>JAHVYB010000046.1:210706-286510 GCA_020623695.1 Calonectria henricotiae | reverse complement strand
CCGCGAGCATGGTCGTGCGCGTGGGTGGCTGACGCGTCTGCGGAGGGAGTGGCCAGCGGCTAGGGTGAGGGGGGGCGCGTGGCGTGGGAAGCTTGAGAACGGGGGCATCGTGACTCGGGCAGGGCGGGGGTTGTTTGTCTGGGTGGGGCGGTGGCGAGTGAGCGGTGTCGAGAGACTTGGGGGCGTGGGGGGTGGGGGGGGGGGGGGGAGGGGGCGGGGGGGGGGGGGGGGGGGGTGGTTGATGAGAAATGAGTCGCTGTAGGCTCTGGGGGCTTGTTTCATGCCCAAATGGCGTCTTTCACACGCTATAACACCATCCTGGAGATTTGTAAGTGTCTCGTTTTTCTGCTAATGTTAATAGGTCTTGTGAAATGTGCATTGTCATATTTGTGAATGGTGTATGTTTAACCATTTGTCTATTGAATAGTTTCACGTAGGCTGATTCGGAAGAAGTGAATGACTTCCTTTGCTCGCCCAGAGATCTGTATCGAGTTCATATTTATGAGTACAGCGTTTTGTAAAATAAAAAAACAATAAAACTTGGGGAACCATCTTTCTTTTTCATCTTGCTCCATGTTCCAAGCAATGTATATTCGAACATTGCAACTACATGATATAACCTCAAAAGATGCCGAGATCCCATTTTCCGAAATGGCCGCTTAGTGACCCGCATATTTCATCAAACCTAGATATTTTGCCTTGGACTGGCCGGCCGAGGGAATGAAATATTTGCCGAATACTGCAACGGCTGTGCCTGTGCCTGTGCCTAGGTCCAGCTCGCTGAAGAAAAAGCGCAAAAGATACGTGGCACAGCAATTACCAAAACGGCCATTGGCTGCCGTCCCGAATATTTGCGCGGATGAACAGATGCCGGACGAACAAGCCGAACTCAAAAGAAACGATATGCCGTGTCTCACGGACCGGTGACACGGAATTTCATGAAATTTCCGGACCACAGAGTGAAGCCGCCATACGCAAGCGGGGGCCACGCTGGAGGATCATTTACAGTTTCGGGCTGTCTGAGGGTGGGATCTAATTATCCGGGCTTCTGCAATCATTTGAGGGGGGGCATTTAACTGGGCCAGGAAGGGACTGCTGGCTTTGGAGTCGAGTACGAGTCAACAGGAAGCATGGACTACCCCTCTTGTCGTCGGCTACGGTTGGGGGTTCCGACGGTACTCGGAATCTGGTATGGATTTCCGAGCAGCACAATCTATTTAGATGTTAGCGACTCGTGACTTCAAGATGCATCTGATTTTGAAGTCACGCACTTATAACACAAGATCGCATCTCGATTTTGCATCAAGACCCTTGTCATTTACGTATACCCCCCCGTTACGAGAACCCTTACACCATGTCTAAGCCAATCAACCGCGTCACTCTCTTCAAGATTCCCGACTTGGAGCACCAGAAGAAGCTGATTGAAATATACAAGGGCATGCCCGCCAAGGCGGTCAAGGTTGGCGATGCCCCCCCAACGGCTGACAAGTGTTGTTTGCGCCGCCGGACTGACTGACTGACTGACTTGGGAAATAGAATGGCCAGCCATACATCCGCTCCGTTCGCGCCGGACCTACAAAGGCCGACCAGCGAAACCAGGGATACACCATTGCAGTCATCTCCGTTTTCGACTCAGTAGAGGACATGGCATACTACGACAACGAGTGCGCTGCCCACGCCGAGCTCAAGGCTTTTGCCAAGACTGTGCATCAGGGAGCCATGATGGTGTTTTTCGAGAATGAGCTGGAGTAAATTTAGAGGATCGAAATAGAAGATGAATATAGAAAGAATTTGATATTCCCATGGAAATGCTAAACCTGAAATAACTGTACAATAATGAGGGAAAAATGCAATTGTCAATGCAGCGCTATCTAACTAAATGAGTCCTTGGAATCGTCTTGATATTTCACCTCCCATCCCGCCCCACTCGTCATCGGGTCCATACAGCCCAGCTCCAAACCCTTCGGGCAAAACTTGGCCCTGTCCAAAGGCGTCGAATAAAGAGAGAAGGTCGTTTCTCATTTGGTACATGTCCGGGATCGAGCCGCCCAGGCCCATGTCCGGAACGATTCCGCTGTCGGTGTGAATGTCGCTGGCATTAATGTCTTCAGCGTCGTCAAAGTGATGCGTGCGGCCAATGGGTGGGTTGGCCGAATTGACGGCAAGGGCCGGGCTGTCTCTGTCCAAATCGCCCTCTGAATCCTCGGACCCCCGGAGGCCAAGGCTTTTCAGGCGCGGCAGAAGTCCGCGGATGCTGTTCCACAACCTCCGGCTGACCATGCTGTCGCGAGAGAAGCCTCGCACGAGCTCGACGCCGTCGAGGAAGCTTTTCCGACAGGGCCCGGTAAAGACATCTGGGGCGTGGCACACTGCCAAGAAGATAATGGCCAGGGCGCTGAGTAAAAAGTAATTAAACACGTTTTGCTGGCGGCAGTAAATGTCGGTGGTCGAGTTGAGGTGGACGAGGACCTGGATGCTGTCCTGCGCAATGTCGACTACAAGCCAGGCATTCCTCAGGTTCGCAGTGATGCTTGCCGCGCTGAGCAGGTAATGTCTGTAAATGAGAGTTCTGGTATTGTTCCCGCGGAGATACAACAGCGCGCGAAGGCGGTGGATGATGCGCGGCTGAGACCGCGGCGCGAGCCCAAGGCGAGGATGGCGCAGCTGGAGGTCTGGTGGTATCGATTGAAGCCAGTTTTGGGTACTCAGGTCCAGCGACATTACGGTGTCGTCGGGGATTGACTGGGAGGTGGCTCCAAATGGGGGAATGGCTTCCCACAACTTGGATGTAAGCCGGCCGTATCCGACCATGCATTTGAGATACGAGTACTCCTCATCCTGTCATGGCATGTTAGCTCCCCTCTTCTCCCCCCCCTCATCTAGTAGATTAAAAGTACTTACAGGCTCCGGAAGCTCTGGGTCTATATCACGATCCACGAGCGCAAACGAAAGGCTTGTTCCAAAACTCCAGCGGCGGTCAAGTACATAGACGCACCAAAACACTCTTGTCGCGAGCCGTCGCGATTCCAGATCTTTAAAGTTGTCCATGAGGCTTTTCTTGCGATGTAACCCCATCTCGAGAGCTTCCCGAGCTGCGAGGCCGATTGTGCGCCAGGCGAGGAGTTCTTCATCGCTGTGGAAATAATAGATGCTCTGCTACACGTCAGCACAGTGCTTGAGACATGGGAATGTGGGATGGAAATACTAGCATAGCGATGAGCTGTAGCTCTTTTATGTTTACTTCCGGGCGAGCAATTATGGAGACATTGTTTTCGACGGATTGGATAATCATGGTGGGCAACTCTTTCTTGCTGTTTGTCTCGAGCACAATGGCTGTGGCCATCGCAACCTTTGTAATCTCGACATCCTTGAGGGTGAAGCCAAGCTCCGAACAATCATGCCACTGGTGGCTGTGCCTAATGAAGTGCAGGACCTTGTCCGCTATGGAAATCTGTTTGCCTATGTTGGTGAATGGGTAGACGGATTCCACTTCCTCCTGGTAGACGGTGAGGAGCCGGGCTACCTCGCAGGGGGTTACGGTCTGCCAGTAATCTTGACATTCGGCAAAATCCCTGGGGGCGTTTGCTGGGGACTGGGCGCCGCTGGGGGGCAGTTCGTCGTAGGTGGGAATGCCCATGCGGGTGAGGGACCGCTCTCCAATAATGATGCCAAAGGCGGACCGGGTCGGGCCAACAAACTGGGGCTCTTTGGGCACGCCTTCTCTTTGAGAGCTGGCGGGCGATTGGCCTATAACGGTGTCGCCAGAGGGCGAAGGGTCAAGTCGAGCACTGGGTGGCCGGTCTTTTGACTCTTTTACGCTGGTGACCGTATTGGCCAATTCTGAGACTTGCTTGCGGAGCTTCACGAGCTCCTCGCTCAAGTTCTGGATCCGTATACTACTGTTATTGAATAAAGGTTAGCCTGGGGTTATGCAAGGCATAGCAGCAAAGCACAATGCCATACCTCTCATTCTTGTCTTTTGATGTGTGGTTGGCACCTTGTGCATATACACAAACCAGCCCCCCATCGATGCAACGCTGACAGCCAGATTCATCAATGGGGATGCACTTGAGCTTCCTCTTCTTGCACTCATCGCTGTGTCGGATGTGAGCCCTTGGCAATAATAGCGTGAGGTCGAGCCAGAATCATACCATGCCACCGGAGTGTACTTGCCACGCTTCCCTCTGCGAAAGCCATCGCCGGCTGGTCGCTTGCGGGTGCCAGTGGGCGATTGAGTGGCCTCTTGAGTGGCCTCAGTGGGCTCAGGAGCGGCCTGCTCCGTCGTGGTGGAGGCGGTTTCCATGGTGGACATCAGACGACGGAAATGCGATGCGAGACACGAAAACGAGCTTCCGAGGCACGAAGGGCTCGACCACAGGGATTCCGCCCCCGTTTTAGATCTATCGCCAGTCAGGACGAGCTGTTAGTAATGGGCGCGCTCGGTATTGCGCCGAGTTTCCGAGCGTAGGGTTCCGCATCTTCCGAGTTCCCCGCAAGCCACCTCCGCATCAACCGGGGGGATCGCCCTTGCACTAGGCTCCATCTGGGGTATGGCAAGCCACGGTAGATGTTCAGCGAGCCCAAGGCCATAGCCGAAGAAAAGGTTTCTCCAACACCATTTCCGAGCGGTACTTGGAAATGGGCGGCACAACATGTGCCGTAGTAGGCGCCGCATAGGCTCGTAAATTTAGGCCTTAAGAACGTAGGCTGGCATCGCTGTTTTCATCACCGCTGCCACTGCAAGTCTCGTCCCAAGTGTTGTACACGCACCAGTAGTTTGCAGCCATGACGATCGCAAGCATCATTTCGACGCTGACCGAGACGGTTCAGAACAGCCCTCTGCAGGCGGTTCTGGTGTCCATATTTCTGACCCCAATCATCTACCTTGTCTACAATGAAGTGGTTCGACACAACGAACGACTCAAGGGCATGACGGGCCCTTCTGGCCTCCCTGTCATCGGCAACATCTGGGATATCCGCGTCAATGCTGCAGAGACGTACCGAAAGTGGTCCAAGAAGTATGGCTCTGTGTATCAGATCCAACTTGGCAACATTCCAATCGTCGTCATCAACTCCGCAGCCGCCGCCCGTGACATCTTCGGCAAGCATTCTCAGGCTTTCAGCTCCCGCCCAGAGTTCTACACCTTCCACAAGGTCCTGTCTGACACTGCTGGCACCACCATTGGTACATCCCCCTACAGCGACTCGCTTAAGCGCCGGCGCAAGGGTGCCGCCTCTGCCCTCAACAGGCCTTCTGTCGCTACCTATGTCCCCCACCTCGAGGTTGAGACCAAGGATTTTGTCAACGAGTTGTACTCCTACGGCGATGGCGGTGCCGTCCCTGTTGACCCCATGCCCATGATTCAGCGTCTCTCTCTGTCCCTCGCCCTGACTCTCAACTGGGGCATCCGCCTCAAGAGCCAAAAGGATGATCTGTTTGAGGAGATTACCCACGTCGAAGAGGAGATTAGCAAGTTCCGGTCTACCACCGGCAACCTCCAGGACTACATCCCCATCCTCCGACTGAACCCCTTCAACTTACACTCTTCCAAGGCCCGTGACATGCGCAACCGCCGTGACAAGTACCTCGGGGATCTCAACCGTGGACTTGACGAGCGCATCGCCAATGGAACCTACAGCCCTTGCATCCAGGCCAACGTCATTCTCGACAAGGACGCCAAGCTGAACAAGGATGAGCTTACCTCCATCAGTCTTACCATGCTTTCTGGAGGTCTTGACACCGTCACCACCAACGTTGCCTGGTTCATTGCCTATCTCTCACAGCACCCCGAGATCCAGGAGAAGGCCGTCTCCGAGATTAACAAGTTTTACTCTACTGCTGAGCCCATGTGCGATGTCAACGATGACCAAAAGTGCGCCTACATTGTTGCCCTTGTCAAGGAGTCCCTACGATATTTTACTGTGCTTCGGCTTGCCCTTCCCCGTGCTTCTATCCAGGATGTAGTCCACGAGGGCATTACCATCCCCAAGGGCACCGTCGTTTTCCTGAATGCTTGGGCTTGCAACATGGGTAAGTTATTCCTGAAAACCTCGATAGTATTACTCGACTAACACACAATTCTAGACAATGAAGTTTGGAGCGACCCTATGGAGTTCCGCCCTGAGCGCTGGCTCGAGCAGCCCGATGCACCTCTCTTCACCTACGGGATTGGCTACCGCATGTGCGCTGGTTCTCTTCTGGCCAACCGCGAGCTTTACCTTATCTACATGCGCCTGATTAACAGCTTCCGTATTGAGAAGTACGACTACGTCAACACTCACCCTATTGATGGAAACGCCGACCCCACTAGTCTAGTGGCTCTGCCCCCTCGGTTCCGGGCCAAGTTCGTGCCCCGTGACACTAAGAGCTTGAAGAAGGTATTGGAGATTTCCGCATAGATTTACCAAAGGGGGCTTGGATAGGGGCAGACCTTGTAACATGGAATGATGATTAGCATGGATAGAATGACCAGGTAGCTTGGAATTTTAGCATAGTTCAATGAGCAAAACGTTTTTTTTTTTTTACGTCCAAGTCTTATCGTAATTTTGAATAGTCGGTATGCTCCCTTGTCGTGCTTTGGGACCATGGGTGGGCCTTGAAATCCGATTGGTGTTGAAAATCGAACGATTTATAAATGCCGCGGTCATTGACCGAGCTCTCCTATAAAAGGGCGAGGACACAAACGCCAATTGTCCACTGTTTTGTACTTTGATATTTCTGGTAAATCACGGCCAGCTTCATTCATCACCAGCGGCAGTTAGGCGAGATATTCAAGCGTTACAATATGATGGACTTCATTGATGTCTATTTCGTCTATTGATCTATTTGGATTTATACCTGGTATGAAGGGGCCAAGATTTGACCGACACACTCGCCAAACCCAACCAATTCATCCTCGTTGCCTCCGGACCATCCTCGGATCACAACGGTGTCGCCATCCTCGAGGAACTTGCGAGTCTCGCCACCTCCAATCTCAACAGCCACCTTGCCACCCTGGGTGTGCTCCAGGATACTGCCATATGTGCCAGCGTCGAAGCCCGAGACGGTACCGCTGCCCAAGAGATCACCAGTTCGGAGGTTGCATCCGGTAATGGTGTGGTGAGCAATCATCTGAGGCCACGACCACAGAAGGTTCTTGGATGAAGTGCGGGTAATGGTGCGGGAGTTGCCCTTGGCAGCTAAATTACTTGGTCAATAACCTGCCATTGTATATGGAAGCTGGCATCACTTACTGTTAATCGTCACCTCGAGGTTGATGTCGACGACATTGTCCCTGCGCTCCTCGCGGAGATATGACTGCAATTCAACATCATTGGGGAGACCCTGGGTCCTGAAAGGCTCGAGAGCATCTGCGAGGACAACCCAGGCGCTAATGGTGGTTCCAAAGTTCTTGGCGTTGAAAGGTCCGAGAGGGACGTACTCCCACTGCTGAATATCACGGGCACTCCAGTCGTTCATCAGGACATAACCGAAAATGTAATCCTCAGCCTCCTTGACGGGGATGGGCTGTCCAAGCTTGTTGCCCTTGCAAATAAAGGTGCCAAGCTCAAGCTCGATATCTAGTCTGCCACATGGTTTGAAGACGGGAGTTGTGGCTCCTGGTGCGGGAAGCACTTGACCAACGGGCCGGTTCAGCGGGGTACCAGAGACAACAACCGAGCTAGCTCGGCCGTGGTAGGCCACAGGAAGATGGTTGTAGTTGGGGTTCAGAGCGTTTGCGGGGCCGCGGAATAGCGTCCCAACATTGTGGGCATGGTTTCTGCCGGCAAAAAAGTCTGTGTAATCTCCAATGGCAAGAGGGATATGAGTCTCAACCTCATTCAGAGGCAGCAGTGCTGACTTTTTTAGGGCCTCGTTGGATTGTAAAGCCTCGGGATAAGGGGTGTCCTCGCGGAAGATGTCTCGAAGGTACTCGCGAACTAGCTTGTGAATAGGTCGTCCAAGAGCAGCGAATGAGTTCAGCGTGGGCTCAGAGAAGACATTGAGTTTTTCACTGGGGAAGCTACTAAGCTTGGAGAATCCACCCTCCTTGGCGAAGGCAGCAATATCAAGCACATGAGAGCCGATGGCAACAGCCGGGCGACGTGCGGGGATGGCAGCAGTAGAGATGATGCCGAAGGGAATGTTGGCCAGGGAGAAATGGGACCCCGAGGGGACAGGAACCCACGACTTCATCTTGGGAATTATTATGAATGAGGATTGACAAGATGGGTGTGGGAGATTGACCAAGGCTATACGATTGATTGCCGTGGTAAGCGATGTTGAAGATAAATGTCGATGGGGGGTTTATACACAAGTCCCAGGATCAATTGCATGATACGGCGTTTAAAAAATAGATCCGGGTTTCGTTCGGGGTTCTACCTACCGAGAGTTGAAGCACGCCACCCGGGAAGTATATCGGCATGTGTGGTCGGTCTCGGGGCATATTCCGACCAGTAAAGGGAATTTCCGCTTTCCGAGCCGGGGGGGCCAATATGAAGCTCTGTGGGAGCCGTCGGAATCAGTTTCCGGCGGATTATCTCCAACAACTGCCACATGCAACTACCACAAATAACCGTAGCTGGAGAGCCGATATAATAGATAAGATGGGGAAATTGCCCGCTAGAGGTGGTAATATTCCATCTCGTTGATGAACCCCGCCATTGAGTGACCCCACCAAGCTCAGTATAGCATCATCACAAACTTCACACAATTGTGACCATGCCCGTCACAAATTTTGAAACACCCGAAAAATACAAATACCTCAATGGTTTTGGCTCGTTTCACGAGTAAGTCCCAACCCGCCAGTTCCGGGAGTGCAGTTGTTGATTGGGGACGTAGGTCTGAGGCCATAGAGGGCGCCCTTCCCATTGGCGCCAACTCGCCCCAAAAGGCACCATTTGGCCTCTACGCGGAGAAGCTGTCTGGCACTGCATTCACAGCCCCAAGGCACAAGAACGCGCAGACATGGCTCTACCGTGTTCTGCCATCTGCTGCTCACTCCGCGTTTGAGCCTTACCAAGTGGCGGCCGCCAACATTGGGTCCAAGCTTCAGCATCTCCCCAACCAGCTGAGATGGGACCCATTTGATATTGACAAGGATGTCGACTGGATCCGCGGCCTGAAGCAAACGGCCGGTGCTGGCGATCCGGCAATGAAGTCCGGTCTTGGGATTTACATCTACGCAGCTGGACGGGATATGGACGAGCAAACAGCCATGTACTCGTCTGACGGTGAGATGCTCATTGTTGGCCAGCACGGCGTGTTGGACATTCAAACTGAGCTGGGCAACCTCCTGGTCCGACCCAATGAGATTGCCATTATTCCCCGTGGCATCAAGTACCGCGTTACGCTACCCAATGGACCCGTCCGTGGTTATATCCTGGAGCTGTACCAGGGCCACTTCCAACTACCAGAACTTGGGCCTATCGGATCCAACTGCCTCGCAAACCCCCGAGACTTCCAAGTTCCTACCGCAAGATTCGACGAAGATACCTCAAATACTTGGTCGATTGTGAACAAGTACAATAATGAATTGTTTCTTTGCAAACAAGGCCACACACCCTTTGACGTGGTGGGCTGGCACGGAAAGTAAGCAGCCAACACACACCATCTCCACTTGATCCACGAGGCTTGATACTAACGTTTCATCTTCTGCAGATGTATGTCCCAACACCTCCAACAGGCCTTTACGGCTACGTATCTCCCATACGACCTCCAATTTGTTATGTAGAAGTACATTTCGGTGCTAACTTTATCGCAGATTATCCATACAAGTATGACCTGGGTCGATTCAACGTGATTGGAAGCATTTCTTTCGACCATCCCGACCCCTCCATTTACACGGTCCTGACTGGACCTTCCGACCACCCAGGAACAGCCATTGCTGACTTTGTCATCTTCCCACCTCGTTGGCTGGTGCAGGAGGACACATTCAGGCCCCCGTGGTACCACCGCAACACCATGTCGGAGTTTATGGGGCTGATCTGCGGTGAGTACGATGCCAAGGCTGGTGGCGGATTCAGGGCTGCTGGAGCCAGTCTGCACAATGTCATGAGCTCCCACGGGCCTGACGCTAGCACTTTTGAGAAGGCCAGCAACGCCGAGCTCAAGCCACAAAAGATTGGCGAGGGAAGCATGGCCTTCATGTTTGAGAGTTGCCTGATGTTGGGCATCACTGAGTGGGGACTGGAGACTTGCAAAAAGGTGCAGCCCGAATACAGCAAAGACAGCTGGTCGGCTTTGCGTCCTCACTTTAAGAGGCCTTGAATGAGATGAAAACGAGATGAAATGAAAGGAAAAATGAATGAAATTGTATACCATGAAGCGGTTCCTGATGAGCTACGAGTAAATTTAAGTACGGATGAAGTATAATAATGGATTTTCTATCACCTTGTGTCCCATGAGGCAGATAAATTGCCTCGCGGGACAGCTCCTAGATCTGACCTTGATCACACGTGCATGATATAGCTGAGATTAAGCATGGGATCATAAGAACAATAAGATACCACTGACGCCCACGCTATGCCTGATATCGTGCCAACCGCAAAGCTGCGAGCCTCATACCAGCATGCCCCACCCCCCCACGCCTCCGGCGGCCCTCCGGGAGGGGCCTCGCTACACTCGAAGATGCCCTTGCTTTGATCTTCCTCTTTTCTTCTTACCTTTTACCCCTCCGGGGGGAGGGCTGCCGACGCTAATAATACTACCTTAATAACTTATAATATTTCCAATTGGCTGGAGAATAAGGCATTGGAATTCAGCGGCGGGGGCAGTAGCAGGAGCGTTGGAGGCCATTTTTATGTGTCTTGTGTGATTGTTGTGTCTATGGAAGAGAAAAGAGAATAAATCAAAGCTGGCTGTAAAGCAGGAAGGCATTTTATATCGGTTGTTAGGATCAAGGTTTTCTAAGGAAAAAGGCATCAAGGTTATTTCCATTGGGCTGCATGAGGCTATTGGAGATATATATTGGATTTTAAAGGTTAGTGGGTATTGCAGCCTAAATGCTAACTTTGCTGTGTAAAGCTTATATTGTGCTGGCTGGGGCCACGATTTCGATACCTCTGTGGGTTGAAGAACCGCACCTCTAGGATATCAAATATTAACTTATAATATCTCTTGTAATGTGTAGTTTTAATATAACAAAAGGGGTAAGTAGTTATAATGGCAAAAAGGACTAATTGCTACTCGACTTATACTTGGTGGCTAGTGATTATCCCTTTGACTGTGGTAAGCCTCCAATTAGGTAACCAGCAAGGGGATTAATTAACTAAAAATTGAGAAACTCCATGTACTTATTTTCTCGCCTAAACTTAGTGATAATAAATATCACTCTGATACGGGTAGCAAAGTCTATGCCGATCAATGCATTAGCCATATTTAGTAATAGATACAAAAGAGATAAAAGATTATTGGAGAACCTTCAAATTTTGGGAGTAGTGATTTGTACCTTGACCTATGTGGGGCTTGGTACGGAGGTGGAGGCTTACCACAGTCAGAGGGATAGTGGTATTCTAATGACTAGTAACTTATAATCTCCCAATAGGAGAAGCAAAGCCAGAAGGCGCGCTTACTATTGTGTTCTTTACCTTCTGACATATTTGCTTAATAATATGCTTAATTGACTAGTATAAGCTTAACTGAATTTTGTATGTCCAGTTTTCTGTGAAAGTTGGGGGGTTGCGAGGAGGACATAGCACGACACAACGAAGCCATATGCACAATGTTTAAGTGGATGGAAATCATTGAAGTCCCAAATTTGTGGTCTATCATACCCGTCACCATTAATACAAGATCCAGCCATGCCGATCGAAGTACAATAATGCGATTGTAATTTCCCAAATTATGCTTCTTAATCAAACACCATAACCGCTAGTCAAGTTCATCATTTCTCTGCCGTCATTTCTTCAATGACTGCCAAGTCCGTTAAGGGAACCTCATATTTGTCCTTTCCACCAGTGAAATAGTAAATGGCTCCGAAGAGAGCCCAGCCAGCCAGTACAACGACCGAATAGTTCATATTCTTGGCCGTCACTGGCATTGACAAGGGGAATGTGCTAAAGATGATGACGATAACCATCCAGATCATGCCGATGATATTGGCCACAATACCAACGACGCGGGGAATGGTGAAAGGGCCATAGTCACCCCTCTGCAGAGTCTTGCGTCCAAAAAAGGTCATGTAAAAAATGGGCAAAAAGTACGAAGTGTACATCCCAATAATGGCCATAGATAGAATGGCGTTGAAGGCGGTCGCGTTTCCGAGGTAAATGAGGCCAAGAAGAACCTGCACAATGACGACAAAGGCGACAGCCCGTACAGGCACCTGAAGCGACGGGCTGACGTGACTAAAGTACTTGTCAAATGGAGTCGCCTTGTCACGAGCAAAAGCCCACAATGTACGCGAGGTGGAAGCAACACCGGCGACTGTGGCTGCAGTAGCAATCAGAACGGGCATAAGAGACATGATCGTGGCCCCTGCTTTGGATTTGGTCGCGTCGTGGTATATTTGCATGAAGGGGAAGCCGGTGGGTGTTGTCAGCAGAGACTCCAGTGAGCTGGCGCTGTACAGGAGGACGATGCAGTAGGCAAAGCCCATGACTCCATTCACAACGACACTGCCAACCATGGCCAGGGGGACGTTTCTACTCGCGTGGGGCAGCTCTTCGGCAAGATGGCAGGCGGCATCATATCTGTCACGAAGAGTTAGCTTGTCGAATAAGTCTACAGAGACGCATCACTTACCCCAGGAATGGATAGACCGTGCTCTGCATTCCAAGAAACCAAGAGACACCGTCGCTCTTCCAGCCGCTGCTGTTTACAAACTCGGTAAACACAAAAGAGGCGGTATTCTTGGGAGCCATCGCTCCCAGCGTGACAATGATGGCCAGGAAAGCGGCGACATGGATGATTCCAGAAACCAAGTTCATGTGAGGCATGGCCTTCATGCCCCAGATGTTGAGGACCATGGCGTAGGCGAGGGCCGCCCAGTAAAAGAGCATGCCTTGCCAGCGCTTGGGCTTGTAGGTCTCGGGGTGGTTGAGCGTGATGAGGGCTTGGGCCTGGAGACCGGCGGCAAGGGCAGCAGAGGCGGTAAAGACTATTTGGCCACCGACGGAAATCCAGCCAGTTGCCCATGATGCTCCAGTTCGGGTTGCGGATGGGCACAGTGCAGCGACCCAATGGTATTGTCCTAATTTGCGTCAGTATTTGAAAAGAGCATGGTCATTGTCGGAATTCGTACCGCCAGCGGTGGGATAGATTGACGCAATTTCACCCAGTGAAATGACAATACAAACTGCGCTGATGAACGAGAGGACACTTGTTACCGGGTCAGATCAACTTCACCATGACGCGATAGGGGTGTGAATCATACTAGTTGTAGAATAAACACGGCGGTCCTCCGGCGACCAGCGCAGATGAAATGACTGTCGACAAAGACTCCCATGTTGCCATGAGGCAAAGACAAAGAGCTCCTAAAGCTGGTAAGGAAAAGGTTCGCTGCAGCTCTTGCCGATGACCGAGTTGGGCGAGACGCTCCTCATCGCCGAGGTTCTTCAGGGGACGCGAGGCAGAATGCTCCAAGTCTTCGATGCCCTTCTTGATGTCGGCATCGCTGGGCTCTCTGTTGAGGCTACCGTCTTCCATCTTGAAAAGGCACGGGGTTGTCACTTGCTGCTGGTAGAACTCAAGGCGAATGCGTCTATGACTTTTTGTTGCCTGCCAACGACAAAGCGGTCGGCACGGCCGTTTTATAAATCTGTGGCGCTTTACCACTTATCTAGTCGAGATTTGCAGTCTCGGCCTATAGGCGCTAGTTCATTGTTATGACAGATCCGTGCTCTCTTTCAAGAACTTCGACCCCAGCTTGTGGAACTCGGAAACCGATTCCGTGTGGCATTGCGGGGGTGGCTTGCGGGGAAGTGGAGTGAGTCTGGCTCATCGAGGGTTCATGCCAACTATGTAAGATAAACACAGGTCTAAGGGGACAGGGATGCTTGATTCCTGGTGCGTTTGGGCAAACAAGGAGTCATGGGGGAGGCAGCGTAGCGGTGCGCTAAGAGGGTGTCGTCTGTCGGTATAAGGCGCGATGTTACGAAGTAGCCCTCCAGAGTGGCTGCTCGGGGTTGGCGGGGGCTCTTCAGCCCGGCTGGCATGGGAAGTTTGAAGAAAAATCTCACTTTCTTTACTGTTCCTGCATACTCGCTGGCCACCTTTATCAGAGGCGGTGGAGTTGGCTGGTGCCGACTGACCCGGACGCTGGCAACGCTCGAGGGTGAGGTTGTCGATGGCGAGGAAACGCCCACGCCTCAGTCTTCCCCGAGCAGTTTATCATACCGAATCAGTCATTCCCGTTGTCATGAATTCTGTTTGATAGTGGTATCGGGCCCCGTAACGGCAAGGGTTAGCTTGACAGTTGCAGCAGATAACGGAAGCAGGCAGGCAGATCGCTTATCTCGGTGTCAGGCCTCTGCAGCCAGAAGTCATCAGAATTACGGCGCGCAGTATCAGGATATCTTGGGGGGACCCTTATTTCGGATATCTGGGGAACGCACATGCAGCTGGGAACCAGGATCTTCCCGAGCCAGACCCGATTTGGAAGTGATTGCGTGTTTAGGTGCAGTGCTAGCGCAGATTCTAGCGCTTCTCAATTTGGAGAAAAAAAAGAGAAAATAGATAAACTATCTAGGGGTGCACGGACAGGCTCTGTCCGCGTAGCTTTTAGGCATTGCACGTTGTATGGTTGGTTATCAAGTTGTATTTGTGGTAGGTAAAGTACATGTTAAATCAGACGCTTGTATGAGTTTCCCAGATTCCCGTAATTGGGCATAATTTTACGAAGCCACCAAATAGTTTACAGCTTCCCCTTTTGAATCTTGGGGCCGCAGCAGCTGCCTCCCTGGTTGCCCTCTGTGAGCTTCGAGCCAATGTCCTTGTTAGAAGGAACGTCCAGCGCGGGGTTCTCGGTGAAAAAGTCCGATGGCGCAAAGTGGACTTGCAACTTCTCGACGGGCCTACGGAAACCTTGGAGTCAGTGTCTCTGTTCGGAATCCTCAAATTCCCTTTGGGGGAGGGCGGGTTGTTACTCACATGACAGGCCAATCCTCCACACGGGGGTTGTGGGTCAGGCCAAAAACGGTCCAGACAACAATGTCCTCGTCATATACATCGTCATTCCGAGCTGCCGCGTCGGCAACGCCGTCGACTTCTAGTCGGCTCTGGAGCGTATATCGGCCACCGGCATACAGCTCATCATCCTTGTACTTGGTCACCCACAGGTGGTGCTGGGCGAATTGAGCCCGCTCAGCCTGGATGCTGTGGGGATCTGCGAGCAGGAGCTGAGTTGCCGGCACGCCGACCTTGTAGCCAACGGGCTTTCCGCTAACGGGGTTCTTCTTGGATAGGTTTTGAACCTTGAAAGTGCGGTTGTTGAAGGGAGCTACGTCAACTCCGACCGAGGTGGTAATTGGCGTCTGGCGCACTTCGTAGTAGTTTCCGTTGGGGTTGGTTCGCTTGTCTCGGCGGACTGGCAGACTTTCCTCCTGGATAACTGTGTTCTTGTGGCCGTCGACCGCAGGATCCATACGGACACAGAAGACGTGCTGGTGGTTTTGGGCCAGAGCACCGGGGCTGACAACGTTGCCCCAAGGAGCAGTCTTGCCCTCGTCAATGTTGACGACGGAAACGATGCCAGTGGCGCGAGCCTCGACTTCGATGGCAGCAGCCTGATCAAATTTGTAAGCAAAAATGTACTCATAGTTGGCCAGAGTGATGATGAACTGGACAACCAGCTCACGGCGTCGAGTAACAACAGCGCGGCCAGTTCGCCAGTTGGTGTGCTTCCAGGCAATACCGTCATCTTGCTCGTGTAAGCAGATGACGTTATTGGTGACCTGCGCGGAACCATCGGCTCCAGTGAGAACACCGTCAAAGTACTTGAAATTTGTTAGTGATAATACACAAAAATAGTTTGAAATTTCCGCTTACCTTGATCACGCCGAGGCAATCACATCCGAGAGTGAGGTTGTTCACGGCGTGGCCAAGGCCACCATCACCAAAGTCAAACGCTTGCTTTCGGTGGAATGGCGCTCTAGGATCGGCATAAGGGACAGTCTACCATGGTTAGCGTGAATTCTGTCGGAAAATGGTCATCTGAAATATACCATGTCGCTAATGCTGAGACGGTACATGATTTCACGTCCGTCATATCGAATGTCATGCAGAACAGCACCCTCGCGAGGGTTGAAGGTGGCACGCATGCTCCACTTTTGCCATTGGATGAGGTTTCCATCTGTGATGCTGAAACTGGGACCCTCGGGCTGCTGAACCGTCAAGGGTCGCAGATCCTTGCGGGTTCCCTGCGGCAGCAACTCAGGAACATACTCTGCAGTCTTGCAGTGGTCGATAATGGCGCCCGTGGGAGTCTTGAAAGCCAGCGAATCGCCGGTTCCTCCAGTGGCAGGCTCATCAATTCGCACAACTTCTTTCTTGTTGGCATCCATAATGGGAATCAAAGGAATGGGGTAGGCATAAAAGTTGGAGTCAGGGTTGCCGCTGCGAGTATCTCGGCCAAAGCAGAGGCCCTGGAAAAATCGAATGTCGCCATCTTCCTCATCGGGACCACCGTAGGGCCATGGCTCGACAATGAGCTCAAAGCCCTCGGGGAGCTTCAGGCTCTTGACCTTTTCTTGGAATAGGGGAGAGTTCTTGATGACTTCAACAAGAACGTCAAATTCCCACCTGTTTTGTTTTTTGTTGGTATTTTATAAATACAAGATTTTTTTTTTGGGGGGGGGGAGGGGGGTATTGTTAATCTTACATGGTCAAGCTGGCATGATGCTCAGTGCCCACAATTCTGTGGTTTACACGGCTGGATGTGCGCAAGTCGACAATCGACTCATGATACTCTGGCCTTTTGCAGCCAGGGGTGATGACATCGTAACGGGCCTGAGCAAGACGAGCAGGCCTGGGAGTTGACGCAGTAACCTTTCCGGCGTGCTCAAGCTCGAGGAAGGGAATCACATCGACCTTTGGAGGCTCAAACAGATAGACTGTGCGGAAATTGACGACAGTTCCGGGGTGCAGGGCAAGGACAATGTCACGAGCCTGGTTGGTCTCATTGAGACTAAGGTCGGAAAGCGGGTGGGGGATCTGGACAGCCATAGTGCCGACTTGTGCTGCTATTCGTTGGTGAGGACAAGAATCTGGCGAGAGGGAAGCAACCCGGGGGAATCGCAGCCTCAAATGGCATTATTATCCGTCTCCAGCCACATGGCATCTCCAACCACACTGTGGGTCCAGATGGCGTCTAGGCGAGGCGCCCAGGCGGTCGGAACGCTCTTCGGAACCAGCCTCGACGCTGTCGTTCCGATAGACTGCGGGGGAAGAGGTGGGGGGTTGCCCTGTCCGGGAGCCTCCGGGTCCGTACGAGTCCACGCAAGTCCACGCGAGTCCACGCGAGTCCACTTTGACGATAAGCGCGCCAGATAAGACTATTCGATGACTGATGACGGGTGTGTGCGCTGCTCTCACATCAGCCACCATGTGCAATCATTGGCGACGTGGGAAACTTTGGCTAGTAACGGGCCTGAGACAGGGGCCTGAGACAGACAATCTGGGGCAAGGTTTGGCCGTGTAGATTGGGGTGGAGTCAGCCTCGTCCCGTCTTTGAGCCGAATCTTTCTGTGCAACGACAGCAATGAAACCCACCTGCGTTCATTACTATTTCCACACCAAAATGCATATGGCCATGTCTCGTCGTCGGCTTGTAGTCTCGCCGCAGAAATTTCCCGATTTCCGCACATCCACGGTGGAATTGCTGTCAGTTCCCGCGATGCGTCAACATAGCCGATTGAGGATGAGGTAGATAAATCCTAAGCAGGTGGTGCAGAATTGGCGAACAAGACACTATCGTATGCGACCTCGAGGAGTACGACTATGAGGATCTTGAATCAATTGCAAGCGAAAAAATTCTCATGCTTGTACTTGCCACGGCTGGCGAAGGCGATCCTACCGACAATGCTCTGGACTTCTATGAATGTTTGACCAGTGAAGAAAACAACTTTTCCAATGGGCTTCACAATATTTCATAAGTGGTATTCGGACTCTGAAACAGCACATATGAGCACTATAATGCCGCCGTCCGCAAGGTTGCCAGCGCTTTGACAGCTTCGGGGCCCAAAAGATCGGAGCGATTGGAGAAGGGGACGATGGCACTGGATCAACAGAAGAAGACTTTCTGGCCTGGAAGGATCCCATGTGGACTGAGCTGGCTAAAAGTATGGACCTGCAAGAGCAAGAACAAACCTATGGGCCAACTCTCTCGGTCATTCCCCGCTCCGAATTGACTGTCGAGGACAAGACTGTTTTCCTCAACGAGCCGAACCGTGCCCATCTGAATGGCAATGCCGATAACCAGCAAGTTGACCGTAGCAACCCTACATTGCCTCAATCTCCGAATCAAGAGAGCTTCTCAATGGTGAAGACCGTAACTTTCTGCACATGGAAATTGACATTAGCGGCTGGTCACTTTCTTACACCGCCGGAGATTACGTTGTAATTTGGCCGACCAACCCGGAAACCGAAGTCGAGAGTCTATTGGAAATTCTACGACTTTCCAGCAATAAGGGCATAGTGATTGATATCAAAGCGCTGGAGGCCACAGCCAAAGTTCCGATTCCGATCCCGACAGCCTCTGAGACTGCGTTTCGATCTTAACTGGAAATATGCGCACCCGTCTCACGTCAGTTCATGCCCTCCATCGCCGCGTTTGCACCAGATCCGTTTATCAAGGTTGAAGTGACTAGGATTGGCGCCGACAAGGATCATTTCCAAGAAAAAAATCGCACAGGCCAAGTTGACTGTTGCCCAGGCCCTCCAATGGATCAGCGGCGGCGCGCAGTGGACCAACCTGCCCTTCTCCGCGATCATCGAAAGCCTCAACAAGCTCGAGCCCCGGTTTTACTCCATTCCTTCCTCTTCCTTGGTCCAGCCCAAAAGCATTTCTATTATCGCTGTTGTTGAATCGTACGATGTCGCCGGTAGGCTCTGGTCTAGGTAGAATGTCTCAAATTAATTATGGGATGCAGTGTTTACTATCAAGCTGTTGAGGACCATCTTGATTCTAGCTAATGACTTATCAGTAATAGGACCTCTCAGAAAGGTAAACGACTTTCTGGCGAGGGCACTAGAGCTAGAGATACTCTCATCACTTAGCTTTCCCCTTAACTATCCCTTACAGACCGGAGGTACCGCCATGTAGGGCAATGCGCATCAGCTTTTGTATATCCACACTCATATGTGATTGTTCCTCATTCGTTGGTCAAAATAAAAAGGGCAAATCTTTTTGCAGCTACGTGGCTAGCGAAATATACTGCAAGCGAGTCAAATATCGCCACCTCGAATAGAACGGATGATAGCTGTATAAAACTACTCTGGGATCATATTAATAAACTTTAGATTTAACAGTCTAGTTACCCAGCTCTCTTTACTGCCAGGCTTCCCGATTTATTTCTTTGTGGGCGTGCCACATTTGTAGTTAGCCACTTAGCTGCTTAGCTCATATGGCCGTGACGACGTTAAGTGCAGCGTCTCCGCAACGGTAACAAGGCGGTGCTGAGACGGTTTCACAGCCATAAGGCTAGATCCCATAATTGTCCCTTTTCATTGGATCATTCTGCTATTGGCGACTCGCTTGTTGCGGGCTGTCCCACTTGGCTTGATCTTTAGCCTCTGGTGGCTTTCGAAGCTGAGTACTAGGAACAAATCCATATTGACGTAGCGCTTATCACAGACACCTAGGACCAGGCAAGCCTTGGGCTTCCAACTCCTTTTAAGGAGATCCAGGCGCATGCTAGGTCTGAAGGTACGCATTCTCACTCAGCGCTATGAGACACGAGAATGGCCGAGACGAGGTGATGCATTGCCGCGGCATGTTGAGCCCCAAACTAGCGCCAGGTTATAGCCACAGAGGCTTACAAGATACCACTGAAGCCCACGCTATGCCTGACCGTGCTAACCGCAAAGCTGCGATCCTCACACCAGCATGCCTCACCACCCCCCCACGCCTCCGGCGGCCCTCCGGGGGGGCTCTCTAGTAACCTATAACTTAGAATATGATAGTAATAATATAACGAAAGAAGGAAGCGGTGATAGTGGCAAAAAGAGCCAATTACCACTTAGCTTTTTTATAGTAGCTTGTGAATATGGTGGCTATTGGCTGACTAATAACTGATGACCTCTTATTAGGAGAAGCAAAGCTGGAAGGTATGCTTACTCTGTGTTCTTCACCTTTTAACAGCTTTGCTTAATAAATTGTGTGATAACTTGCCTCGACACGGTGAAATCATCGCGTCTTCCCACTTTTCATTTCCATCCTGACCATGTCCAAGCCAGAGATTGTTCTTATCCCCGGTGCCTGGCACTCTATAGAGCACTATCAACTTTTTATTAACAAACTCGTACAACATGGTTATGGGACAACCAGCGGTGCACTACCCAGCACCTGGACACATGTTGATCCCAAGGAGCAGACCATGAACTCAGACGCGGAACATATCCGAAATACTTTTTTGACGCCAGAAATTGAAAAGGGTAAAGACGTTGTCATTATAATGCATTCGTACGCCGGTTTCCCCGGCTCCGTTGCGGCAAAAGGGTTGAGCAAGGCTGAGAGGCTTGCCGCTGGGAAGAAAGGAGGGGTAATTGGCTTAATCTTTATGGCCGCGTTTGTCGGACACGAAGGCGAATCACTACAATCTAGCCTACCGGGAAATAAACTTGCTCCCTGGACCATTGTCGAGGTATAAAACCCTAAAAATAGCCTGAGACAATTATTCACTGACTTGCTTTTAGGAGGGGACAGGGCAGGTTGATGTTGACCAGCCGCAAGAGATTTTCTATGCGGGGACCGATGCCAACCTGGCTAAAAAAGCAATCAATGGGCTCGCTAAACAATCACACAAGTCGTTTACAAGCCCAAGTGGCCCTCCTGCATGGAAGGATGAAGTGTTTAATGGACGCAGGGCTTATGTCAAGTGCACGCAAGATGCGGCAATTGTGTACGAGGGCCAAAACGCCATGCTCGCTAATAGTGGTGTGGAGTGGAAAGTATTGGAGATTGATGCTGATCATTCGCCGCAATTGAATCACGTTGATGAGCTTTGCAAGTTTGTTGATGAACTAACGGCTGAATGGACTAAATAGAAGAACAGTCCTTTGTGCAATGATCTTGCTAGCAAAGTAGATGGTTGCTCAGGTAGCGAAATTGAGAAGGCAGTGCGGGAGGTATTGGCAAAATGGGTTCCCCATTATCAAGTGAAGGGCACATCGTCTTGGTTTGAAGAAATTCGTGAAGCTATCAGACAATTAAAGCCATCTAGTGGACCCATGAATTTGGTTCTCATATTTGAATTGTGTGGATTCTTTTAGTGCTTGATAATTCAAATGCTCGATTAAAACAGCTGAGTAAATCTTGTCATCAAGTCCTCGCCTTTATGATTTTATATGGTGACAAAAAATTCCCGCATGCAATGTATTTTTGTATCAAATATTCTTCAACAACAAGTGAGAAAGTAAGTTCACATGGATGTCATGCGGTGACATCTAGTCTACAGCCCCCCGAGGTAAAATCGAAATGTAGTCTACTGCGGCGGTTTCAATACCATCCGCAGACCCTTCAATCGTCAATTGGTCTCCCTTTGAAATCCTGACGCCTTCAAATGTAATGCGAATTGCAGAATGGCCATCAAGATAGTCACTTGGCCAATGCCCTAGCTTGTCCTCGCTGTCACCTTTCCAGCTACCCACTAGCTTCTTGTTCAAATACACTTTCCAGTTTGCCTTACCACCAATGACATCATAGTAATTTATGGCAAGGTTGTATTTTCCAGTGGGGAATTTCAGGGTCGTCTGTGCTGTTCCGGTAGTGTTTGTTTCAATTGCCCTGTACTTGGATGCGGCAATCTTCGGCGTTACATCTACTACCTTATATCCTTCGAGTTTCATGTCTTCGGCCTCAATACGATAAGGATGGTTGCGAACTCTGCCAGCATCATCTGGAATGCCCGAAAGATTCCGATAGAACTCATTGATGGCATCACGCCAGATAATTGAATGACCAGCCTGGTATTGCAGCCTGAAGAGATCGTGCTCCAGTCTTTCGTCATCAATCTTTCCACGAATAGAGTCCCAGGTAGTGGGGAATGTTTGAGCCGTTTTGGCACCCTCATAATGAGCATCGTAGAAGTGCTGGATTACAGTCTTTCCCGAGTGCAACTTGAAAGTATAAGGGACATGATGAAACCAAAGCACCAAATCATCAGGCGTTGTCTCGGTCTTCTCATACTTAGCAGCAACTTCTTTGGGATATTGGCCTGCGTTTCCTGTGCCGTTACCCACGGTTCGATCCATTCCAATTCCGTTGCGATCGGCTCTGGTCCACTGACCCCAGCCATTATCGTCCTGGCTAGCTGGATTGGGTCCGTAATGCGTGTACAGAATGTCGGTCAAGGTTTGGATTCCAAGGTTGCCAGTGTAACTCTCGTATGCTGGCCAAGACTTCATCGACATGGCTGTGATCGCTTTTCGAACATTGGCGTTCAGCCCGAACGTCAAACGAGACCAGTCCTCTAAGATGGCCTGTGGATCTTGGGTTGGGTTCCATGCCATTCTGCCATACGCGTAAAGGTTGGACATTGAAAGATGGCTTCCAAGCCAGGTTGTGTTTGTACCCACATTGGTAACGCCGGCATAGCCACCAAGCTTCTTTCCAAAGACTTTGCCTGAAACGATGTCGCGCACACGCGACTCTTTGCCATCTATGCGCATGTCAAAGTCGAAGATTGTGCGCCAGAGTGGAGGTAGGTAAACCAGGTGGCATTGCTGACCGAGGTACTCTTGTGTGATTTGTAGCTCAATAGCCATGGCCGTATCGCGTAGGTTTGCAAAAAGAGGAGATGCAGGCTCTCGAACTTGGAAATCAATGGGGCCATACTTGATCTGCACAATCACATTGTCGTCGAACGTACCGTCCAAATCTTTGATAAACTCGACAGCCGCATTCGCGCGATCCGCATGCCAGTCGGTCCAGTCTAGTTTATCATACACGAACGCCCGAAACATGACAATGCCGCCATAGGGTTCAATTGTCTTGGCAAACATGTTGGCTCCCTCGGAGAGAGTACGGTTGTAAGTGAGTGGGCCGGGCTGGCCTTCGGAGTTGGCTTTAACGAGATATCCGGCAAAGTCGGGTATGGTTTTATAAATTTTGTTTGACAAATTTGTCCACCATCTGATTACACCCTCATCAAGAGGGTCAAAGGTGTCAAGATCCCCCAAAAGCTGCGGGCTGGCAAAGTTGAGGGAAATGCCTACACGGACACCCCAAGGTCGCAAGAGATCGGCAATTTTGGTTAGCCCTTTCAGGTTGTCGTCTGTAAACAACAATGGGTCTGCGTTGACATTGTTGATTACGATACCATTGACTCGGATAGAGGCTAGAAGACGGCCAAACAATGGGACCCTTGAAAGATCGTCCTTGACGTGTCCAAATCCGTCAAAAAAGATAGAGGGACCTCCGTAGCCTCGCTCAATGCTACCGTGCGTGCCGCTTGCATTTAGGTTGTCCCATTGATTTGACCACCTGATTGGCGCACTTGGGTTTGTCGAGTAAGCAACTCGCGAAAAGTTTCCTTGTCCGAGCATAGACAAATATTCAAAAGCACCGTAAAGCCCACCACGTTCATTCTGCCCGAGAATCTGGACTGAATTTCCAGACGTCTTCAGCCAAAACCCATCTTCTTCGAGGTCGAGCTTTAAAGGCGCCTTTCTGCAGACCGATTTAAAAGAGTCCGCAGTGGTGATCACTATGGTCTTTGAAGACCCGCAATCTTTGCCTGATTCAACTTTCAGGCCGACTCCGAACATGCTTTCAAAGCCCTTCTGGAGCTCGGATGCTGCGGTTTCAAGTGGTCCATTATCGGTTGCGTTGATGATTAGAATCTTTTTGGGGAGGGAATTTACATCCACATCGATCTCTTCCGATAACGGGGCGTATCGAAGCCATCCTTCAATTCCATTTTCGGCAATTACTGCGCCAACAGCGAGCAGCCAAACAAAGAAGAACAGCATGGTTATTTTTGCCTTTGCAAAACTAAAGACGAAGACCAGCAATGACCGACACACAGAGTATGTCTTGGGACTTCTCTTGAATTAAAGTGTCGGCCACTGTATTTAGCCACGAATTATAACAAGGCATTATATTGATGCTCCAATGGAGAAGAAGGTTCCACTAGTGATACGTTTAGGCTAAACAATTCTTGGCAACATGTCTGTTTAGATAGGCTGGTTCACCAAGTCAAGCAAGGATCATCCGACTATTGCGGATAAAGTTGTGGGAATGGCGTTGCGGGGATTGAGGAGAACACCGGTCAGTTACAAGTGGGATGTTGGGTTGACTCGGGCGACGTTGCAACGAGGGGAAAATGTGACTGGGCCTCGGTTAGAGAGATTTACCGAAGGTTTGGGTATTGGCGCATCGTGGTCACTACACACGCATCAGAATGAGACAGAAGTATCCCAAAGACATGTGTCAGCCGTCTAGAAAACAAATTACAAGATCTCTTTTGGAGTATTATTCATAGTTTATTCCGCTTATCCTTGATCGTAAGTCTCACAACCTATGTTGTTGAGGGAACCTATTCAGTTGAGTTTATTCACTGGACGTTCAATTCACGGTTCCCCAATTTGGTGGAGCCAAAAAGACACCACGCGTACTCTCTCCGCAAATAAGCATGCATTTGAGCTTTTCCCATGACAAAAAGAGGAGGGGAAAGAAGCAAAGCTAAGATAATCTCACAAGGTGAGATATTTAGGCTGAACACAAAAGCATGAGATGATATTCATGATCAGACATAAAACTTTGTACATACGTAAAAGGAAATCTAAGAGATGTAGCATTCCGAAATATGTTGAACCACTACCAAGGCCAAGATATTTGGAGGGTGTGTTATGCTGTCAAGCTATCTCGCCAACGGAATCATACTAGATTGATCCAATATCCTTGCCAGTATTTCAAGAATAGATCATCCAAGTCAAGGCGAATATCAACATACAAATGAAAGGTATCATTTCTCATTATACAAATATGATAGTACAGCCTAGTGCGTGAAATATGCATGCCTCACTCCTCCCTTTTTGGTTATCCCAACTAATAATTACTGGTGCTCCTTCTGCAGCTTAATAGCGTCCACGAAAAACTCATCCCGCTTTTTTTCCATAGCACTTGAATCCTTTCCTTCTAGCTCAGCATCTACGCTGACAGAAAGCGCTTCCTTCTCTTCGGGGCTCCACTCAAAGGGATGGGCTCTTGAATCCTCAACCCATCCTTGGATAGCAGGACCGAGATGGTCAAGAAATCGCCTGAAACCAGCACTGCCCCCGCCACCACCCATTGCATTGGATGCCAATGGGCCATTGATTGCCCATCGAGGGCCGAGACTGCTGGTAACGCAGGTATCTACGAGGGTTAGCATTGGACGCATTGAAACTCGGAGCATGGGGACAAACCAATATCTTCAGCCGACACGATGCCACGGCTAACTAGGCTATATGCTTCGACCAATAGTGCCGCCTGTAGTCGATTGGCGCAGAATCCCGGGGCCTCTTTGTGGAGGAGGACTGTGTTTTTCCCGAGGGATTTGTAAAACGCCATAGCGGCGTCAACTGTGGCGGTGCTAGTGCCGGGGTGAGGGACAACCTCGACGAGAGGGATGAGGTGGGGTGGGTTAAATGGGTGGCAGATGAGAATTCGACCGGTGTTCTTGGTGCACTTTCCAATAAATTGGGAACTTGGGAGCCCAGAAGAGGACGAGGCGATGATTACTTCAGGTCGCGTCTCATCATCGATTTCTGCGATAAGATCGGTCTTGAGACCGAGCTTCTCTGGTGCATTCTGGAAGACAGTCAGTTGGACTCCATTTTCGCGGGTAGGGCAGTAGATACCTCTTGGATGAAGTCCACTTCGTCATAGTGGCCCTTTAGGCTGGCTCCCACGAAACGGTAGTTGTTTAGCGATGCATCTTGTGTGGTTCCCAGTTTCTCCACAGTTGGCCAAGCCGACTTCAAGTATTCGGCAAGCTTCTGCTCCGCGTTGGGGCCTGGATCGGCCACAAGGACTTTCAGGCCATGGGCCAGAAACAAGGCTGTCCACGAGGCGCCGATGATTCCGGTGCCAACGATGCCCACAGTTTTAATGTTGTTGGCTGCCATTGTGCCTGAAAGGATGACTGGTTGAACGAGTATTGAACAAGGGGTATCTGATTAAATGAAAACTGACTGAATAACAGCTGATTGAAGCCCATACCGACCCCGGTCTCCGGGCCTTTAATACTTTTCCGCAATGTGGATAGACCGGAGCTCCCAGTGGGGCCCCGGGCGGCCCACGTTCGGCATTGTCGCGCCCCCACAGTGGAAAAATTGGCTACAGTGGGCCTCCAGTGGGTGCGGCCTCGTTCATGCAGCACGACGTCACCGCCCGGCCATGCCCATTGCATCACTTGTGGCGAACCACGGAAGTCCAGGGGAAAAGACCGCCAAGACGACATGTTTGAAGCGATTTCGGATCCGAACAGAGCTGCACGTTCATCTATGCATCTCGTGATGCCTGTCTTTCGGCTTCTCGGCATTTGCGTACCTGACGTGTGCTGGTGGACTCGCTTTGTAACCCTCCGACGGTAACGCCGAAATCTCAGATCTGGACGTTGTGCAAGTGTATATAAATACTGGGAAGCCAACGCAGCAAGTATTCTGCTCTATACTCAATCTAGACTACCTTCAAGGTCATCTAATACTCTGTTTCATCTTCTATTTTACCAACAACCAACACCTTACAAGGCCATGGATAACCACACCACTGTCCCCGACGTTTACGGTCCCGGCACCTACACAGACGCCGCCTTTACTCCTCTTCCAGAAGAATGCCACCGCATTCTCAAGTTCCTCGCCCAGACAACACCAGGCTTTACAAAGGACCCCGCTGTCCTCGATGAGGTTGTCTTTCACGGCGATGATCTCCCAATCATCCCCGGCCCTATCAAGGCTCAGGCACTTGTAAGTGTCCCACCATCAACATGTCAATTCAGGGTACTCATCGTTTTCAGTCTGCCGTCTCCCATGCCATGATGGGAATTGTCGGAAAGGAGATCAATGCTCTCAAGGGTGTGGAGACTGGCAACATCACCATTGACGTCGACCAGTCCGGTCTTTACCCCGCTACCTGCGCATTGATCGACATCGATGGCAAAGGCCTGGCTGAAATCCAGAAAGAGGGCATCGCCGCAAAGGCTGGAGTTGACGTTGACCGAGGTGTTATCAGCAAGAACGACATGTACTTCCGATCATGGGCAATCTACCCCACCAAGGACGAACAGGTGTGGTACCAGGTCCTCTCAAACCTGGACCCCCACAAGTTCTTGAAGACATACGGCATCGACTCGGAGACTGTCACCTCCTCCAGAGAAGAAGCCTACGAGATTATCAAGGCTGAAATGGTCAAATACTCGGCGGCTGAGTTGGACCAGAAGAACCTCGAGAACGGATTCTGCGGACAGACATGCTACACACCTGCCAAGTGGCGCGAGACCACCATGGGAAAGTCCCTTCGCGCCCACCCGTTGATCAACTACAAGGCTCGAAAGGATACCCCAGATCTGCCTCCAGTTCCCTTCCCCGCCCTCGAGGACAAGCGGCCCCTGGCGGGTATCAAGGTCGTCGAGCTGACTAGGGTCATTGCCGGACCCGCCATGGGTGCGGCTCTTGCAGCCATGGGAGCTGAGGTCATCAGTGTCCAAAGCCCCAATCTTCCCAACCTCCAGGTAAGTTTCATCGTCATTTCTTCGGGCACCCGAGCTAACTTTACCAAGATGCTTAGCGTGTCCATGACCACCGACCAGCAGTCTGTTTGCATCGATCTTACCGTTGAGGCCGACAAGGGGCGACTCAGCAAGTTGATTGAGGATGCCGATGTTGTCATTCAAGGATTCCGCTTGGGGGCATTGGAGCGAAAGGGCTTCGGTCTCAACGATGTTTTGGCCATGGCCAACAAGCGCGGCAAGGGTATCGTCTACATTGACCTGAACTGTTATGGGCCCGATGGATACTACGCGGAGCGACCCGGTTTCCAGCAGATTGCCGATGCAGCTTCCGGATGCTCTTACGTGGTCGGAAAGTCACTAGGACTTCCAGAGGGCACCAGTGTCCTGCCCTCACTACCAATTGCCGACATGCTTTCGGGTTCTGTTGGAGCCATTTCCGTCATGCTGGCGCTGCGCGACCGTGCCAAGTACGGCGGCTCCTACCACGCAAACGTTGCCCTCGCTGCTGTGGACGCCATCCAGCTGGAGCAGGACTTTGGTCTTTACCCTACCGAGACTGTCAAGAAGATCCAGGACCGATTCCAGTTTGGCAAGATGACACCAGACCTCCACGTCATCGACCTTCTCTTTGTGCTGATGGAGTCGTGGAAGAAGAACTCGGACATCCTGTCAAGGGACGAGTACAAGGTCAACTTTGCCGATGGCCCCTTTGGCAAGAACCACTCTATTCTCTCCCCCATTGTCAAGTACGACAACGAGGCCACGAACCCATACTGGACTCGTGGCCCGGTCCCATACTGTGAAAAGGCCGACGCTACCTGGGTGAAGAGCAACTAATCTGGAAAAGATTTGGGGCTAGAACAAAAAGAATTGTATAATTAGATGTGACATAAATAGATTATAGACTATAGAATATCATAGAACCATTTAGACTTACCATATATGTATGGGTCAATATGTTTGTTACGGCCTTTGTTCAGTAACATTTCATAGAACATGATAAATATTCACATTTCATCGTCAACAAAAAGGATATAATACTTTTTCTATGATATTTTTCCACGATCTTGGGTTTTTCTGCGAAAATATACCAACAACCAAAGTTGTTTAAACACTAATTGTATCTGCTCCCGGAAATTCCTGGTCGAGCCTCCTGCTTGTATTTTAACCAAACATAAATGAGATTTGTGTACCATTGTTTCAAGGCAAGATGGTGTAACCAAATATTGTAATTTCATCTTTATTCTTGGTGTTTCCAACACATGGATAATAGTTCAGCTAGTAATTGATTGACCATATTATACATTTTCTATTCTATTCTATCTATACAATTCTATCTTTCTAGTGTATGATCGCAATGCCTGTAAACGCCCGTTCCTTGTCCTGATACACCTGTGCTATGCTCCAATCCTTTGAGTCAACCTTCCAAACCGTGCCCCCAAGATCCACCACGTACCATGCAGCCTCCTCTTCGTCATATTCGAGACCAATGGCTTCATCAAAGTTTTTCGTCAGAATCTCGTGACGCAGACCAGTAATTGCATCTGCCGTCAGCAGAGCGGGCATGGTGCCGGAGTTGTCTAGCTGTACCCTGTTCAGACTGTTTCCGTAGGGCACTTCTCCACGATCAGTCCAATACAGTGTGTTGGATGCTTCATATATGGCAAGATCGATGGGCTCTGGCAAGCGATCCAGGATGCAAATAGGCTTTCGGGGGCTGTTGGATTCCATGGGGGCGCAGAAAATTCTCCCCTGGCCACCCTTGGCCGGCCCTTTCTGTGTCCAATAAAAGATACCCCTCTGAGGCGACACGGCAATACCGACACACCATCTGGTAATGTCACGTTGGCTGGGGTCGGTATGATCTCCGGTTTGAATCAAGACCTCGAGGGCTGAGCCGTCCAGGTTGCAGCGCATCACACGCATGCCTTCGCGGTCACAGAAGTAGAGTTTCTCATTGACAGAATCAAGGGCTAATTGCTTCGGGGTGTGCACTTGACCCTTGGCCACGAGAACCTTGGGATCAGAACCGTCGAGGGCCATTGAGCATATGCTTCCGTCGTTGGTGTGAAAGCTTCCCATGTTTGTGAAATAGAGCCGTTGGTGCTTGGCACTGTAGGCCACGCCATCTGGGAGACTAACATGACTCTGGTCTCCAGAAATAACATTTGGTGGACTTTGGTCCAGTGACACATGTAGGACCTGTCCTTGAGAATAGATATCCGTGAGGGACTTGCCACCCACGGGGCGGCCAAGACCAGTGTCAAGGACGACAAGCGATTTTTTGCTGGTTGAAGACATATTCGAAGCTGTTGAGAGTGGATATTGAACCAAAGCCCACGCCCATTTTATCCCTTTTAAGTAGAACGACAACGTGATGAAGCATGCATGTGGACCAGTGAGGGCCCAGTTTTACCGTCTCCACAAGGATGCATGAACGAGATGGTCTCCACGTGTAGTAGGCGCCGTTCCGGCCTCGGCGCCATCTGTGTCGACGTCATTTGGCACGGGGACCGAAAAAAAAAATTGCCGAATGCTTGCTTGGTCATTTAATTGATGACGAGGCGAATCAATCCAGCGAAGTCGGTGGAAGGCTCGATTCAAAAAGCACGCGCCTCTTCACCTGGCGGGTGAAAGAGCGGTGTTGCCTTGTTCCTCCTTCAAACACTCGGCGCCGCTTATCGACAGCCTCGGAGGCGGGCAGAACCGAAGCCACGGTATGGCACTACGCTCATAGATAGGTATGGAGCAATGATCAGAAATAAAATCGCTTTCGGGTACATTGTTAGACTACATTCTCATAAGGCTAATCATGCTTTTAGCATCCTGGGATCAAAGCTCGAACTCGGCTCCATCTGCGCCACTGGCCAATTGTCTGCGTACAGCTGCGTACAAGCTTCTGAGGCGGCCTGCCATTTTGTAACTGCGCGACTAACCGACTCATCCTGGGAACCATAATGGCCCGAAATGGATTGGCTAAATCTTGTGGTGCACTGAAATCGTTCATGGAGTGCTAGCGGAGTGTTTATCGCAGGCAACAGCAACCCCATCGCCAGCAACACGGTTTCATAGTTGGCTACCAGCAAGAGCAGCAGGAAGTCGTTTGACGCCAGGCGCTCAGGTGCTTGTGGCACCCAACGCACCCAGTTTCGAAGGGGAAACATGGTCGAAAACTGCTCATCGAGAGCGGTGTCGGTCCAGGGGAATTTCTGGATGTTGTAGACAAAGTTGAGAATCTCTTTGGTCGCGTTCCTGAGATCTTGATCTAGTTTGCACTTAGAGAATGCCTGAACGGCTTCAGTGACCAAGTGCAAAACTTCAATCTTATTCTCAATAGGCGGCGCGATCAAGGTGCTTTCATCGCACACTGTATTCGGCGCTTGACGATTACGCTCTTCGTGGGGTATCAACTAGCCCAATCGTCAGTCAAGGTTAGTGAATAACACGGGATTACTTTCACTTACAGCCGAAATGCCTTTTAGAAATGCACCATATTCCCGTCTAATATGATAAGATTAGCCTCTGCTCTTAGCTGAAAGCCGGGCTATACAGACGGTTCACGGGCGTACCACGCCATAATGGTTGTGGCGCCCAAAAGCGCTTTCATTTCATTAATCGTTTTATTTCCGCTTAATGTGACAATCATTCCTTGAATCGCAAGGCCACGGTAATGATACTCCACAGCTGCCATGTTTGTCGATTGCGTCAGTGTGCGTAAATGTCCAGCTCCAAATGCATAGAAGCAATGCCGAAGATAGTCAATATTCTCAGCCATGGCGAAATATCTGTTCAGGTTAAAAAGCCAGACTACTAACCTAGTGGGGGTTACACTCACCTGGAAAACTGGTTTATACCAGCCGCTAATCCTTCCCTCTGGACTATATCAAAGTCCCTGCGGATAGTACAGAGGTGATGCAGGAGTTGTCTTTCCATTCTGGTCGTCGGCCCCATCCATCCATACTGCGTGACTGCGACGGGATCCCATGGGAGGGGGATTTTGGGCTGATTCACAGCTCTTGATGATTCATAGCAGCAATTGATGGGATCTCCACGAGTGGCATGAAGCCGAAGACATTGTGTGCTGTGGCCGACGTGAGATGCGTCTGTGGGGCGAGTGGCAAGAAACGTACCATTCGGGTCTCAATTCATCGCACTTGACACGCCGCCTCCGGCAGACGAGGCAGCCGCTACGGACTTTGCGATGCGTGTGCTTCATGGTGTTTATTTCCGCTGTTATGTGATGGTGGCTTTACGCAATTGAATGGATGCGGCTCAATTCGCCTGGTAAACGATTGCGTACGCCAAGAAACCCAAAAGAGAAGGTTTGGGACTGGGACATATTTTGAGGATATCACAGGGGTCTATGGCAATGATTATTGAATGATGCGATGCATTCATTCATTTATCCATAATACGGCTCTTGACCCGCTGTTTCATTCCCATGATCCGCTCTCTGTAGGGATACCCGATCATCGGATTAGCACGTGCGTTTTTTTAGCCACTTGATACTGACAGCCTGCCTCCTTTACCTTTCTTTCTCGGGAGTAGAGTTTCGTCTACACTACTGTAACATGTCTACAATCACTGCGACAATAGAAAGACCTGTAAATTATTACATGCCACAGAATCACCAAGCCTCAATGTGCGCAAAATGATTGCCTTTAAAACAAGAACAAAATCGCAATCAAAAGTGGGATCTATAAGTGGGACTGGACACCAAGTAAGTGTTAGTGTCGTCATGATTGCCACGTACCGAGGACGCGCTCGGCTCATTGTTGCCGGCGAGAAGGCCGATGGGCTATTATGCGATTAACTTTGCCACTAAAACAGGTACCGACGCCGACCAGCTTCTACCTTGGAAAACGGGAGGTCTTCCGAAGCTTCTAGTATAATTAGTACTGTGTTTGTCTGCATCTAGAAGCTTGGTGGGTGCTTTAAAGCATAACCAGCCGAATCTCGCATAATAATTACAAAAGATGGTTGAAGTCAAGTAATGAGGAAGCATGATGAGTATTTGTATACAGGACAGACATTACGGTTGCATAAATTTCCACATCTTCTCGCTGTACTCTTCAAGGACATATGTATGTAGAAAACAGTGGCTAGAGGTTGACACGCACCAGATGGACTACTCTGAGCAATTGCTTGCCCCACACAACTAAATGACAAACACCAAACTACATTTACAACAGATCCATAGCCCTAAATCCCTCTAAAACTTCAATTGTCCTCACAAAATTCCCATCAGCTTTGGGGTGCATTTCGTCGTTCCCATCGAATAAACGACGGTTGAGCCGGTCGGGAGAAAAGAGAAGTATAGTCCGTGGCGGGAACTCCGGGTTTGCCATCTACTGTGTTGACCTTGAAGTGGCGTACCATTGTAGCAATGATGGTTCCAAGGTTAACATGGGCAAACTTTTCCCCGATGCAACGGTGTCGGCCAGCACCAAAGGGGATGTAAGGGCTCTTGGTGCCTTTGGAGACGACGCCGTATCCATAGTCAGCCGTTTCGCCGCCAGCTTCGTCCTCATAGTTTATGTCGTCCCACCGGTGGGGGTCCCAAGTAGTTGCGTTGACAAAGTATTCATCGCTGAGAGCAGTGTAAATCGGGGCCGCGAGAAGAACGCTTCCCGGGTTGATGGTGTATGGTGTTCCAGGTATGTTCATTGGGTTTTTGACCTTGCGCATGATGGAATGAATAGAGGAATGCACGCGCAAAGTCTCCCTGACCACATTTTGTAGCAGAGGAAGCTTGTCAATGTCGCTGTACTGGAGAGGTGGCAGTGTTCCGTCAATACCCAAATTTTCTCGCTGTTCCTGGTAGAGCTCTTCGGCGATATCAGGACGCGATGCAAGATGAAGCATAATCCAGGTGCTGGCCGAAGACGAAGTGTGTTGTCCTGCCATGAGAATAGTAATCATCATATGTGCCACCTCCTTGTCGGGAAGGGGCTGGCCGTTCTTGTACTTGCATCTCATCAAGTTCCAGATCATGTCAGACCCTTCCTCCAAGTCTACACCACTCTCGCGGCGCTTGTTGATGATATCCATATAAATTCTTCTCATCTTCTCGTGCGCAGCGTCTCGTCGGCGGTTATTTGGCAAAGGCGCCCAGGGAAACAAAAAGTTGACAGGAGTAAAGCCCAAGTCCAAATCATGATAGAGAGATGCAAACCCTGCGGTAAGTTTACTCCTCACTTCATCTCCTTGTAAAGCACGGGCGGCTGTGAAAATGGTAATCTGGGCCATGGCAGTGGAGATGTCGACCACACCAGACCGATCGTTGAAACAAGATGCCGAATCAATGTAGTCGATGACTTCCCCTTCAATCTTTTGCACATGGGACTCGAGCGCTCTTTGTGTGAGCCCAAACTTGACAAACTTCTTTTGTTCCATCAACTTGGAATTAGGGCAATCGTATACGACATCGCTCCCGAAAACGGGGGTTGTTAACGGGCCATATACCTCTTCGGCGCTGGCATCTTGGTGTCGGCTGTTTAGAACAAAGTCGTTTCCTTGGACGCCGAGGTAGCAGGTAATATTTCGGCCGAAGAGGACAAAGGTGAAGACGTCGCCGTACTGGAGCAAACAGCAGTCAGCATAACTGCCAATAGTTTGAGCGATTTTGGATACGATACCTGTTTTTGACATTGCAGGAAAAATGAGTATGGATCCAGACCATAGGACACGGCATTTCCAATAAATGGCAACCAGTGGAACACAATTGGAGGATCGCTCGGTTTGCGCAGGATTTTTTGCTTGAGGATGTTCAAAAGGAGAAATGAAAAGAAGGCCCCGATTGCGTAAACGGAGAGGTAGAAAATGGAGGCCATTGTGGCTTCTTCTCAGGCTTCTTCGCTCCCAATAATTGCCTGTCACTGGATAGCAAGAGGCAATGGGGAGGCAAAGGGCAGTATTTAAACAAATCTTCAATGTCTGTCAGAGCTGCAACCGGCGAAAATCCAAACAACTCGTCCCCCTGTGTTGATTGATTCCTGCGCCAAGCCATCGTGCGTGTTCTTTCCCAATTTCTGTCCTGTTTCAGCGCCCATAACTGGACGGTTTACGTGCCACCCGGCTTCTCTGCCTCCAATGCACCAATTAGAGCTTCAAAATTTCCATTACATGTCAATAATTACTGCATGTGGGTGATTTTCTAGCAACTAGCCTCCCCTTCATCGAGTCTAAGCGATTGCGTGTTCGGGGTTTTTTGGAGCTCGTATTCGTATCTCCACATCTGAGGCTATCTCCACAGCCCGTGTATCCCCAGACAACATAGCCGAAAGCGACAGTTTGGTGCAAACGCATCCTCCATAGGGCCATGGATAAAGAAAATTCGAGGGCTTCCAGGCTGACGGTTCGTCTCGTAATTCGCATTTTTCGTGTTTTGTGGAATCCGAATACCCGAGGCTGGTTGAGATTTGCCACGGCTGCTTCTGGCCCCTTGACCTCGTCGAGTAATTATTCGTAGGTATTCAAAGACAGACCTATATTAATACCTAGCATATATTTGAGGAATTCTAGCGCTCCATTGATTGGCCATCAGATCAAAGTCCCACCAACTGGATGCTCCATCCCCTCGGAGATCAATCTGGGGACACTAGCACTTTTACAACATTTACACAGGCAAGGAATGGCGCGCGAACCCCCCTTTTTATTGTTCTGGTAAGCATGGTTTAAATTCCATTCCTTATAGATTATTCACTGTCGCATAGTTGACAAAGGAAGGCTGCGCACATGACCTGCCGATCAGCCATGCCGACAACTTTACAGGCTTATCTGACGCCGCATGTACCAAACGTAGCCCAAATAGAAAGCTCGACAAGCGAACGGGTGTACCACAAGGTATCCTTGGTACGACTTGCTGTCACAAAGCATTATATAAGACACCTCCGGCCCGTCTCGGGCTTTCCATATGCATCGCTACGCCTAGTCCGTCAAACAAGCCCAGGGGCATGTCATCTGCGATATCTGAGGGGCTAGAATTAACGTTCGTGGGGGCTTATATCGCTCACCCTCGACATTTTCTTTCTCCTTGCGCCCTGATAGCCGTTTGGATAAGGAGTTTGAGTTTGAAGGCAAGTTATTTGCTTGATTAAGTGATGTCAAGCCATGCTACTACGATGATCTCCAACTATTACACCCGTCGGTCGCGATCATTTCAGAAATTACAAAGGTAAAAAAAATAAAAGAAAAGAAACTGCCCCGGACAGGAGAAGAGTTTGATTTTAAAAAGAAAATCTATGTATGCAGAGATAAACGCTTAAGATGTTGTTTAAATATTTATAGTATAAAAGAGGTATCATTCTTGAGTCAGACCCACCAAACATGTGGGCTGGGAAAATCGTGTCATGCGTGATGTATCTTGGCTTCGTCAAAAGATGCGACTTGATTTTTTCGACCGTCGCTCACGGGTAACCGACGAACTCGACTCGTTGCCGTTGGATTTCTCCTTGGGCTTCGACTTCTTGATGCGCCGGCGATGGTGTATCGGGGTGGCCATGTTCCTACGAGCCTTTTCATTTTCAGGGTCCGGCTCAATCGACAAACGGGTCAGGGCTTTCTCGTCACCACCAACTTCGGTTGCTTGGTCAGCAGCCAGAATGGTCTCGCAGGCTTCCTGTTCAAGGTTGTCATCGTCACCATCGGTACAGCAGTCTTCCAGCTGTTGCTGTCTGGTCCCGATAACTCTGGGTTCCTTTAGCAAATGCCGCTCCTCGTTTACTCCAAGCTTCTGCAGGGCCCAGTCCCACCAACCAAGATTGGGTGGGACCCACTCGCCGACGTCCATGGTATAGCCCCTCTGTTCCTCGGGCAAGTTGAGCCAAACGAAAGGCTTGTTGCTGTTGATGCGGCCTTCCATAACAAAGTCGCCAATTTCCTCTGGGACTCTTAGGGCTTCAGCAATCAAAATGGGCTGGTAGGCCGGCATGAGAAGGTGCAGTCGGACATGACGCCATTTTTTCCCCTTCTCTTGGGCTCGGAGGTTGTGCTTGTCGATTTGCTTCCGGGCGGCAAGCATGAATAGAAAGATGGTGTCGATCTGGTTGGTGTAACCGCAGAATCTCTTACCAAGGGGCCTCTTCTCCAGAAGATGGTAAAATTTAGGATACCAGTCGTTGTCCGGATGGTAGAGGAAAAACCAATGGTCGCAGTTTGGGTCGTCGAGGGTCTGGTTGAGCCGTTCTCCGATCATGTCGTAGACGTACTGTGGGAATTCTTTCTGGGCCATCAAGGCGGTTTGGGCAGCAAGCTGCGTTTGGATACCTTCAAGTCTCGCGGCTATCAGTTGCAAGGCCTGGACTCCTTGATACGTCTGGACGACGTTGATGCCGATGCCGATGGTGGTGGCGCTAGTGCTGAAAACGCCAATAATTTTTGCATTATCGCAGAGTGACTGGGCCAGGACCTGGATTTCCGGTATGAACCTCTGGACCTCCGGGAGGAGCTTATGTGTTGTATCCGCGGCATCGGTTGCTTTGGTAATGAGCTTGCTCACGTTGGTGCCCACTTCGAATATTGTCTGGATGGCCTGGACGGTTCTCACAATCGGCAGTGATTGCACACCGCGCTCGGCGGCCACCTGGGCAACTTTTTCCTTAATCTTATCATTGTTAAGGATCCGAGATATCACTTCCATGGTGCCGTTTCTGGTCCAGGAAATTTGTTTCAAAACGAGGGTCGAGGGCGAGAGAATGAGCAAAGGGGCATGGGCTTGAGGGGAAGATGGTCCCCGTGCCCAAAACAGCCAGACGTGTTGAGCTGCTCTCCGTTCTGGCAACTGCGGGGGAAAGGAGGGAGACGCTGGCTCTTGACTTGGGACGGCCTCGGACGGTCTATGACTTCGCTCAATAAGCGAAGATTCGCGGGGGGACGCGTCAGGTTGAGATTGGGCTGGTCAACGTTCTGGCGTTGGACTACGTCACGTGGCCACCTGGAAAACCAATCGAGTCACCACTAAAATGTGTTGTCGCATAAATGGGCGCTGTCAAACACTGACCCGCTCACCGCCATTCCCCTGTGACTGGCGGTGGGGCGCATTGGTTCGGTGAGGCGGACTGCGGTGCGTGTAGGTTACTGGCTCGCCCATTTGTTACGGTAAAGATGTTCGTGGGAAGTGGCCGTTGAGGTATCAAGCAAAAGCGACTTGTATCATACCTACGTATCTATGTATGCAATGGAGGCCATCGCCGGTTGAAAGGATAAAACACACTGCGGCGCGGACTCGCTGATCGCCATCGCTAAATCCACCCATGACTAATCCCCGGACCAACCCCTCACCAGCCCTTTTTTTAGGGGGCGACTGGTTCTGATCTAGCACGCTTTCAACACCATCTTTTCGCCCCAGCCCCGTTGCTGGCCGGTGGTTCCGGCCAGCTGGACCTGAGCCTTCACCGTTTTGCAGGCTGCCTCCCTCCAAGGATAGTCGACCAAGGGCTGAAACAGGTTTTGATCCAGAATCAATGGGGATGTTGCCATCAAGGAATTGTACATGTATAAAACACCCTTATGCAAAACTTTGCACGGCTTTCATGCGGCCTCCCTGCTGCCCACATCAGTAACCAACCACAATGCTGCAAATCCGCATCGTCTGTCCGTCCCTCCAGGTCCACCACGATAAGCATCTTGGCGTTGTGGAGTTGCGTGGATATATGTCGATGTTGTTGTCCAAGGAAGAAGCATACTATGCTCTATCCTCTCTTTTTAGACCGTCATGCAAGTTTGGGGTGGAGTTGGATGTGATGTATAGAACAACAAGAGACTAGCTGCTGGGTTGGACTGTGACTGGAAATGCGACCTGGAAACCGGGTAACGTAAAGTAAAACAAAACAAAACAAAGCGCCCTCAATAGTTGGGGTCAAATAAGTAACATAAACATCATCGAGGCTGTTCACTCTAACAGTCACTCAAAAGGGAAGCCTCTCAACTGGGCCGAAAATCATGAATTGAGACGAATCGGGTCTTAGTCGATTGATTGATTGATTGATTTTGATTGATTGATTTGGATCCTACATCGGTTTTGGCCATGTGATCATCGTGGCTATGCCTGGTTAGGCAGGGCTCTACTAATAGCCAGAGGACCTTGGGTAATTCCTGGATTAACCCTACTTTACCCCTTCTGTTGAAGAAAGGGCTATCTATTGCAGAAAAATCCCTCCCTTTGTACTATAATCTTTATTTATATTAATTTAGCTATTCCTATTAATAGTGGTTTTTCTTTTTGCTTTGTTTATAATAGGTATACTTAATATCTTTATTTATTATAAAAATATTCTATTATTTATATTTTTTATATAATATTCTTTCCTAGTAAAGGTTTATTTATTAATAGCTTATTTCTTTAGATAATTATTAACTAGGTACTAATCTAGCTATAATATATACCTTTGCCTATCTATCTAACTATTTATTTATTTTAATTCTTTTAAGCCCTAGGATCTATATAAATTTAATAAATTTAAGGGTTAGTTTAATCTTATTATATATATTAAGAAGTTTCTATATATTTTTATATACTTTAAGTACTTTCTATTTTAAATCCTAGAAGGATTTATAGTATAAAAGTATATATCTAATAATTTAATATACCTTACTATATATATAATAAGGGCTTTTAATCTTAGGGATTTTTTTTAAGTATAGGAAGTTCTATAGGCTAATCTTTTTAGTATATAGTTATACTAGAAGTACTAATTAAGGTTTAGTAAGGTCCTTATATAAAGTAAGAACCTTTAGTATTAGTCTTTATATATATTAATATAATATTTTTCCTTTTATATTAAATTCTTAGTTAACTTCCTATTAGAACCTTACTTCTTTTTATGCCTATATTTTAATTATTATTTATAGGGTATATAGGTCTAGGAGGGTTTTAGCCTAGGGGCTGGTTTCTTTCTTTCTTTATCTTGTTGCTTTCTTTGCTACTATATTTACTCTTTTATTACTATATATTCCTTAGTAGGCTAATATTTATTTAATTTTTATATTATAATTATATTCTTAGATCTTATTAATTACTTTAATTATATATAAAAGGATATATATACCTAATCTATACTTAGGTATTATAGAGGCATAAATAGTTACTTAATTATCTATATAGATAATAAGTTTTTCTTTTTTACTATCTTTATTTTATATTAATTATATTATTTATAGGGCTAGGATAATACCTTAGAGCTTTACTATATAAATAGTTAATATATTTTTATTTCCTATATATTATTATACTATAGCTCTATTTATAATATAAACTATAGCTATGCCTATTTTCCTATTTATACTATTACTATCTATATAAATTTATATAATGTTTAGTATTCTTAGACTTTTATTATAATTTTTATATATTGATTTTTTGTTATATTTAATAATTATTTTTAGGCCTTATTACTAAGGCAATACTATAAAAGGGAGCAGTGGTTTAAGGCTTATAATATCTAGGCTACCTAGTCCTATCTAGATCTTTTCCTATATATATTATTATAAGCTAAGTCTTTTTTTTTTTTACTTGATCTTACTATAGCTAATTCTTATAAAAGTTTCTATATTATATTTCTATATTTATTACTTAATTAGTATAATATATATCTTAATTTTAAGTATTAGTTTTAATATTACTTAGTATACCTTTATAATAATCTTTAGAGCTTATACCTAAAGTTATTATAGAATATCCCTTGTATAAATTAAATAAGAGCTTTTAGTTTAGAAGTTTAAGTTAGATTAGGCTAAGTATATATATATAATCTAGGGGATTATTACTTTTTTGTAGATCTTTTGTATTTCCTTTAGTTTTATTTCCTAAGTTAAGCTCCTAAGGTAACTTAGGGCTATAATAGTATATATTGCCCTATATTATATTTTATTGATATAAGGTACCTAGTATAATATTAAATTTATAATTATTCTAAGGTATTTATATATATCCTTAGGCTTTATTTCTTCCTATAATATTTTAATTAGCTTATTCTTTTTAAATTTCTTTCTCCTAGTAAAATAAATTAGTTAGAACTTCTTTATATTAAATATTAATATATATTTAGTAGCCTAGCTTTTTGCCTTACTAAGTAATACTTATAGCTTCCTATAGGTCTCCTCTATTAAGTCCTTGTATACTAGGATAGCTATATTATTAATAAAACCTATTGCTGTTATTTCTTTAGTAATATTATTATATATATTTATTAGGTTTATATTATAGAAGAGGTAGAGGATTGGTAAGTATAGTAATCCTTGTGGGATACTAGTGGTTAGCTTAATATATTCTAATTTATACTTATTAATTAGGATCTTTATATATCTCTTGCTAAGTAAACTAATTAGATATTTAATTATCCTTTTATTAACTTACTTTTTGTGGAGGTTATAAAATAGTCTTATGTGTAATATATTATTAAAGGCTCTTAATATATCTAGAAGTAGGAGGCTAGTAACTAGTCCTCTTAGCTTATTTTATACTTTATATATCTTATCTATAATAAGGTGGATAGTATATTCCATAGATCTTAGTTTCTAGCCCCCTATATAGTTAGCTAGAAAGAGGTTAAACTTTTTAGTAATATAATTTAATTTTTATATAATAATTATATTTATTATCTTTCCTATTATATTTAATAATATAATAAGCTTATATGCTTTAGGATTTATATAGTTATTTTTGCCTATTTTATAGATAATTATTATAATAAGTTCTTTATATAATTAGGGGTAGTATCTTAAGATTAGACTTTAGTTAAAGATCCTAGTTATATATAGAATAAGAAGTAGTATTAGATATTTAAGTACTATATTCTTAATTTTATCTAGCTCTAGGGCTTTATCTACTGCTATCTACTTAATAGCTTCTTTTACTTTATTTTCTATTATTAGTAGAAATTATATTTAGTTATTATAAATTATCCTCTTAATATTTTCTAGGTTAGCTTTTAGTGATAATAAGAAAAAGGTTTAACTAAAGAGCTTTACTTTGCCTTTTAATATAATTATAGTTTTTACAGTAATTAGGTTAGTAAGGGCTAGTATAATATTTAGAGCTTGGTTTTCTTTGTTTCTTACCTATTTTACTATTCTTTATAGTAATTAAATAGATTTTATAGTTACTTTAATCTCTACTCTATATCTTTCCTTTAGGGCTTTCTTAATTACCCTATTTTTCCTATTTCTAGCTTCCCTATATATTTCCTATAATATTTCTATATTAAGGTAGCTATAGATATACTAAAAGCTTTTAGCTTTTATTAGCACCTCTTTATATATCTTATTCTATTCTAATCTAGACTTAGTTATAATCTATTTCTTAGGGGTAGCTTTTTTTATAGCTATTAATACTACTTTTACTATTTTAGATATATACTAGTTTAGTATAATCTTTATTCTTAGTCTCTAGAGCTATAGAAAGTGCTTTATTATTACTTTAATTAAGATTTCTTTATTAATATTTTTCTAGTTAACTTTTAGTTCCTTCTTAAGTAGTATAATTAATAGATCAAGCTCTATTGTAATAGGCAAGTAATCTAAGTTATAGTAGTATTCTCTATTTACCTTACTTTAGATTAATCTACTAAATAAACTAAAGCTTATTAGATATAAGTCTATTATTATTTTAGTATCTCTTTCTTTATAGGTTATAAAGCCTATTTTTAGGGTACTAATAAGGTTATAGGAGTTAATAATATCTAAGAGCTTATTTATATCTTAGTTAGCTCTTACTTTTTTACTATCCTATATTAAGTGGTATAGGTTAAAGTTACCTAAGGCAATCTACTCTAGTAATTCTATCTCTTCTATTACTTTATCTAATATTAATAATATACTCTTCTCTCTTTTATAGATTAAGCTTAGATTATATATATTATATATTATAATTTCTTGGGTATTATTTTCTTTCTATAGAAAGGTGATTATTAATAAGTATAAGTCTTTGCTATATTCTTTAAATTACTATTTTATATAATCTAGGTTCTTATTTATAAAGAAGTAGGTCTTAGTAAGGCCTTCTTCTATTATTATTAGGTAGTAGAGGTGGAAGGTAGCCTTAGCTAGATAGTATATAGTTAAAGAGAATAGATTATTTTATAGTTTTTATATTATAAGTATATTAAAGTTATAAGTAATTAGATTATATAAGAGTAATATTATTACTATTAACCTTAATTTTCTTATATTATATTATAGTATTTTTAGAGTTTTATTATTATATAGTATTATTATTTCTTATTATATATAGTATAGATATTATTAAGAATATATATCTATAGTATCTATAGTATCTATAGTATCTATAGTATATTTAGATCTCTTTCCCCTAGGGGCTATCTATATCTAGATAGTATTATCCTTTGTGGTTATTAGCTAGTTAAGGGACTATATAAGTTACTTTCCTTTGTAGTTAGTCTCTTCTATCTCTTCTTTATAGCTAATCTTTCTCTTATTTAGGTCTAGCTTAGTAAAAGTATTAGCTAGTCTTATTATATAAGTGCTTATATATATCCCTAGGTATTAATCTCTATATATTACTATTATTACTTTACTTCTAGGTAGAAGGCTAAGTATATATAGAAGTTTCCTTTAAGCTTAGATATTTCTTATTTTCTAATATTATATTAGTTACTCTAAGCTTTATAATTACCTTAGTAGATAGTATATTTTTTCTTAGTTACCTTACTTTTATTAGGGTATAACTAGGTAGTATGGTATTATATATAATATCTATATATTTCTAGTGCTTTGTATTAGGTTCCTATGTGACTATATTTATAGTATTTAAAGTACTACCTAAGTTAGTATTATTTATTATATCTTTTATAATTATAGTAATTACTTTATTAGATTAGTTTTTTATAGATAACTTAATTAGTATTCTTAGCTTTAGTAAATTTAATAATAATAGATAATATAATTTTAGTAGGGGAGGCTTTAGTAAGCTATCTAATATATTTAATATTTATATTAGAAATAAATAGTTTATTATCTAGGAGGATAATAGTTTTATTCTTTAGAAACTTATTTATATTAATTATATTAATTGGGATTTTATAGGTAAGAATACCAAAGATTAGAATATATACTATAGTACTATTACTAACCCTATATTCCTAGTTACCTATAAATTTCTTTAGGGTATTACTATCTTTGGTTATAGCTATTTTAATACTTAGGTCTTTGCTCTTAAGTTAGTTAGCTAATACTATTTTAATGCTTTAGAGGTATTTATTTCTACTTTATTTAGTAGTATTATTAATAAGAGCTTTAAGGCTATAAGGGTTCTTTAATCTTAGGTTTGTAATTATACTAGGGTTTCTAATATTTACTATGATTTTATATAGGGTTTTATTTGTATTACTTTGGGCAATTTATATAATATAAGTAGAGGCTATAATTATACTACTAGCTACTACTATAGTATATATTTACCCTCCTATTTAATATACTATTTCCATATTTTATATTTCTCTAGCTATTTTTATAATTACTTTTTCTATTTTAACTGCTTCTTTTACTATAAGATTTATATTTTTAAGTATTTTAGTAATTATATTTATAATTTTAATAGTCTAGGCTTAGGTATTTTCTACTATATACTATACTTACCCTAACCTTATCTATATTTTTTTTTATATTGATTTTACTAATATATTTAGTATAATAATATCTAGGAAAAGTTGAATTTTAGTAAGTAAAGTAAATATTTTTATAATAAGATTTTATATATTTATAATTCTAACTATTACTTATAAGTTATTATTTATATATATTAATACTTTTTTTAGATAGTCCTATAATTTAGTAATATACTCTTAATATTTATTTGCTTAGGCTAGGTATAGGGGCTATTAAGTTACTATAGTATCTCTTATATATAGGGTATATATAAAAGAGTTTCATAGTATTTCAATTGGTACCTTTACTTGACTATTTGCTTAGTTTGTATATACTTTTTAAAAATTTTGTTTTTGCTGGAGGGAAGTTTTCTTGGGTCTTAGTCCTTGTTGTTGCAACCAGCGGGCCTTTATCACAGTCCGGTGTTGCAGTCGGACTAACTATTAGCCGAAAAACACCACTGCCTACCCTGTACCAATGTCCACACTCATTATCCCTAACACACTAGTAGTCTTCAATTTACTGATTGCTTGATCTTTGAATAAAACTACTCTCCCTTAATATTAACACGGATTCGGTGGTGGTGGGGGGGTTTTGCCGAGTTCAAACTCCTGAACGGAATTATCCATAAAGTATGCCGTTTAATACTTAAATGATAATTGATATTCCCTTTATTATGGGACCAGTGGCAGATAGAGTTCCATACAATTAGCTATCTCTGTAAAAAGAAATTTGGTGATTCTATAAGTATAGCATTCTCATCGTATTTTTATTATTTTATGATCCTATAGTAATTTGTGGATTCTAGTAGGGTACTGGTCCAGATTCCCTAGATCTTTCTTCCTTTATTGGTTCCTTTTTTTTGTATTTATTTTATTCCAAATTCAATTATCCGTATTAAATTGTTAAGCTACTTATTATTACTATTTATATCCTCTATAAATCTCTTTTAAGAGTTATTTAGGCTAGGTCTTTTTTTTATAAATAACTAATAGTTTAGTATTAGCTTTAGTATATCTTATTATTAAGTAATAAATTTAATATTATTACTATTAAGGCCTTTTCTCTTAAGTAGCTTATACTCCTAAAGGATAAGCTTAATCTTATCCTTGGGATATATAATGCTTTAATATTGTAAATAGCAGATTTTGTTACAACCTGGGCCCAACAGTGGCAGGTGCACGGGCCCCAATGTTACTTGATAGCTGTTATTCGTACCGGTAATCGCGAGAATTGCGATTATTGATTTATCTTTTGGCCTAATCGGCTACTAGACGTAATGGGAAGTACGGATCCTTACAGATTTCCTTGTTGAGGTAGTGTTTATTTGCTGTGGTAAATTGGATATTAATGGCCTGGATCTCTTAATATATATATCTATATACAGAGTTAGATTTAGGAGGGGTATTGCCTTTATAGATAAGGCAGCGTTGGAATAATATTTTGACTAATGTTGTTTGCGGGTGTGTTTATGAGTGTATTTATGGGTGCGTTGAAATGTACTAATTCTAGCTATTGGGAAAGCTATCTTTTTATTGTATTTTATTTTTATCGGAGAAAGCTTTATAGTTTTTATCTTATATTGCCTTTAGGCTTCTAAGGTAATTATGGGCATAAGGGCAATTGTACCATAGGATTTGAAAGTCTAAAGGTTTGATGTGCTCCTTGGTGTTGCTACCTTGTTGAGCCGTCCCTCTCCTCAGGGGGACACAAATCACTTTTATACCTTGATAAGTATAGCATTATTTTAATCATCGCGCATTGCCTTGACGTTATATTGACACTCGTATTTGTCTCTAGACTATACCTACTACACAATAAGTGTACACCACAATTTTGCTCTTATTTTCCGATGACCATTTATCTTTCGGAACACGAAACAAGATCCCACATACTGGCACGTCTTGATATTCTTTGTAATACGAATTTTCGTTAAAGTAATAGACGTATGGGACTGAGGAGAACCATCCAATCACTATTGAATTTCATTCATGATTGCATGTAAATGGGACAGCGCCAGTTGTTTCCAAGAAGTTGCTATCTTATCCCTTTGAGTGATGTTAACCTTCACTTGAGTACCCAAATATTATAGTGACTTTTATGCCCATACAGATTTGGTGGGATTACATGTACTGTTTTCGGACTACTACTGTATGATTGGTCAATACATGTTCATGTACGGAAGTGGAGGCTTAAAAACACTCAAAGGGATAATTCACTACAATTCATGTAACAATGTAGGAATTTTGAGCTGTGGAAATGCAGTTGAGGGTTGTTGAGTAGCCTGATGTATGTATGTTAACTGGCGAAGAATAGTACGACCCATAGGTAGAATAAGTGGGGGCCACGATCTATGTAGTATTGACACCCATCTTAATCGGCCAGTCAAGTGGCCTTTAGAAAAGAAGCAATATGCGCAATCTAGAAATAGAATTGGTAAATTCAAATCATGGCATACTGCTGACCAATGATTGGAGTTTGAATGAGCGTCTACAACCAATGAACCACTCCTCTTCAGATATGTTATTTGTTCCCGCCTTGGCTGATGCTCCCGCTCTCCCGCCAAATATCAAGAGCAACATCAACAGAAAAGTAAATAAAGACGGCGTACGCCGCTGCAGATTAATAATCGCAGCCCAAAATGTACATCGTGACTGCCGTTGATTTTGCTAGCGGTGGGTTTAGGAAAGGCGCCGCCAATAGTGAGCCTTTTACGACTTTCTAGTCGGTTAGTAGCCACCTGAAACGCGCTAATAGGCATCCGACTATGGTATTACTACCACATCTAGCAAACTGCGCGGAATATTACGTCCGTATTCGTGATGGGTTGCGAAGGAAAATTTAGACCACAGCGTTCAACGCATGTGACCGGCGGTGCTTTTGCTCCGGCATTAGTCAGACGCTCGACCGCATTAGCTTCCGCATATGGTCGATATGGATGCATCATAGATATTTGCAAATGCCGAAGGATAAAGTGAGACAGAAGTGAAAACGATAATAATAATAATGCTCCCCGTTATCATTATGCCGATGGCAATCTCGGAACGTCATCTCCTTGCTGTGTGAAAGAAATCTCTTGCTTGGACAGCTGCGACAATAATCTATTAAAGTTTTATTTGAGATGAATTGATCGCCATGTTGCACGTGATGAAGGAGAACAGATGGAACGGCCAAAAAGGTTAACGTCCTAGCCCTTATGCCGTGTCTGAAAATGAGCTCATCGATCTCGGTCTAGAACACGGTCCAGACCAGTCTCACTCAGCCTGTTACAAACCCTCCACGGAGTCGATTGTAAAACACAACCACTCGCTATATAATTGAATGACTTTCCAATCACTACACTCGAAACTCCCTTCGGAATTCTGGGTCCTGACAAACTATATATATATTTTCGGATGGCCAAGAACAGCACCTGCCATCGAAACCGGCATGTCGGTAATAGATAGCGCGTATCAACTCGGGGAAGCGTAAGTTGCGTCTCATCCTGACAGCCAATACATATGACTGATACCGAATAGAAACTCTCAGATTGAGTTTGAACTCATAGTAAAAGAGTTGCGCGACATGGACGACCGATTCCGCCGTGCTGTCAAACAGCAGCAAGAAGCTGTTAGGGCAAGCTTTGTGGAATGGGACCGAGAAAAAGCATCCGTCGGCGGCGTTAATATGGATGCGTTTGGAAAGTCGGGTGTGAGTTGATTTTTGGAACACAGCATGAGCTGAGAATTCAGACATTGTTTGTACATTTTGGGCCGGCTTGGTAGATGCATATTTGGGAATCGGCGTTGTTGGTAGATCTACAGTTACGGTTGGAGTCTACAAGGCTTGCTCAATCATATACCCCTCTTGTTTCCTGTCTTCTTTTGTTTGTATACGTCATACGGCGCTTTACATATTCTGACTGTTCTGGGGTCTAGTCTACTACTCGCGTGGGGTTCTGTGCCACAGTGGGTGGGTGGGTGTAACGTGAGGCTGTCCGTATTTAACTCTGCCGCTTTCAGAAAAGCGTAACAGGCCGTACCCTTGACATCGTGAGATGCTAGCGTTGGTTGAATGACATCTTTATCCTAAAATAAGACTTTCACAACTAAGAGGAAAAAGGGGTATTGAGTCTGAGGAAAGTGGTTGAGAAGAATCTCTGACATAGGATTCGGCAGTGGTGCATCATTTTAAATCTAAATCAAAGCTGATTCTTAAGTTCCGTCCATTCGTAACCCATATTATCCCATAAAAATTCCCTCTCGCGGCTTTTAGCCTTGGCGAGTTATACAAAAAAACAGGAAAAGAGAATATTTTTTTAAGCCTCCTCGGGCCAAACGTTATGGCCGAAGGTATCCTTCATGTTGACGAAGCGTGTGTGACGTCCCTCGGCAACCTTCTCAACTGCCTGGAAGTCATCCTCTGAGATGTCGGGCACCTGGAAGTTGCTCTCAATGCGCGAGGGGGTAGAGCTCTTGGGAAGCACAACGTAGCCACGCTTCAGGCCCCAGCTGAGAAGAACCTGAGCAAGGGTATTGCCGCTGCGGTCTGCCACTTCGTTGAGAACCTTGTTTGTTCGGACCTTCTCACCGGTTGTGGGGACCTGGTCTTGAGAGCCCAGGGGAGAGTAGGCCTCAATTAGGATGTCGTTATCCTGGCAGAACTTGACCAACTCATAGTTGGGAAGGAAGGGGTGAACCTCGATCTGGTTGACAGCAGGCTTGATCTTGGCAAATCCGAGCATCTGCTTCAGGCCAGGAATAGTCCAGTTTGAGACACCAATAGCACGGGTCTTGCCTTGCTCCAGGAGCTCCTCCATGGCCCGCCATGTAGGCTCTGGGTTCTCAGTGAGATCCTTCTTGATGCAGTACTTTCCGTCTGCGCCCAGCTTGGGCAAGTTGTTGTCATCCTTCTCGGCGGCAATTGGCCAGTGGACGAGGAAGAGGTCGACGTAGTCAAGACCAAAGTTCTTGAGCGAGTTGTCAAGCGACCACTTGACCTCCTCGGGCTCGTGCAGGTGGTTCCACACCTTGGTGGTAATGAAGATGTCCTCTCGCTTGACAGATGGGTTCTCCTTGAGGAAGTCCCTGACGGCCTCGCCAACCTCTGCCTCATTGAGGTAGAACCAGGCGCAGTCGAGGTGTCGGTAACCAACCTTCAGAGCACAGGTGACAGCCTTGTAGGTCTCGCCCTTGGCACCCTCGTTGGCAAAAGTTCCGAAGCCGAGGCCAGGAACCTTGACACCATTGTTCAAGGTGAAAGTGGTCTGGTTGGACACGGGAGCCATGGTTACGTTGTTGGGGCAGATGGTACGTTGGGTGGTGAATACGGCAAAATGAAGTACAAAGTGGATTTCCCTTGAGGCAGAGGAAGCAGAGTTTTATTATCAGGAAGGCGCAATTGAGTGAATTTCCAGTGATGATCGCATGTTGATTTGCTCACCGTGCGCGCAAGCGGCGTTGACGCTATTCAGGGACAACACAGCGGAGTGGACCATGACATCACAGCGGCGTACGGGCCCCCGCTTCCCCGTTTCATCAAGCCGAAAACTTTTCGAAAATTGACTCGGTTTTGGGAAATGGGATAAAACTGTAAGCGCTTGAGGCGGTTCTGTCTTGTCGGACCTGCAAACGCTACGGCGACCGTATTTATCACTGACGACAGTTCAGTGGAACTAGTGGGGGCTAGATTCTGCAGGGGCCCACCAATCGGTGGGGCCGGGCGGTATCTGGGCGGTCTTTAGCTGGCCCTTTACAGGGCTTTCGCTGGCCTCTGACAGGCCAGTCACAGGCCAGTGATGTCAATGTCTCCGTTCTTGGGAGCAATGCGGCTCAATCCATCTCCAACGGCGCGCCTAGCGTGCTCCAGGCGGGCTCCAGGCGTGCTCCAGGATTGCTCCATGCAAGCTCCATTGTAATGCCGCTACTGTGTTTTCCCGGCCTCTTCTCGGAACTTTTGCCCCTTGAGTATCTCTCGTCCCCTCTGGTCCCAGCTCTTTCAGCCCCGTCGCGTTCATGTAGTCGCCATTGACCCCTGAACTTCTGTGACAAGAGGGGCGGCGGATCCGTTAGGGCTTCCAAGCGGTGCCTCACGTCACCGTGGCATACCTGTGGGTATAACGGAGTGCCAGTTTTCGCTCAACGTCATGGCGTGGCGGCGCTAGGGGGAGGCATTGGCTGTTCTGCGCAATCAGCTCCACCCTCGCAGATGGAGCCAGATTGAGTCCCTAGATGCGTCGCGAACGCGGGAGCTGACCGAAGTAACCGCCAGAGATAAGGATGCGAAATGATGTTGCCTCGAGCCAGTTGATAAATATCACTTTGGGCGCCCCATGAATGCTTCTCGATCAGCTCACTCGAATACTCTCTCCTGTCTGTCGCATTCCATCTTGCTTGCTCCTCAACCTAGGCACCCGGAGACTCAAAAAAGGAAGAGAAAAAAAGAAAAGAAAAAACCACCAACTTCTTTGCTATTCATTTCATTCAAGATGCCTGCTTTCGAGGACTCTGACTTCGGCGTGCCCATCAACGGTGCCAACGGTATCAACGGTACCAATGGCCAGCACACTCTCCCCATTCCCGATGACTCTGGCGCCGGCGCCATTGAGATTCCTGCCACCAGGTCCGCCATGTCTGAGGCTTCCAAGTACATGCACAACCTCAGCGTGTCCCCTTCCATGAAGGAGAGGAGGTCCTCCCGCAACTCGTTTGGAACCTCGCTCCCCATTCCTCGGTCCAAGAGACCCTCCCGCCTCTCTGGGGTCTACTCCAAGGAGGGTGCCGTCCGCCCTGGCATGCCCCCCATCCAGCCCACGCGAGAACTTCTTATCTCGCAAGCCCAGTCCGTGTACCCAGATCTGGTCGAGAAGGCCAAGAACATGGCCTTTGCCTTTGACATTGACGGTGTCCTTGTCCACGGTGACCGTCTCATCCCCGAAGGCCGCCGCGCCCTCGAGATCTTGAACGGAGACAACGAGCTCGGTATCAAGATCCCCCACATTTTCCTGACCAACGGTTCCGGCAAGATTGAGACCGCCCGTTGCGAGCAGCTCTCCAAGATCCTCCACAACCCCGTATCCACCGACCAGTTCATCCAATCGCACACCCCCATGAGTGCCCTGGCCGAGTACTACAGCACTGTGCTCGTCGTTGGTGGTGAGGGCTACCGTTGCCGTGAGGTTGCCGAGCAGTACGGCTTCCGCAACATTGTCGTGCCCAACGACATTGTCGCGTGGGACCCCACTGTCGCTCCCTACCGTGTCTTCACTGACGAGGAACGCGCTACTTCCCGTCCTCGAGACTTTACCAAGATCTGCATCGAGGCCATCATGGTCTTCTCTGACTCGCGAGACTATGCTACCGATATGCAAATTATCATGGACGTCCTACGCAGCAAGAACGGCCGCCTGGGCACCGTCGCGGAAGACCCCGTCGCCGAGCGCGTCCCTATCTACTTCTCCCAGGGAGATCTGCTATGCCCCACCGAGCACCCCTACCCCCGTATGTCCCAGGGTGCTTTCCGCATTGGTCTTGAGGCCATGTACAAGGCCCTGACCGGCGCCGATCTCGAACGTGTCGTTTACGGCAAGCCTGAGCTGGCAACATACAAGTACGCTGACGAGGTTCTTACATCATGGATGGGCGAGCTCCATGGAGAGGAGAAGCTCCCCCAGAACATCTACATGATCGGCGACAACCCGGCCTCTGACATCATCGGAGGTAACACGTACGGATGGAACACATGCCTTGTCCGAACTGGTGTCTTCCAGGGCGGCGAGAACGACGAGGAGAACCCTGCCAACTTTGGAGTCTTCCCCAACGTCTTGGAGTCCGTCAAGACTGCCCTCCGAAAGGAGCTTGGAGAGGACTTCAAGATGTTCTTTGACGAGCAGATCAACCCGGTGCTCCACGGCGCTCCGGCTGATGCGGCTGTTGTTTAAAGCGAGCGTTTTTGTTTACATATAGGTTTCATATGGGCACATGGGAAAAGTTACGATCACGTCACAATACTTGCAATATAGATAGAGCATCATATATATCAGCAAGATTACCATTTGAAGGATTGGAAAGGCAAAGGCCTCTGGTTCTCCCATCCTCCCTCATCTTCTAGTTTGTTATAAACACCTTTTATTTTATTTTTTTATAACATACATACATAAATCTTTCCTTGCCAAACACCGTAAATGACGTATTAAACTGGCCCCGTTTGTGGATACTTGTCTCGGTATGACCCGCTCGCTAACCATCTAGTTCAGGTGTATGTCCCATAATACCTCCACTGATCTGACATTGATAACGCAGTTCGGCCAATGGACGCGTTCTCAAAACATGCCAAGGGTCTCAATCGGGGCTCCGGCAACCTCGGTGGGCTGAGAAGAAAACTTAAATCTGCCCAACGATGCGCTCTATGTATAAGACATCCTTACCACGTCAATGGACCCCTGTACTTTGGCACGTTGGCGCCTCAACACCGCATATTAACTGGATCCATGGTTCCATTTGCCTGCAACAGGAAGACCGAGGGACTTTAGTTTTGGAAAATATGATGATTTTACATGTCAGATACTTGGCAATGCTTCCAAAAAAAATTTAAAATTTTAACTCCTGGGCCATACTACTCTACATTCCATCTGATGATTTCTTTCAATCTTATAGCTACTGTGTTTAATGCTAACGGGACCAGAAAATCTTGTTTTTTGGTGCAATCAATTTAAACAAGAGTCAAGAGTGATGATGGGGTTCTCATGAACAGAGACAACCGATGGATTCTCCACTTGCACCCCACAAAATGGCTGGTTACATTCTCTACGCCAAGTACACAGGAAGAAGAAGACGAGAATAAATTGTAATTTCATTTTAATACTGGGCATCAAATCAAAGAAGTGTCTGAGATGGGTTTAAAGTATGAAATGTGCCTAGACTCCGTACTCCCATATCAAAGCAGTGCGGGCAAATATCAAAATCATCTCCAACACAGATATCGCACTCATACAGAGTGCTCCCGTACTCAATGTGCATAAGGCAGGCATCGCACATGATGTTTGAAATGGGGTTGGCGGGATGTACACTATTGACCATTGGCGCTTTACAGCTGTCCTCAGTCTGTAGTGCACCCGCATGATGTCGAAGGAGCGCTGCGATTTGATAGTGCTGATAGAAACCAGCCCACCATAATGGTGTATGGTCAAACCTGTCCCTTTGATTTAATTGTATCTCGCCACTGGCGAGAAGAAGGCTTGCTGTACTCCAATGGCCGCTTCTTACTGCAACACACAGAGCTGTTGAACCATACCCGTGTCTAGCACTTGGTGTGAACTTTTTGCTGGCTAAAAGCGCCTGGTCCACTCTATCACGACCCCACTTTGCCGCTATCATCAAGGGTGTGACGCCAATCTCAACCCCCCAATCAATGGGGCTGCCTTTTGATGTTGCGCAAGGCCGGTTGTGTTCAACGTTATTTATGGCAGTCGAGCCAGCTTCGTGCTTCAATAAGATCTCGACAGTTTCTAAATCGCCATGTTCCGCAGCCACATCAAGCGGTGACCACCAAAAGTCACTTGCAATAGCAATATCTGCTCCTTTTTCTAGTAGGAGTTTTACTATTTCCAAGTGATCATTAGCAGCAGCCAAATAAAGCGGTGTAGTCTCAGGTTTGTTTTCAATAGTAATATCTGCTCCTTTCTTCAGCAGCCAATTTATCACCTCTAATCGGCCACGCTCGGCAGCCGTATAAAGCGGTAGCCACCATGAGTTACCTTGAACAATACTACGTGCAAGTGGCCACGATTGGTAGCAATACAGAGCGGTATCCACTCGTCGTTATTCGGAGTATTTATATTTGCTCTGTTATCAAGCAGCAATTTTGCCACCTCTATGTGCCCATTATATGCAGCTAAGATCAGCGGTGTGCCTCCATCGTTATTTTGGGCCATCATATCTGCTCCCTTATCTGCCAACCACTCAAAGCTTGCTAAGTGGCCATTGTATGCAGCTGAAATAAGCGGTGTATCTCCATGATGATTTGGAGAAATGATATCTACTCCCTTATCCGCTAGCCACTTTGAAATCTCCAGGTGTCCATTTTCTATAGATGCATCAAGTGGTGTCCATCTATCGACATTTGAAGCAGTAATATCTGCCCCTCTTCCCCCTAACAGCTTTATAATCCCATTGTGGCCGTGATCTGTAGCAATACTGAAAGGTGTCCATCCATATTCATCTGGAATAGCGGTATCTGCTCTGTCATCAAGCAGAATTTTAACCACCTCGATTCGCCTGCACTTTGATGCCAAGTACAATGGCGTCTTCCCATCCTTTGTAACATGCGAATCAATGGTGTTCACATCAAGAAACATCTTTACAATGTCTTTGTTTCCTTATATGCAAGCAACTCGGAGTATGGATCTTGCACAGTCACTTTCTTTGGCGGCTTCCTCCTTCTGGTCTTGTATCAAGGGCATTGCCAGTTCCTTCAGATTTAGCCTTAATGCACAACAGATTGGATCCGATGATGTAGATTCAAACCAAATTCCAGAACCTCTTTGTTCTGTTCACCAAACCACGGCTTCCAAGCATTCCAAGCGTGGTTACTTGTGTCGAAGAATTTGATGGCCAGATTCAGAACTTCCATATCGAATTGTGAGCCCTATTCAACATGATAATGCCATTATGCCGCTGTATAGGTGCGGAATGCCGTACCGTAGCATGGAGTACGGCCTGGGACATCCCGCCAGACTCGCTGAAAGTTCATATAGTGAAGACATGCTGTGGCCAACAAGGCATTGTGGTATTCGTTTGGCAACAAGCTAGGTGCTTGTGATAAACTGGGAGTGAGGAGCTTATGCATAAAGTACTACTTGACGAAAAAATAGGCCAGATATACGGTTCGTAGGCTTGCAGGGGGGTCTGGGCGCTGACTCCTGACCTCTAGAAGAGATCCGCAAAGCTCGACTATTTCGCCATTTATGTAGTCGTCATCCAGGAAATCAGGAAGATTTTCAAAAAGAAGGGCGTCGGATTCATCGATCAGAACTGCTTCAGGGATCTCACCGACGGTGTTATGGACCAAAGCTTTGCCCTAGTAGCCTTATATAGCTAGTTAGACAAGTTATGGGTAGCTTATTTAATACGTATCCTTTTGCCATATAGTGTAACGGGATAGTGGGCTACCGGAGTCTTCAGGCTGGAAGAAAGCTGTTTGACGATGTGAGCACAGAGAATCGTTTCCCTGAAACCAGCGGGCCCATAGATCCATAACTTCATCGAGCCAGTGCTGGAATACTGGTCGCGTTTTGGATCTGAGGGAGAAGCTTCCGTAGCTCGGCGCGCCAATGACGATCTGGTGAAGACGCCAAATTTTGTTAAAAGATGAGCTGTATGCTGTTGGCTATGCATCAATATACGCACCTTGCTCGGACAGTTTCCGCGTGTCCGGTTCGCATGCTAGACTTGCACATTGCACTGTATTGGATGGCACCAAGTTGTGTAGTTGTTGATAATTTGAGGAATGTCGATGACTGTCGCAGATGTGCCCTGTTCATCAAGAGCGGGATGATGGTCTTTTGACAGGGCTCCCGTTCCCAGCCCGACAAAATGGCCCCTTTTTTTTCGAGGCGGGCCCGGTGTCCAGTACGTGCGAGTCGGCATCAAACGACAGGCAGTCCTGTAACTTGTTCACAGTCTCTAAGTTGGAGCTGAAAAGACCTGCTAGCCCAGCAACCCCAATGGCTAGGCCGACAGCCTCCATGATTTTGCAATGAAGGGACAGGAGAGATGTGGGATGAGCGTGCCTTGCCATTTGTTCCCCCTTGCACAGCCACACATTTTGCATCTACCAATCGATAGCTTTTATTCAATGTTGCCAAGACATGTCTACATATTTGAGAGGCCCGCTCTCTTCATGTTCAAATTATTTATATGGTACATCGCGGCGGTAATGCCACGTAGAGGAATCACTAAACACTCTTTCATATCCCAACACCCCCTCAAGAAGATGTAGAATGAGGGTGGGAGAAACCGTAAACTGGCCGGAATATCGGTTGTCACAGGAGAGGGTAAGCGTGTCATAGGTGAGGCCAAAGCCACATGTGCCCTGGTTGAGCTCAATTTCAACGGCGGGAGGCTGAAAAGTATTAGCGACACTCGTAAGTTTCACGGTTGTATCCTGATCATTCGCAAAGGGCGCATATAATGTAGTGTTCTGGGGATGAGTCTTGTGAGATTATTAAAAATGCTACTGACCTTGTTTGTGAGGTTTGGGTTAATTTTGCACCACCTCTTTAGATATTCTGACAAAACGTCTAGTGTAGGGCTGTGTGAGCATTGGATCTGCAGCTTGGTGTTGCCGTAAGAATTCATGATAAGGTGATATGGTGGTTTGGAAAACAGAGTGCCTGGTTTGGGAAGAGCATTAGGGTCAGGAAGAAAATCAATCGTTGGCGCCGCAGACTTGGTCGACAAAGCCCTTGATGACTTCTCCACAACTTCCTCGCTGACATCGGCCCATTCATCGCCAGTTGTGGAGTGAATAGGCAGCGAGTTGGATGGTTTCTTCTTGCTTTGGAAACATTCAAGGAGCTGCTCCTTGAACACTTGCGCAAACTGTGCCGGCTGGTAAACGTGGACCTTGGGAACTGAAACCACAAAACCTTTCCGGCCATCAGACCACTCGGTAGATGCTCTTTCACCTTCAGTGACCTGGAACCTCCACGTCAGTCTCCCTGTAAAATGCCACAGACTAGAAGATGCCAAGAAGGCCGCAGCGTTATTATCTCTGGAAATATTAGGAATCTTACATCGACATTGAGATTTAGCCTCGAGGTAAGCTCTCGGATCTTCTCAACCACTTTTTCGGACCATGCGTCGTGGCTTGAGTCATCCATGAGCTCCGCAATCGTCACCAGCCACGTGTGCAGGATGCCAATCACGGATCGGACGAGCTGGCCTTTGTCCTCGTAGATGTTGTCCAGATCGGAAATAATAATTGGCCATTGTGGCTCACAGTAGACTTCAAGGCCCAAGAGATCCTTTAGTTGTTTGAGAGCAGTTTGAATGGGAGCATCTGGCTTGTCCCAGTGGTCTCGCACGGTTACCTTGACCTTGAGTGGGCTGATTGGAGTGGGGTTGGAGTTAGCTAGATTCATACGTTAGTGCAACAGGGCGTCCTACAGCGACATCTTACAAGCAAAACCTGCAATGCTTCAGGAAATGAAATTATTCTAATCGAAACTGAAGGCCGAAACCAAGTGAGAGATTCAATTGATTCCTTGGGTGAAAGATTGGCGGGGTGACGAAGCTCTCTTTGAGCAATTGGGTCAAATAGCTTGAGGTAACATCACGTGTCTAGCGTGTCAGCCACCAGAATATCTAAAAATTACGAATCCCCTGAAAACTCAACAGAAAAGTCTCGGCCAACGGCAGAAAAGGCCACGATTCTGGACGCTTGAGAACAGCTCGAGGCCATCGCAATTCACGCCAAGCGGCGCTACTCGTTCAGCTGAGTTTGGTGGCGCTCGACAAGCCGCAAATACCAGGCACGAGGCAGACTTGTGGTCGTCTAATCTCAGGTCCCCCATCCGCACTGCCGCATTACCGCATTGCCGGGGGGCACTAGAGCAGACAAGGGTTTCTTCCTTGCAATACAACGCGGCAACGACTCAAGACCAACCACCAACTAATTCTACATTTAACATCGCGGCAACCTTGCTAACCTTGGACCCCTAGAAGCGGAGCATGTCTAGCGCCTCCCAGCCGCAAGTGGGCACGGGATCATCCTTCCTGCATTCACGAACTTCGTCTCAACAGCGTTGCTCGCTTAGCTTGACTTCTTCAAGACGGGATGCATTCCGTCAACCCCCCGCCGCCTGGTGATGGCGGGGTTCCTCAGGGCGGGGGAACATTTCAGCCTCGAGATAGAATTCACGCTAACGTTCGTCGTAGTTTGTTCCTCGCTAGGCAGTAACTGGGCGACGCTATTCTCAGTGCCATTGTGGAATGAGGGGGGGGTTATATTCAGGGGTTTCAATTGTAGATAAAAAGGTCTCGGCCGCTTATAATCTGCTCTATATTCCCGCAAACTATCATCCATCAAAACTACCTTTCATACAACTACTACCTTTTACAACTATCCACATCAATCATGTCTCGTCTCCCGCCCGCCGAGAAGCTCCCTCTCGCCGTTCGCAAGAATGGTAAGTTGCCATCTTTTGTTCAGTCACGCAACTTGCTAATGTCATAATATAGTCCGTGATGAGTGGGCCAACAAGAAAGAGGAGACTGAGAAGAAATTCTCTGACCTCCTTGGCGCCGAATGGAAGATAGAGATTGACGAAAACTCAATCTTCCCCTATGCCGAGGAAAACTCTTACGGCCGCGACTCCCTAGGATCCTGCATTTACTCGTGAGTGATTTATCTATATTCTGGGTTTAAAATTTGCATAAGCTGACTATTCTCTCAGCTATGTTGATGGCGCCCTGTATCAGCTCCAGTATCAAATCGAAAAGACTGCTGGTGAAGTCCTCAAAGACGACATTAACAGCATTGCCCACGCTCACGTCCTCACCATGGACTTCGACGAGGAGAAACTCTTCAGCTACTGTGGTGCCAAGGTCAACGATGGTGGCCAGCTCGTTATTCTTTTTGGCGAGAACTATCTGGGAACAAACACCAGCAATGCCTTTGAAGTAGCCAACATCAAGAAGGCTCTTGATTCTGCTCCTAGCTCACAAGCGATGAACCACACCGCCCGTTATGGCATCAAGGAGGATTATGAGCCCAAGATTGAGGCTGCTCAGGCCGAGCTGAACAGACTCTTGGGCAAGAAGATTCCCTTCTCTCCCAACTTTGAGGCCGTGTATAAGAAGCTCTCCGCATCCAAGACAGCCCGAGATGACTGGCACACCAATCTCGGCTCCTTCACACTCAAGTACCTTGAGGGTCTCAACTACTACCTCAAGTACCAGAAGTTCGACATGGACGATATGCTCCAGGAGGGCCTAACCGAGGCTCTTGAGAACAATGCCGTCCACTTTCGCATTGTGGACAAGACTAAGCGCTCGTATAACGAAGCCGTTGTTGAAGATGGCATTCTGTACCTCCAGGTATGTTCCCCGTGGCAAAGGTTTGTTTATGAATACTAATAATCTTTGCAGACAACCCCCGATAACTGGGGAACCAATATCGATAACATTGCCGAGGGTTTGATTGAGCTATTGTAATGAATATTTTTGACGATATGAAGTGACGTAATAATACCATAGAATGCTATTTTCGCGGTTAAAACCCCCATTCTGCTTGTGATGTGGTCCTATCCTGTGATTGGCTTGGTGTGAGTTGAAGCAGTATTTTCAACATGAGCTGTAAAGGCCTTGCAGACTAAAGGAACCATTTACCCAACCTATACACGCGTTTGAATATGGTTCAACTCCAAGATAGCAATGAAAGACTGGCGCGGCTCCAATGGACTATGACTGTCTAAACAATGGCTGTCGAGATCTCCACATCCATACCAACAATATAATGGGTTTCTCGACGGTATAGTGTGCCATGACTGTCTAAATCTCCACTTGTCCCCCATTTGTGTCTAGCCCTACTCAAGACCAAATATGGCGAGCGGCTCGTTGGAATTCATAACGACATAACTTGCGTTCCGCATATCAAGTTGATGTAAGCTTACTAATTTACGGTCGTATTTAACGTACTAATGCAGTCTCGGCATGCATTTCGCCAGTTTCGCCTCAATACCCAGCTTTTGGTGGGACAGTCGCCATAGCCAGCCAAGGGTGCATGCATGCCAATCCCGCATATCCGATTAGACAATGTGAGACTCGAACTTTGCGTGACACCACCAACCAATTAGTTTTCTCAAATTGATCCGATCCCTCCCCGCGCATCTATCTGTGGAGGTTGGATTTGCGGGGTTTCATGCTCACCTCGGGGCTAGACTTCACTCCGTGGAACATCCGGGCTGAAGCCCGCTCCAATTCGGGTTTTCCGGAGAATCACTCCAACGAACGTGTCCTCCCTGTTCGGGTGTCCTAGTGAGAGGGTAATACGCACACTAGTAAATGAAGTCATGTACGCTGCCAACACGCGTCAGACGCTCCTATCCCGCGAAATGGGCATGGACTGATGTCGGATTTCCCGGCGCTCGCAGCGCCGAAACGCAAACTTTCTTCATACACACCACATCCTTATAACTACGCCTACCTATATGGACCACGACGATTCAATAAATTCTGAGGCAGACCAGAAACTGACAAAATGGCACAGCACTTGAAATCTTCAGTGCGACTTGACGTCATTATCATCGGGGCCGGCCTCAGTGGCCTTGCGGCAGCCATCTCGTGTTCGCTGTCAGGACACAATGTCGCCGTCTTTGAGTCCACAGAGGAACTTTCGGAAGTTGGGGCTGGGTTGCAGGTAACCCCAAACTCGTCTCGCCTCTTACAGCAATGGGGCCTTCCTGAGAAGCTTTGGAAAACGGCTGCGGAACCTACGTACCTAGAAGTCCATCGTTATACCGGCCAAACCCTAGCCATGGAGCAGAACTTTAACGAGAAGATGCGCGCAAAGTACGGTGCGCCATTCATAGACATCCACCGAGTCGATATGCAACAATGCATGTTCGACCGGGCGAAAGAGCTGGGTGTCAAATTTGAGTTTGGTCAAAAAGTCGAGTCTATTGATTTCGATACTTCTCGGGTTACGACAAAGTCGGGAATCTCAGCAAAGGGCGATTTGATTATTGCAGCCGACGGCATCTGGTCTCGATGCCGCGACTGGTTTTTGGGCGAGAAGGACCATCCTAAACCAACCGGAGACTTGGCTTATCGAATCGTCCTGACCCTGGATCAAATCAAGGATGAGGATCTCAGAGACTGGGTCAAGAACCCATCCGTTCATTTTTGGATTGGCCCTGGAGCTCACGCTGTGGGCTACTCGCTTCGGGACGGTGACATGTACAACATCGTTTTACTGGTTCCAGACGATCTCCCCGAGGGCGTTAGCCGACAGACTGGATCCGTTGAGGAAGTCAGGGAGCTTTTCAGAGAGTGGGACCCCGTACTGACTCGATTCTTGAGCTGTGTGGAGAGCGTTGACAAGTGGAAGTTGATGCACCGTAAGAAGCAAACATACAAGCCCATTCGGATAACATTTTAACAATGCCCAGGAAATGAATTACCTTCGTGGGTAAACGATAAGCGAAACTTCGTCTTTATTGGAGACGCTTGCCATCCTATGCTCCCGTACCTTGCTCAAGGAGCAAACTCTGCCGTAGAGGATGGCGCAGTTTTGGGCCTCCTATTAGGACACATACAAGCTAAATCGCAACTACCCCAAGCTCTCATGCGGTACGAAAGGCTTCGTAAGGAACGCGGCGAAGCAATTGTAAAAGAAACATTCAAACAAGTAGGTGCTGAAAAACACCTTGTATGGTCTCATGGGCTAATTTCTCGGTCCCCAGCGAGCCTCGTTTCACATGTCGAATGGCCCAGAACAGGAGGCTAGAGATGCACTGTTCCTCTCACAGTTGGGAAAGGATGTCCAGGCTCCGTTTCCCAGTAGGTGGACATGCCCAGAAGTTCAGTCTTGGCTCTACGGTTACGATGCCTACAAAGAAGTCAGAGATGTACTTGCAAAGGAGCCATTTACATATACAAATGGCTCCAGTGTTGTCGCATAGCCGTTTCAAGTCGAAGATGGATGATACAACAGCTTCTGTTTGTGCTGTTCTGTATAGCGCATTTGTAAAAAAATTTTAGCCTTGAATTCAGCAATGTGTTCACACGAATTGGGAGCTTCAAATCATCATGGTTGCTAAATACCGCGGACAACACGAAATCGCATGCCTAAAAGTTGGATAGCAAGGCACAGCCCCAATAACTGATGCCAACCTCTTCCACTTCAAGTCAGTATAGCAGGGAAAACGTTTGTCTAATTTCTAAGCTTATAAAATTAAATCTGGTTGCCTAGATATATTGATGCCATCATGCACATTCCAGTGGCGCACGCCAGTGTTTGCCAATTCGTCGATTCTTTAGCATCAACAGCCTTCCGATACACACTGAAACGACACGAGTTGGTACTAAAGTGCCGTGTTTTGGGAGGGGTTTCAGTTTCATCCGTAAGTAGGGGGCAATACATCTCCCAGCCATCACATACAGCTGTCTACGGTAACCTCATCTTGGCTTGAATATGCTATAGGAGATGATCCACGTTCTCATGACATGCTAAACAGGTGCCTAAAACGATCACCGGGGGTGGGGAATGTAGTAGACATTAAACAAATCGATTGGCTAACAAGGGTCACGCTTACAATACAATTCCAATTGATTGGGCAGTGGAGGCGGATGCTACATACCTTGGTTACATTACTTTGGAAACACTTCATTGAGACATGCGAAGCGGCTTTCGTCGAGGCCACCATCCCACATTCGACCTCCAAAATAACATGGGAGCCTAGAAGCACAGAGGGCTGGACAGGTCCAATTGGTGTCCAAAAACCTGTTCGGCCCAACCAAAACACCTTTCTTACCCTACCTTAAGCCACCACGCTTCTACAAGTCTCTCAATTCTGGCACATGACCTCACCAGAGACAATAATAACCGTACAATCCCGATTGAGATCAATTACATTCTACTTGCATCCCGATTCGTGGTAATTAGCCTTGAACTCGTGCTATTGTCGCGCCGGGTCATTGTCTGTCCGGTGGCAGTGCTCAATGTCAGCACTATTGCACTTGCTAAACAACTCGTGTGGGTCAAGCAAACATATTATTGTCCCGTCTCAATGGACTATAAACGTCGCCACTACCCCTGAAGGACACCGGGTTTTTTTTTGGTTACAATCTCTTCGAGTTTGCATGTGAAGATGCTTCCCGAAATCGCATACGGCCTGCTGGGCATATCCGTGCTGGCGTATACTATTGAATGGTCTCTCGGCCTATTCCATGACCCTCGCGAGCCACCACGTCTACGCCCTACGGTGCCCTTGATTGGACACATTATTGGTTTGGTGAGATATGGAGCTTCATACTACAAGACAACCAGGTACAGTCGCCAAGAAGAAAAAAGGACGCGCCAATGAACTGCATTGGATTAGTTAGCTGACTGGGCCATCTAGCGAGCAGACAAATGCTGAAATGTACACCATTAACCTCTTCTGGATAAAATTGTACATTTCAAACACACAACGATTGGTGCCTCTGATTCAAAAGGCTTCCAAGACCCTTTCTTTTCGCCCGTTTATGCAAGCCAGCGCAAGGATAATGGGCGATGCATCACAAGAAACCTATGACTTGTTTGGAACCGAGCTTGTCGACAAGCACGCGCTCAGCATGAAAGCCACTCTTGCCCCAGGACCATTCCTGGATGCCCAGAATTTGAGAATGGGCAATCGTATAGTTATTGATGTGGATGTTTTGGTTAAATCAAGCGACGCTGTATCATATAAGCAAGTGTCGTTGCTGCATTGGATCAGATATGCTGTCGTGCAGGCGAGCAGTTGTGGGGTTTTCGGCCTGGAGCACCCGTTTATTGACCCAAAGACTGAAGCAGCTTTCTGGTATGGATGCATTCTTCACATCCATTCTTCACATACTAACCAAGGCTAGGGAGTGGCAGAGTTATCTTATGTCCCATATGGTAGGGCTTGATATCACCGGAAAGGGCTACGCAGCGCGGGAGCTTGTGTTTGATGCTTTTAGGAAATATTCGAAGTCGATGCCGGATGATGTCTCTGCTGTCGTTAGTAGGCGTTATCATACAATGTTGGAAGGTGGTGTGTCTGAGGACGATGCGTGCAAACAGCACGCCACATTTTGCGTTGCTGTCTTTGCGAATACCGCCCCCACAACGTACTGGACGATATACGAGCTTTTCTCGCGTGCTGACCTCCTGGAGGCAGTACGTGATGAAGTCTCGCGCAACGCAGTGATCAAAACAGAGACGAGCGACTTTGTTCTTGACGTCGCAGCACTCAAGCTCAAATGTCCTCTGCTGCTTTCCGTGCTTCAAGAAACGCAGAGAGCCAGGCATAACCATGCTAACATTCGAAAAGTCATGGCTGATACGCTTTTGGATGGCAAATACCTACTCAAAACCGGCAATTTTGTTCAAATGCCTGGATATCCCATCCACAACAACCCAAACTTGTGGGGGCAATCCGTGGGATCGTTTGATCCTTCTCGGTTCATGCCAAAAGAAAACGGCAGCCAACGAACAAGGGAGCCCAGCAGCTTTGTCGCTTGGGGAGCGCCTCCACATCTCTGTCCGGCCAGGCAGTTTGCCACGACCGAGGTCATCATTCTGGCCGCCTTGCTAGCATTGAGAATTGATATGAAGCCGGCTGGTGGCGGCAAGTGGGAGAAAAACCCAACTGTCAACACGTCAGAACTGGTCACCATCTTCAATCCTAAAAACGACTTTGAGGTAGAAGTGACTCCAAGGGATCAGTATCGAGGTAGCTGGAGTGTGAAGATGGGCGAGAGTAGTACCCGCATTTCTCTTGCTTCGGGATAAAATGAGAGCCCGCGCTTAGGGGCGAGGTTTACTGGGGGGTAAACACGAGCCACAGACTTCTAATCATGCGTCTATAAATATAATCTTCAGGTTCCCCCAGTAAACGGATAATTATGAGATATTTCATAACTCTACCCAATACTTCTTGTCCCTACGTCACATTTGACGTGCCTCCCGATGGAAAATGCAGTCCGAAAACTCCGGGTCAAAAATATCCGTTTTAGGCAAGCCACCCGGAACTCCAGGCCTAACTAAGCGTTGCCGCTTTTGTAATGTCAATCAAAACTCCGTCTGACAAATGCCGGTAGTCCTCGCTTATTCACAGCTGCTGTTATGCTTGAAATATATAACAGAGATATTCCTACTACGTAGAAATCGAAAAATATATATATAAATGTATTCTCCACGTCATTATCATTAGAAAGCCACACGCAGAAGTTCTTTGCCACGACCAGGAATAAAGTATTTCAAGTTACCAAATTCCTTACTTAAAACACCCATCTATTCCGCCATGGCCAACAAGCACACAGCTCGCTCCATCCTCAACAAGTTCTATGACGAGGAGCGAAGGTACATGTCCATGCCGTCCGATAAGAGAGATTTTGGAGGCATTGCTTCTGTCATCGACGCCGACTTTTCCATGGAACAAACCCCAGCTTTGCCCTACGCAGGCTCTTATCGTGGGCCGCGGGGTATGGAAGAGTGGGCACTCCATATGGCCGATTGTTTCGATATTGTTGACGTGCAAGATCCGGAAATATTTGAGAAAGAGGGCTCTGATCGCATCGTCGTTCTTTCAAAGGTGCATTTTAGAACCAGAAAAACCGGCGAAGACTTGTATTTCCCTCTCAGCCAAACATTCACCGTTGATCTCGAGAAGGGAACGATTATGGAAATCCGACCATTTTACTGGGATGTTCATCAAATCAACAAAGCCTTGGGACATACCCCTTAAACAGTAACAAGACTAGAGAGAGAGCCATTGGCTCGGATACTCCTCTGCCTACATTCGATTTTACATAGAATGTTGCGTGGAAATTGTCCTCAGAGTGTCAGAATATAGTTCCGACTGTAAAAAGAAAACACAAGTCAGAAAATAATCATTCTCATAACAGTCTCAAGTTCCCAATTTTGTAGTTTTTGTCCAATTTCCCCCGATCATATAAAAAGAAATTAACCAGCGACCGATAAAATTGACAGCTGTTTCCAATCGGTTCCACAGGAATCAATAGTACCAGATACAAAGCTGACTGGGTTAAGGCAGAAAGGCATTTTATATCGGTTGTTAGGATCAAGGTTTTCTAAGGAAAAAGGCATCAAGGTTATTTCCATTGAGTATTGTAGCCTAACTGCTAGCTTTGCTGCATGAAGCTTATATTGTGCTGGCTGGGGTCACGATTTGGATACTTCTGTGGGTTGAAGAACGGGACCTCTAAGAATCTCAAATAATAGACATAGATCAATTCCGTTGCCTTGTGTCATTTATCCGCCCATTATTCATAGCATGCAGATGCACAGTCATGATCATGTCATCACCATTGCTATGCCATTTGATGCTCATAGACTCCAGATAGTTGTTAACCGACTAGTGTGAGCACAACCAAGAAAGCCCCGAGCCTGCCAAAATCCAGCCACGGACAACTGTGAGTCAGAATGACATAATCCAGTCGATCATTTCCATTCACCAGAATCGCTCAGTAAATATCGCCGGATAAGAAATAAAAGGTGGCGCATTGGGTCAAAGCCTTGAATCAAGGAGACATGTCTCAACGTCGCCGAAGTGGGGTTACAAGGCCACTTTAGGCATCAGCCAGTGAGCATTGATGAGGTTTGTAGTCTGTTTCCCGCGACGAAGCGCTAAATCCCTCACCATTGCACTTGCTCATTTCTCAAGGGAACAATGGCTAACTTGTGTAACCTATGTCGGTCTATCCCCTTTGAAACACTCCCAACTTTTGACCAAAATTCATACCATCGAAATCTGTCTGGTAGGCGCCACCTGCAGATTCTCTTCAAACGACGGCCACCCGAGGGCGAGGATGACAAGCCCAAACCACTTGGCTTTGAGCACCACAAAGATTTAAAAGGCCTCAGGGCTGCTGCAAAAGGGGGCTGCGAATTGTGTCGTCTTATCGAGCTCCAGTCAGATGCGTTATTGTCTGAACTAGAGACTCGTAAGGAGCAAGACAAGTGGAGAAAACGGACGTTCCCACGGTTTGACCTGTGGATTGCCAAACGGGCCGATGATCAAGATGGGATTTGGGTTCTCACGAACAATTTAGAAGCCAAAGACAGCAGAATCATTCTTTTGGCCGCATTTGCATATTGTGCTGATGAAGGTTGTTCTCTCCCAAGCGTACCACATTCCAACTCCGTTACTAAAAGGATGCCACAGATGATCCTCTTGCAGAAGTCATTCGGGGTCGAATAATTAGGGAATCCCCTAAAGATGTGGCTTTGTCTCGTGTCAATACATGGGTTGCTGCATGTGATAAACATGAGCGATGCGCTTCCACTGATAGAACTATGCCTACTCGAGTCATCGACGTAGGTAATCATAACACGGAGGAATCAATCAGATTGATAGATACATCCGGTAAACAGGAGGAGAGATACATCGCTCTCAGCTATTGTTGGGGTTCTCAGGCAAAGCATTTTACAACAACCGAAGATACTTTATCCGAGAGGAAGCAAGGCATAGATATAAAATCCTTGCCAAAAACCTTTCAAGATGCAGTATTCTTGACCAGGATGCTGGGTGTAAGATATCTTTGGGTCGACAGCCTTTGTATCTGCCAGGGTCGCATTGAGGAGTGGGAACGAGAATCTTCGAAAATATCCATGGTCTACGCCAACGCCTATCTCACAATATCTGCCACCGGAGTGGATAATAGTGACGGTGGCTTATTATTTTCTCGCCAAACACGAATGGGTGTTCAAATCCCCCGTCAATCCGGTAGCGTCAAAGGATCTCTTTGGATGTGCGCTTTGCCAGTGGACAAGGAGCATATCAAGTACTACCATGTCGATATGCGAAGTGAACCGCTCTCACAAAGAGCATGGTGTTTCCAAGAGCGTGTTCTTTCTCGTCGGGTTTTGCATTTTGCTCATGATCAAATATATTTTGAGTGTCTAGAAGGCACATTCGCAGAGGACGGCCTCAGATTACCCCACCGGTTCCCTTATGCCACTCTAGAAGTCGGCGAGGCTAAAAGCATTGCGACATCTTCAAATGCACACGAACCATCAAATGCGACTCTGATGGACTGGTACAAGCTCATCGAAGATTATGGACGCCGAAAACTCACCTACCCTCGTGACAAACTCCCCGCAATTTCTGGAATTGCCAAAATTTACCAGGAGCTGCTTCAGGACGAATATCTTGCCGGGGTCTGGAAGAAGACTATACTCTCAGGGATCTGTTGGCATTCTCTTGAATGCTATGAACCACCTGGCGGTTACCGCGCGCCATCATGGTCCTGGGCCGCCGTTGACGGGCGGACAGCGACGTTGTTTCACGAGGATCGGAAGCCGGTGGCAAAACTGATCGATTCACACGTCCAGATCGATGGCATAAATCCTTTCGGAAGAGTCAAAGACGCATGGATTAAGGTATCGGCGCCACTCGTGCCCCTCATCCTCTCAGATAGTTTAGGGCCTGTAGGAAACATGCTTCTGCGGACTCGGAAGAGTGACAGTGTAGGCTCACCGGCGGGGTTTGACACTATTAATAGGAGCTTTGGGGCTTCTGCGGAGCTAGTTGGCAGCATGGAGTTGTATGCCTTGGTGATCTTACAGACTCCTTCGGATACTGGCACAGTTTATCATTCACTCATTGTCACTCCCACCGCCACCGGAAATGGCGTAATGAAACGAATGGGACTGTTAATGCATGACCAAAAAGACTTTGACTGTGATGAGCTAAGTTCTCAAGCAGTTGTTACTTTAGTATAGCATATATGAGGAGAGCGACTCGTTATAAGAGACCGTTGCACTTTCTTCGATCCCGGATGATGAGGTACAACTACCACGCCTGTGATACAATTCCCTCAGACAGCAACATTTCCAGAACTTTTATTTACAACGAGTCCTTATTTTTGTTTTTACTTTGACGTAGTTCCGAGTGGCGATGTTGAAGATTTTTGAGATGCGGGTGTTACCTTGCACAGTTCCCTAGACAATACGGAGGTTTTGCCGATTCACCAGAAATCCTCAATCAACAACACAGTGTAGTAAACTTTACAGTCGACGCATAATCAGTCCCATCCCCAAATAATCAACCACATCTCTGGTTCTAATCGCTACCACAAGTGTCTTTTTCCTACTAGGAATCACACACATCACAAAATATATAATCGCTAGCCTCATCCTCCAAAATGCCAAAGCCCGCAATATTTGAATCGTTTGCAATTATAGCTTTGAAGCTTCATCCAAGTTCTCGCACCATGGCCACCAACTCAGACCCCACCCATTACAACCACTCACACATCAACGGCTCCTCTACGGAGCTGCTTGCACGCCTCGCTGTGTCAGAGATCTGCAAAGGATGGCCGGTATACCTGGACAATTGCGAATGGGGAAACTTCAAGTCTCTTTTTGCCCCGGGCGCCATTGTCTCGGCTAGTTCGTGTTCCCCCTTCCTCTAGTCCTTTAAAGATGTAACTGACACCTATCGCGGAGCAGGCTGGGCGGGCACCAAGACGGTTCCCGAATTTATAGATTTGTGCAGAGCCGAAAAGGACAAGGGAGTGTCGATTCACCACCGTGAAAACGGCACCCTCGTCGAGCTCAAAACGTCCACCAGGCGTGCGGTCGGTAAGATGAAGGTGACCATCACGCACCGCTTCAAGACGCCGGGCCAGTCTCCGGGCTCTCCGCCCATCGTGTACGACGTCGACTGCGACTGCCGCATGCTGTTCTTCTGTCGCTTCGACGATGGCGCCGGCGGCTGGAAGGCCCAGTTCGTCAAGGTCGTGTACGAAAAGGACAAGGTGTGCCCAGCGGACGGCAAGACAGTCCCCAGTTTTGAGCCCGAGGCGTTGGCGCGCTACCCAGAAGGATACCGGTACCTGGGCGCCGCGCAGGAATTGCTAGGGTACCAAGTCGGTCGCGACTTGCCGCTTTTGGGCGGGCCATCTTGGTTTGAGATGTACTACACCAGTGTAGAGAAGTGGCTGATGGGAGACAATGGGTTCGGTTTGTTCGACTACAACAAGCAGGATCATAAACAAGAGATTGGCGCAGAAAAGAGCAAGTCGAAGGAAACGCGGCCCAAAAGTTCCGGAACAGAGAAGCGCAGGTCAAAGACGCCCAGCTTGATCTAGTCTATAGGCCGTGTTGGAATGGGGGCATCCTACCCAAGGCCATGGTGTTCTTCAGTGTGCTTCAATTATATACGAAGGTTGACGCTTGAAGCATTGTTGGCTTGACCTACACTCAATTTATAATGCAGTATTTTTAAAACTCTTGTATAGCTTTACCTCCTAAAATTCAGAACCTTTGCTGCTGAAAGAAATATACGTAAAATCATACCTTGCCCGGGCGGGGCGAGTTAGCAGTCCTTCAAATGCCAACCTCTGTATATTCAAGCCATAAATCAGCTGTCACAAAAGACGAACGTCCCTTGTGGGACCAGTAAACCCTGTATATATAGTTGCAACATCAGCTCTTCATTATAAGTCGTAACCATCCACCGCCAAACGATCGCACTAGGTGGGTATCAAACAAAACTTCTATCTTGATGCAAAAACTTCAAATTTTAACCAATGTCCCGGTCAACGCCGTATCTCTGCTTGGCCGAATTGCCACCACTGTATTCCGCCCACCATGTCAGCGTGTAGCCAAAATTCTCAAACATTCCCATTTGTTTCAATCCCCCATCATCCCGCCACTCTGATCCTGGCGGAACGAATCGTGATGAGGCCATCTCCGCACCCGCTAGCATCGTGGCCGTTCCCGCAATGGAGCACGGGTTGTGTGGCAGCACCTCGCGGACTCGCAGCAGCAGGGTTGTGCCGATGGCGCAGGCCACCATGATGGCTAGCATGACCTGTAGAGCAACCTTGGAGGTGTGGTTCTGCTTCAGGCGCTGGTATCCGGATTTTGTCAAAACTCCGGTGTACAAAGGAAAGCTGACATTGCTTGTATCGTTCTTGCGCATGTTCAGGGAGATGGCTTGCGCCATATAGCCTCCGTATAGCCGTTCTGCTGCCGCCGTGAGATTTTCCACATTTTTCGAGCCAACAATATCCTCAAGCCGCCATCCATTTTTCCCATTCACAAGCCCTTTGATGAATTCGTCCACATCGTTGTTTAGGTACGAGCTGTTATTGGGCCCGGGCAATGTACGGTTGTAGACAGAGTCACTGAAACCCATCAGCCAAGCATTCACTGCAAACTCGAATCGCTCACTGCCTCGGGCGTTCTTGAGCAGTGAAGATGGGCCTTTGACCTTGGGTGGTGATGAGGCTGAAATGTCAAAGTTGGGAAGGGTCCAAGTAAGATTGGCAGAAACTTGCTCGACGTTTTGGTAGCACAGAGCCGTCGCAAAATCGTGTTCAAAGGACCACTGCGTTTTGTTTCCAACCTTCTTCGTGCCATTCACTTTGGCACTTCCAAATGTCACAGCAAATGTTGGACAGCCGTAGCCGCCAGTGCCAAAGCCATTCGCACCTATACCTGAGCCACTAGTGGGGTCCGTATCGATTCCACCATCGCCTAACACGCCTTGACTATCCCATGACATTACAGAGGCTTTGCCAATATATCCCGCCGTTGTGTCGTTGGGGATGAAAAAATACTGCATCCAGGAAGCCTGTGAAGTGTTCCTTGACGGGGCCCTCTCACACCATTTGTCAAACTCGAGTGTCGTATTGAACCCAACGTAGACGTATCCCGGAACTGGCGAGTAAAAGCCATTCGAAAAAGGCAAACTTGCCATCATACCGCCGCCTTGCTCGGCTTCAATGATAGTTACTTGGCGCGCCTGGCTCGGGATCGACGTACAATTGAGCTTTGCTCTTGTCGCCAGCACTTCAATAGCCAAAGGCGCCTGTGCACTGCGATTTTCTGATGACACATGGGGAGCACTGAAGTGATTAAAGGCGAGCCCTTCATACGTCCATTTTGGGTAATACAGGTCCAAGTACTCAATCAGACTGTCGACCGCAGCCGCCTGGTTATCCTCTAGAGACAATGCTACATTGTCAAAATTGAACGTATCAACTTGCTGAATGGTAAAGTTTTGAACATGTGGAACATCAACAGCACTGTAAAGGCCAGAAACAACAATGGTCAAGAAGCTTCCGATAAAGTTCGCGGCCAGAGCAATCAAAACGGCAAAGTGACGAGTTTTCAGGGACAAGAACGCAGCATGCGGTAATAGCTTACCAACCAAGTTCAAGTGAATGGATCTCTCAGCCGGGGCCTTGCGACGCCTAAGGGCATCGTAAGGCATAAAGACAGCAACCATGAATTCAAGCGCAGAGTACATGCTAGCAATTCCAAGGAATACAGCAGCAGGGATGTACGTCGCAAACAGGACTGCATTCCTAGGCCCAACATTTATGAAGCCGGAATTCTTATCCGAAAAGTGCTGAACAATCTCTAGGGCAGCAATTAGCAGCAATGGAAGAGCAATTGTCACTCCCAAAAACCAGCTCCTCCCAGACAAAGGGTGCCACCAGGAAATAGCCTGATCCGTTGTGTCGGGCTGCTCAAAAGAGGCATCCTTGCTCTGGGTTACAGGCTCCACTGAAAAAGCCGGCGTCGGGCCAGGGTTGATGAGGCTACGGAAACTCAATGCCTCCAATCGCTTGCGGATTTGGCTTGATCGCGAGGCTCCCATATGCGCCAGGGCTTGTTGCAACGGAGGGCTTGCGGCCAGCATGGTGGCAGTCGCCGTGATAGATCCAGGCTCTCGGGGAACTACGGAGTGCGGGCGGAGAAAGATCATACCAAAAGACAATAGGGTCAGGGTAGCGAGGAAAGTGCACATGAACCCGGTTGAAAGGGCCTTGACATGCAGTCTATCTTCTGTGTATGTTACGAGACCATTCACTTGGCGATCTGCTGGCTCGATAGCGAGTTGTCTTAGCGTTTGGGTTGCGATGCCGTTAAAAACTTGGCGGCCAGTTTCGACTAGCAAGTCGGCGTCAAGGAAAGCTCCGACAGAGGAGTTTCCATTCTTCATGCCCATCAACTGAAAAAACGTTGGCACTTGTTCTGAGAGGAGATAGTCTTGGCCCCCGCCAAGGTTAAACATCCCCGACGACCTCATTACTCCCAATGCCATCGACCCCGCTGTCAGTCCCGACATCAGCTTCTTGGTGGCTTTTGTCGCAGTCGACAGTACAGCCTGGGACGTGCTGTTGAGCACCTTGGCACTTTGAACTTGGAAGCTCTGGAGGTTGTACGAAGGCTTGCACAGAGCAACCTTTAGTTCATGCAGATAGAGGTAGTCTGGCCCCGATTTTGAGGCATTGTACTTGGAAATCCGTAGGTCAGCCACTGACAACACAACACGCTGGTCGGCGCTAGTATTGTAGACCGTTCTATAATCCTTGCTGTTGGTGCTCTGAATGTAGTCTTTGGAAAAGTCAAAGTCAACATTACAAGGGTACACTCTAAAAAATCCCTGGTAGTTTTGGGTGGCATGCTTATCGTGGTAGTAGTAGTGATCTGGGCCTGCTCCCACCATGACGCCATTAATCTTACAGTCGGAAGTGCTAACATTGGCGACGAAAAATTGCCCCAGGATACTGAACCACGGCATACTGGCAGTGCTCCCATTCGTGATGGGTAGGATTTTACAGTCCAGGTCAACCTTTATGCCCTCCGACGTGAGCGTATAGTTGAGATTTTCGGCAGCATTGTCCGGGGCTTGAAACTCGGGGAGCAGAGAATCCTCAGAAGTCCCACTAGGGTAATCAAGACCCTGAAAGTTGATCCCATAGTAGAGTTGGGCTGGCGCAGGGCCAACACTGATCCAAGAGTCATTTTGTGAATCATCAATGTGGAATCTACCTTTAACGCCAAAGTCGGTGCTCTGTTTGGTAATTTCCGTCGGCTCTAAGATGAGCAGACCGGTAGAGAAGATGGTCTAAATGCGTCAGCCTAGTTGTATGACAAGGGAATCTTACAACATACAGTGCCAAGGATGAGCAGGTGCCCAGCAATGGACATGACGACTGGCCAATGGCGATTTTTTATCGATGCCAAAAAGGCAGTGGGGAGGATAGGCGAGACATAATCCAACAGTAGAGTCTTGTGGGCGGAGGCTGGACCCTGTTGCAACTCTTTCCAGGGCATTAGCATTTTGTTATGATGATCAACTTGGTTCCACAATGCGCCCGCCACAACCAGCACTGACGCAGTTAGCACACATGACTAGGCCTCGGGACGGAAGACACTCACAAGCTGTCGGGCCATACTTCCAGCCGTAATGATTTGCCTCTTCCTGAACGCTGATCCCATTGTGCTTAATTGAGAAATGGTACAAAAGCCCCGTGGCCAACATCATCATGGCAAAGCCAATCCCAAATACGAGGAGCGCAGACTTGGTCAGCCAAATCGGGGTCCACATGTGCTTTTTTGCATCCTCCGGCCAGGCTGTGCCGGATGGCTGTTGGATGCCTCGATACGAATTGTCATATGGATGGCCATGCCAATCGTTGTTGTCCTTGGCGGAAACGGGTGGCGAAGGTTTGAAAGGTTGTGGAAACGGAGCATGGCGGGCGTCATCATCAGGGCTGAGGGGAGACACTGGGCGCGGGACGTCGGACCCGAGATCTTGGGTCTGCACAATGAGGTCGTATCGGTGCCCTTGGCTGCCGTATCCTAACATTGGACTTGGTGTGGGTCCGGCCAGTCCATGCTCAAACTCATCCTCATCCTGTGCCGCTGGGTAACTACGTCAGTTGGTTGTCCAGGGTCTGCGGCAAGCTGGGGCCAGGTGGGTTGGCTCACCTGGACGATAGTGGCCCGATGCTGAGACAGGTCCAGCTCCAAAGTGAGTCGGATTTTCTGACATTGGTGGAGCGGTTCTTGAATCGTGGCGACGGTTGTCTACAATCACATTCGCCCATTCGCATGCGCAGCGAGATTCCAGGTTACTGGTGGGCTGGGAGGCGTCTTAAAGGACCTGCAATAACAGACGGTCTTGCGGGCTCAGGCAGTCATACACTAACTAGGTAGCCTGAAGGGTGGGTTCGTAGGAAGTGGCCGCGCTATAGACGAATCGGGCCAAGCCGGGCTGCGGGATGGAGCCTCTGCTTGCTGCGAGTGTTTTAGATCCAGCCTCACGGGCTCTCTAATTGGTTCGCATTCATAGTCGAGGCGGTGCTGAGATGAGATTTCATTCACTACTCAAAAAAAAAAAGGCCTGGCTCAAGGCTCCAGAGTCTTTGGCGAGGTCTGGACTACGCTAAGTCATGATAGCTGCTGGCAAAAGGTAAGACAGCAGATTACAAATATTTTGAGTCGGAATGGATAAATGAGGCCAGCTTCTGTCACATCTCGTATTAAGACTGAGCCTTGTTCAGTGACAAAGCCATGCACCTGTTGAGACACGCCCTACCCGCCTTTTGCCCAAATTGCATAGAAATACGAGAAAAGAAGAAGAAAAAATCGGGGGGGGGGGGGGGGGGGGGGGGGAAAAAAAAAAAAAAAAAAAAAGGAAAGAAAAAAGAAGAAAAAAAAAGTAGTGTTGAATTAAAAACAAAAAACGGGGGGAGGGGGGTGTGTGGGAAGATGTTGAGTACATTTGGCGGCACATCGTTGTGTTTTAAATATGCCGCGCGCGGACCAAATATTTACAGGGGTGGGGGGAAAAAAAAAAGAAAAACGAAGCAC
>JAHVYB010000046.1:146569-210696 GCA_020623695.1 Calonectria henricotiae | reverse complement strand
GAGACTGCAGCTAGACAGCTAAGTAAGAATTCATGTGCCGATCAGTACAAAGACGTGTGAGATCAGGTATGTCACATATGTAGGCTCAGGTGGAAGTGCAGCAGAATACGAGTAGATACACAACACACGAAGAGGGAGCAGAAGAGAAGGGGGGAGGGGGGGGGGGGGAGAGGGAGAAGGAGGGGGAGGGGGGGGGGGGGGGGGGGGGGGGAGGAAAAAGGAAAGAAAATAAAAGGATAAAAGCACCAGCTTCATGCAAAGATATTTTCAACTTCAAGTCAACAACGAGGAGTAGGTGGGTTATTGGAGAAGTATTGGACTAAATTGAGCGCTCACAGCTTTGTTTAAATATAGGCCAGGCCAGGCCAAATATTATCACGGGTGGGGAGAAGAAAAAGAAGAAAAAAGGGCCACACATTACCATCCTAAGGCGTGGCAGTGGTCTTGGCAGCATTAATGCATGTCCTGGCACGTTCACAAAGACAGGGTCGCCAAGAGTTGGGTGAACAGTGGGTTCTCGCGTGACCACTGCCTTAGGTCACCAGGCAACTCAATAGCAATTAATAAAGACATCCTCTGGAATGCATGGAATGCAGGGCATGGATTAAGGGAGGAGACGAACCCTGAAAAACGTGGAGGAGCATTATCATGTGGATAATGCATGTATAAAGGGTCCCTCGTCGTGGATCATAAATGATGTAATTGAATGGCAAGATCGTTTGACATTGTCGAGTGTGCCGAACTCAAACTAATGCTGCTCGTTTCATTTGTTAGCCGTTTTGCCCTAGGAATAATTTGACCAGTGGCGAAGGACAGGGTCGATCTTAGCTGCTGGTATAGACGGGGCAAAATTCCGGAAGTCTACAGTGAAGATCGTCGCAGACAGGATCGTCAGGAGGGCGGCACGATTCCGGGGATTTGGCTGAATTTGCCGTCTTGTGCAGGGGGTCGGTGACATACGATTTTGCCCAGTTTTTCCTATGGAAGATCGGCACGAAGAAAAATGAGTAGCAAAATTGAATGAACCTTTTCGGCTTGGTGCGAGGTCCGAGATCTGGTGGTGTGATGGCTGGGTGAGAGCATAGCAGGAGCATAGCGGGAGCATAGCGGGAGCAGAGTGGGAACACAGAGGGAGCATAACCAGGCATCGAGTTGTCGGTGCCGCGTTGGGCAGGTGGTCTACGGCGATATTTATCAGATCTCTTCTAGCTCGGCAATCGCAGGGTCAAAACTATGTCAATCAATATCTGGCGCCGATTCAAGTGTTTGATGTTCCGTTTCTCGTCCTCTCCAGCTCTTGGGCGTGCGTGCCCCCCCAGCCTAGAACGGCTGTGCCTGGACAGCCTGTGCCTGGACAGCCTGTGCCTGGGCGAGCCAAACGCAGCTTCTCCCATCGCGCATTAGGCTCCACCTTCACCTTCCCAATACGGTATTCAGCACCTCAGCACCTGCCCACAAGAGTATCAGAGGACCTCAGAGGCGGCCAAAGGGGGCAGGTGCTCACTGTGGGCCAATGACGTCGCTCGGACAAAATCTCAGGTAGCGCCTTCAAGTGCCCAGCTAAGCCAGCCCCCTCTCCATTCAGGGACCATCGTGCTGATGGTGTGCCCCTCTCAAACATCAAACAGTGAGTGGTCCGTGTTTCGTTTCCCCAGTGCATCCCGCCTACTGGTTGGCCCTCGTCGTCTTGGCCCCCGTTTGAGCTTTGGTGCTAAACTCAGGGCCTAAAACCGAAACGACATTCCGAAACGTCGATCCAAACAAGACCTCCAGGCCATGAGACCACGGGACCTTCATTGCATCCAGGCGGCGCTGGCTCCCGTCGTCCTAAAGGGGAATGGGTCGTCTTGAGTGCCGTCGACCATGTTCTATGGTGCTTGCGCCGTTTGTCTGGACTCGGCCGTTCTTTTGATGACACCACGACAAAAATAGGGAGTGGGAGAAGGAGAAGAAGGCGGAGAAGGAGAGGGGGGCTGGCCGGATATTGGCAGCGCACATCTCGCTGATCGCAGCAAAACTTTGTGCTTCAACTCCAATCCGATCTCAGCTGGCCCGTCCATGGTCCCGCTCCCTGTCCAAAGGCGGAAGCCCTGTTGGGCCATAGGCGTGGTGTGACGTCAAAGGGATCCCCTGCCTGACGCTCCACGGAGGCTTTGCGATACCCTGCAACTCTCAAGCGGCCACGAGTCGATGTCATGGGCTGCACCGTCAGCGGGCGAGTTTCAGAAATCTCATCGTCCCCCGGTAACTAGTGCATCTGTCTAGACATATTTGTAGGCCAGGCCCTGGATGTGGTCCAAACTTCGACACGCCACAACCTTCCCCTACATCTCCTGTCGCTTTCACTCCCTTTCCCATCGTTCACGCTGTCCGATTCAAACAATTACCTCGGCGCACAGCTAATCATCGCTCCTTTGCTACTACTACTACTACTACTGCCAGATATCCCCTCCTTCATATCTGCAGTGCTTCCTCTCTCCTTCATCTCCGCTCGGCATCACTCATCCCTGCTCAGCAAGCAAACTCATCGCTTCCTGTACAACATAAACAGCAAGATAGCTGCGCTCCTTGCTGTGTACATCGATCAAGCCTTTTTTTTTCTCTTGTTTTTCTACAGCCGTGGTCTCACCACATTTGATACCCACCCAGTTTGCGTGCATTGATTTATCGGCCATCCCGTATTCTTACTGTCACAAGAACACCGAATTCGCCAAACGAATCTTGATTTTCCATTGGATATTCACCTTGCCTGAAACACTTTTTTCTTCTCTAGCGGCAAACCCCGACAGTCGACCGATATCATCTTCGCGCTTAACAACGTCTTCATCATCTTCCTTATCGGCCATCAGCAAACCAAGCGGCTTAAGCAATTATCGCCGCCTTTCCTTCTTTTTCGTCGAACCCAATCAAGCAAGTCCACGACTTTACACTTGGCATTAGTGTTCACTCTCCCGTTTAGTCCCAACAAGATCCAGTCTTTGTTATAAGTCTCCGACAGATTGCGTTTCGGTTCCCGCTACTAGTAGCCCACACAAAAAAAAAAACCCCCCACGCGGCACTCAGCAGAACGGACCAGATTGTATTTGGTCCTTTTATTTCCATCACCTTCACTCCGACCCTTCCGATCTTGGTAGTTTCCCGGCATTTAGGGAAGGTCCCGTTTCCAACTCAAGACTCTCTACTCGACAAACCTCCCATATCAACACATTCACCATGTCTTCATCAAGCACCCGACGATGGCCTCGATTGGCTCACCTAGTTTTCCTTGCCGGATGCGCCTCAGCAACAATCACTCTCACTGCCTTTGAAGATATTTCAGACAAGGTGACGCGAAAGTCTTGCATCAGCGCATACGGCGCTCCTCTCACCAACTGCCAGTTGGAGGACTTTACCAACAACAATGCTTGCTCATCAAAGTGTATATCATCAATCAAGGAAGCACAGAGCGCGATCCAAGAGGCATGCGACAACATTTCCGTTGACTCGGGTTCCCTTTTGTCCCGTGGACAAGGGGGTCAATTGGTCAACTCGCTTTGCATAACTTCCGGTCGCGAAGGTGACAGCAACGATAAAACCGAGACCAAGGAATCTACTACAAAAGCCAAGGCTACCGGCATCTCAACATCCGTAATTCACCGCGAGACAACGACGACAGCCAAAGAACAAACCACGACGAGTGAAGCCGCACAGATAACGTCACTTGTCCTAGCCGGTGGCAGCGGCGGTGACAGTGACCTGCCCACCGGTGCTATTGAGTCAATTCTACCATCATCCTCGACCGCATCAGCGGCACAGGCAAGCGAGACTGCAAATTCCAACGGCCGAGGTGGAGACCCTTTCGCGACTCCCCAAAACTCGGCATCTTCAGCCCTCAGTCTGGGCATTACTTCATTCGTGATGTCAGCAATGGTCTGCATCGCTGTGATAATGTGAAAGGACTTGATGGATGAATGAAATATCTAGATATCAATAGATTGTATTAATGGATGGTCATGGCTCTTTTTCGCTTCCATCATATACTTCTCTTTAAATTCCCGTGTTGTATTGAACCATTGTGAGCTGCCAGTGTCCATTTCGTATCCATCGATCATTTCTGGGAGCATAGGCGATTAGCAAAATGCCGTCACCCTAGCATCACTCACCTTTAATGTACTATCTAGTATTTAATATGAGGCCTTTCCGCCTTGGATTCAGTCACCTTGAAAACGGCTTTAGCTACGTTTGTAGAGGCCATATTAAATGTTCTAGTGTTTTGGTCCAACGTTCAAGAGGTCCATGTGGAGTTGTAATAGAAGTTCGAAAGACATAGAACGACTCCGGATCTCTTATAACACATCAACATTTTCTTATCAATTGCGCAAGTTAAATTAACCGCCCTGTTGATATATTTTCGCAGTGTCCTTTTCGTTGGGAAATTTTCTTACGGTATGAATCGGTCGGAGCACCTGTGCATGTCGGTCGGTCTAGGGTAGTTGCGATGATAATCAACCACCCAAAGCAACCACGGGAATGGAATGGAAGAATTATTCAAGCATCCAAGACAAAAAAAAATGCTAGGTGAATCTCAAAATTATTATTCCTACAAACTGTAGGCCAGTTTGTGATATGGTACCGGGCCGTATTGCCGGTGCCACTTATTGTATGGGGTGATTACACTAAAAAGGTGCCACTGAGCTTACACGCTTGAGCTTGCTTTTGCTTTTTATTTTTTCTCTCACGTAAGTCATTAATAATAGCAAGTCGAAGATGATTATCGCTGTCCTGCATGTCTGAGATGACTAATGCATAATGAGACCTGTGGCAGCGCTGCCGGAGGCAAAAGGAAAAAAGAAAAAAAAAAGAAAGAAAATAACCAGGGCTAGACCGTGGCAGTTTGTCAGATATGCTGTGTTGGCGCTACAGCGTCTCGTGCGGTCGCTGAGTCACAAATTGATGCAGGGCGGGGAAGGGTGTCTTTGTGGTGCGGGAATCTACGCCGGAAATCTGCGGTACGCGGTACGATAGAGTTTGGAAAAAAGTGGTTGTCGTAAAATGAGGCCATCTAGGATGTCTCGCCATCGGCTGCAGAGCCACTACACGACAGATTTGGGGTTTGCGACCACTTACCGCTTTTTTTCTTCTTGTTTTGCCCTACCCGTCGCATCTAGATGCAGCTGGAACTGCGATTGAAACATGGCCGAGCACATTTGCACCACCCGGTGCAGGTTTTGTTCTTGGCGAGAACGGGACAAGCCCTTGGCACTGGTATGACGAACATGACAAGCACAGGTTGCAGGCTCGGCTTCTTGGCTGTCACATTTTAGCAAGGACCAAGAGATTTCCAAGAGATCTCCAAGACTTTAGGATCAGTTACATAATCAAATTGAGGCTCGCGATTTCAACGACATCTGAGCAGTCAACAGATGTCAGTAGATGCCATTGAGGTGTTGTGGTCTTTTTAGAGGATGCGATATGCGCGGTGCACATGACTTGGGAGGCTAATGATGACCACAGGGCCTAGACCTCGCATGCCAGGGGTCTCGAGGGTGAGAATCGCAGATATTCGGCTGAGATTCCGGGGGGGCTCAGGCCATGCATGCGCGTCTGGGCCAATTTTAGTCGTCAAGCCCGAATCGATTTGACTTGACAGGATTGAAATCTTATTTTTTGTGACAGCTAGTTTCCTCATTTGTGCCCAACAACAAATAGCTTAAGCCATGTGGCGGCGACAGGAGATGACGGCGGAGGCCAGCGGGGGCCCGGCGACACGGGGAGGTGAGCCGCGTGCCGAAAGGGCTTATTCGGCATCGTTGGGTTCCACGGGCATGTCGTTGCATGGCAAGCAAATTCCCGGAGGAATGAATCTAAGATTTCGGGGGGTGGTGACGGGATAATCGAGTTAACCTTGAATTTGGGGTGTTGCGGCTTGCAGGGGATAAGTCTTGAGCAGAGTCGATCATCTATGTATACAGGAATTGGTCGGTCAGCTGAGGGCGACGACCTTTTCTCCAAACTGCAACGAGTTTCGTTCTAGGGTTTCTTTTATGACATCACTGCAGCGCCTTTACTTGCCTCTTTCACGAGGCGGCCATGCTCGCCGCGTTTGCCGAACCGAGACCGAAGCACATGGGAAGCGGCGAGAGAATATTTTCAAGATGCGAGTCTGAGTGTGGGGCCGAGGGGAAAAGATTAGCGCGCTACGGGGGTGGATGGTTGCGCAGAGGGTTGTGACTTGACGTCGCTGTGCGTTGAGCGAGGGTGATCCTTTGAGGGCGGAGCGGAGAGGAGCGGAACGTCGTGGTGACAGGGTGAGGGCCTGTTTGTTGTGATATGACGGCATGCAAGCCTCGAACCGGGACACGAGAAAGCGTCGAGGCGGCCCCATCGAATAACGTCCCGCCCATGCATGAACAAAGTTGTTTTGCGAGCGAAGGGATTGGGGTGCCGGGGGGGGGGCTGTCATGTCGCCCAATCAGGGATCCAATGAGGCGATAGGAATGAGTAGACGGGAGAGACAACGAGGACACAAGCAAAACAGCAGCTAGCAAGGCAAAAGACGAGGATTGTCGGGGTGGCCGTCCGAAATGCGAAATGCCAAGCAGCCAAGCAGCCAAGCACTCAACAGATTGGTCGAGGCGTATCACGTTGCACTCATGGGATGGAAAAAGTCGACAGTGAGGGGGGGATCCCTCGTTGTGCGTTACCGGAAGGACTAGGGTAGTAGACGATGGTCTCCAGTTGAACGTCAAGTGTGTGTACGAGAGGGGACTGTGTGTGTGCGTGTGGTGTGTGTGGTACCGTGCGTTTGCGCGTATGAAGATAGCGTCCGGCCCCATGAGGTAAGGGGAGGGAGGTTGCGTACACTTACAAAGTGTGTGCCGGGAGTGGAGGGGGGGTGGTGGTCAACATTGACGCTGCTTTAAACCGGCACAGGGGAGCCGTATTCTTGAGATCTTGGGGACCGTGTGATGATTGGTTTGCTTTTTCACAGGACGCCCGAGCAGGGTCTTGGAAACAAATGCAATATTCTTTTCGTCGAGGATTACACAGATTGAGATTGACCAAGGGCAGGGTGGTAATCTTGTGTGTGTGTGTGTGTGCATGTGTGCATGTGTGCTGTGAGCCTGTGACACAAGGTAAAAAAAAACATTCAGTCTGGTATGGTACGTGTATGCGGTTGCTAAGCAGACCTTCCTTGGCAGCTCCCTGGCCCCATCCCCATTTGTTTGTGGCCCCTGGCCTAGCCTGTTGTATAAATTACTAACAGCTGGGGGCAAGGAGCTTTACACCGTTTGGCTTTATCGAACCGCTTCAGCCCAGCCCGAGACTTGCAATTGGCGAAATCTGAGATTTTGGAAGCCGCCCCTCGGAATAGCCCGCAAGACACATGGCACGGCTGATGGCTCCTAGGCAAGCGTCTTGTCTCTGTCTCTCATCATCATGGTTAGACAGGGCGGTGTCGCTTGTCTTGGTGGGCGTTCCCGTCGCCTGGATTTTGTGTGTCTGGAACATTCGTCAGCCTCGGAAAGTCTATCCAGTCCATCTCCTTGGCGTCCCCGTTGAAGAGGGGTCATAAATACAGGGGAATATTCCATCGTGATCCGATTCCAAGACCTGAACCTCAGGGCCCCTCCATGTCTGTCTAGCTGCCAACGAAAGCAGATACGCAAACTTCCGGGTGGTGAGTGGTGCTTGTGCCCACCGACACGCAGTTCCCACACGGCGCCGGCACCCGCTGAGAGCGCAACCCACTAAAAGCAGCGCTGCAACCGTGGCCCCGCGACTCCCCACTTGGGCTGCTTGGCAGTATCCGCGCCCGCCGGGGCCCCTGGTTGCCATAAAAAAAAAACCTGGCCAGCGGCGATAGCGAGAACGCCGGCTCTTAGAGCAGAGGAACTCTGGTTTAAAAGATTGAATTACCCCGGGGGCGCAGTTTGACTTCTTACTTGGTGCTGATCCCGAGCATCTGCTATTTTCTTCTTTTTTTATAGTCTCCAGGAAGCAGAGACTTGTTTATTCCGTGTCAATTCCTGACGCCAAACGATAGAGGGGACTTTTGAGAGTTTGCAGCAGGGCTTGCTGTGCTTATCAGTCGGAGAACGTTGTGGCGCGTGCGTGGCGGTTACTGTTCTTGACCCAAAGCGGTGCTCGTGCCCTGTGTCGTCATAAGTTGCGGCCGGTGCCATTTTGGCTGGAAGCTCTGTTTTCTTTGCCAGACAAGAAAAAAAAAAAAGGGCCGTCGCATCGCGCGCTCTCTTATTTTCTCGTTTCAGTCTTGGCGATCTTGCTCGTTTCTTCTTGGGATTCCTGGCTGGCCCGGCGTTCCTCGGTACGAACTCAATTGAACGGCCTCATCTGCGCCGTCCTGCCCGTGCCGACTCCGAGACCTCCCCCCGAAAAGACGTTCCCGTCTGCAAAGACTCGCGAAAACGGATGCGATCCCGATAACCCTCCCCAAAATCGAATCACGGAGCTGTTGCTCAATAGTCGCCCACCATGGTCTGGAGTCACCTCGATGTCACCAAGCCGCACTTGGTGTATATCATCCTTGGCGGCTTCACGTCCCTGTTCATGCTGTGCTCTTCTGTCATCAAGGAGCGCATGTACATTGGTGAAGCTACCGTGGCGACCCTCTGCGGTGTCATTTTTGGCCCGCATGCCGCGAACCTGATCAATCCCCTGGAATGGGGTAGCACCGACATCATCACCGTCGAATTCTCCCGAGTCGTCCTCGTCGTCCAGTGTTTCGCCGTCGGTGTCGAATTGCCCAAGTTTTACATGGAAAGGCACTGGCGCTCCGTCGTGTACCTGCTCGTGCCCGTCATGACCTTTGGATGGCTCATCGTCAGTCTCTTTGTGTGGTGGATGATCCCGCCTCTGAACTGGGTCGAGAGCTTGGTCGTCGCCGCCTGTGTGACCGCTACCGACCCTGTCCTGGCCTCGTCCGTCGTCGGTAAGGGCAAGTTTGCCAAACGAGTACCTAAGCATCTTCGAGACTTACTTTCGGCCGAGTCTGGCTGCAACGACGGAATGGCCTTTCCGTTTGTCTACCTTTCCCTCTACCTCATTCAGTACAAACGCGACGCCGGCGATGTTAGCTTCTACTTTATCGTCTACGTCGTGCTCTACGAGTGTATCTTTGGTGCGGTTTATGGATTCTGCATTGGCTACATCGCGCGCCATGGAATCAAGTTTGCCGAGAAGCGCGATCTGATTGACCGAGAGAGTTTTCTGGTCTTCTACTTTGTCGTTGCTCTCTTTTGTGCCGGTTCGGGAAGTATTCTCGGATTGGACGACTTGTTGGTGGGTTTCGCTGCAGGTGTGGGCTTCTCCAACGATGGTTGGTTCAGTGAGAGAACTGAAGAGTCGCACGTTTCCAACGTCATCGATTTGTTGCTCAACTTGGCATATTTTGTCTACTTTGGCACCATTATCCCCTGGGAGCAGTTCAACAACGGTGTTGAGGGCCTCAAGGCCTGGCGCTTGGTTGTTATTGCCATCTTTGTCATCTTCTTCCGACGCATTCCTATCATGATGGCTTTGAAACCGCTGATACCGGACATAAAAACCTGGCGCGAGGCATTGTTCGCTGGCCATTTCGGCCCTATTGGTGTCGGTGCCATCTTTGTTGCCATGCTTGCGCGAGGCGAACTCCAACACCACGAGCCAGTGCCCATGGAATCCATGCCAGGCCCAGACGCGGAGAATTATACCCTAATGTATCTAGTATGGCCTATTACTTCGTTCCTCGTCGTCTCGTCCATTCTGGTACATGGCTCCTCTGTCGCCGTCTTCACGCTCGGCAAGCGTATCAACACCCTCACCCTCACCATGTCTTACACCGCTGCACCGGACGATGGTCCTGCCTGGATGAACAGACTGCCCAGGATCTCTTCTCAATCTCGCTCGCAGGCTAGAATGTCCGAAACCTCGTTTGAGGATTTGAAGAGCCCGGCTCTCCCCGGCGGCGTATTGACACCAGGCTTTCTGCGTCGACAGAAAGATGAAGACAACGGCCCCGGAAGCAGAGCATCTTCTATCATGGGCAGAAAGCGAAAGAGCAAGAAGTGGGACGATGGACTTGGCCCCGGAGGGCCTGTTACAGAATCTGCCATCTTCCCGCAGCGCCAGCGTGCGTCCGAGCAGCCTAGCGAGATTGACGAAAAAGATGTTTCACCGTCGCGCGATAACACTGACTCGACGTTGGCAAGTCGCGATCAGAGAGACCCTGAAAAGATTGAATCGGAGAGCCCTGCCGAGAGCAGTGGCCGAACAAGCCCGCGGCGTGTTGAAGTTTACGACCAAGGCGACAACATGGTGTTTGAAAACGAGGATGGTGAAGTCATTGACGTTCAGCCAGCTCCCCGCGACAAGGATAGTCAGCTCCCAGCACCTGTGGTTGCTGGTGCACCCAGGGCTGATGCAGACAAATTCTGGAGCTTAGGCGGATTGCGCAGGAAGATGAGTGAGGTATACAACGTCGAAGTTGAGAAGCGTAAGGACAAGGGCAAGAGTGAGCGCAAGCACGAGCCGGCTCGAGCCTATCAGTTCGGAAACACGGTATGTCTGCACCTTTACTTTTGCCACATTTCTAAGCTAACAAACATCCCTAGATTATTGTTGAAGACGAAGATGGTGAGGTCGTCAAGACTTACGAACTGCCAACGCAAAAGGGAGAGGCCGGAGAGGGCAGTGACTTGATTGGTACTAGTCTTAAGTACATGGGTCTGGGCAGCTTGGCCCGTCCTGTTGCAAAGTCACCTGATACTACTACCGAACAGGGCGAGGCGTCTGGCGAGCAGGCGACTCCAGCCAAGTCTGGATGGGGCGTCACCCGACGAAGAAATAGTGTTGCCTTTGCCGAGGAACAGGCTGTAGACGATCGTCAGATTCGATTCACAATTGGTGGCGTTGGTCAACGTATGACTAAAGAAGACTTCATCCGTGAGGTACAGAAGTTGGACTCGAGGACACGAAAGGAAGTTGTCGATCAATCCAACGCTTCTCCAGCCATCAAACGAATTGCCACACAAGACCCCCCTACGCAGAGCCCCAAAATCATGGCTCCTGTGCAGGATGAGGCTCCCCGAGGCAGATTGCGTCCATCATCGGCGCGAAGCTCGGAGTCCATCTCACCTACTCGTGTTCCACAGAGAACTCTGAAGAACCAATCCTCGTTAGAAGAGCCCGAAACTGCAGTTGAGCGCAAGCGACGTCTTGCCGTTCTTGCTAGCCAGGGTGACGACGAAGCCGACACGGGCGAGACTCCCGCCGAGCGAAAGCGACGAGAGGCTGCCCTTGGCATAGATGGTGGCAGTGGTGATGACAGCGATGACGAAGGAGACGAGAGAGTGACCCCCGCACGGAGGGGCATTACGTTTGCAGAATCGACACGACCAGGAAGAAAGGGCAAGGAGCCCAGGTAGATGTATGATGTTTATTTGCATGGCATATAGAAGGATATCTCGCATGATGGACACGATATATAGGACATAATTGGCCATTATGGCATATGATTTACTGCATTTGTCAGGCTGCATTGAACATTTTCCCATCACCAACCTCACTATGCTAACTTGGTTCATCTTAATGCTTGAGCCAACAATATAACTCCCGCAACCAAAAGATGGGCTCCCCGTGAGATCCGCCCTCATGTATAAGAAATAGTCGCACTCTGTTGTAGGCAGTCAAAGCCAGGCAAAGGAGAAATGTTGTTGCTCAACCATGTCAAGTGCTTTTAATGCAGGGTCTACGCATCAAGCGATTAGTTTGATTGGCCAGCCACCTGTAATAGAATCGTGATTATGTTATAAAGGAGGGCCATCTTCCGGCCGCCGATGGTAGCCGATTGAGTCGTGTATGCTTAAATCGTCGTTACATCGGTTGGATCACCTAGCAATAATGTATATCTGACGTTGCGTATCGGCCCCTGTACCGTTTCTAAAATTTTAATCGATTTGTATATATTCAAACGTCTTCCTTTCGCAGGCAATATCCTTCACTAGAGAATTAATCTGCCCGTTTCCACTGTATTCTAGCCAACTTTAAGGGCTGACATTGGTCTCACTCTAGCCTTGTTTTGGTGTGTTGATCGGCATCGAGCGCCCATTGCAGCCTATTCTGACAAGTGTGAGATATTGCTTTTGTGGGGAATTTCAGGCAGTACTGGCACTCTTGAAGTAACAGTCTTTATAATGAGAAACGTAAAGTAGTGGTCACGTTCGTCGACATAGTCATCTTTGCATGTGCTAAACCCAGCCGGCTGTGGCTTGCGTATTAGGACCCTTAACAATTAGCGAATAGCTGGGGTAGTAATAAGACAAGAATGGAATGAAAAAAAAGAATGGAACTGACTAGAAATTGATAGATGAAGAAAGCGAGCGAAAGAATGAGAGGGAGAGGCCAGGCTGACTGCGGGGTATCAATCTGACATTCATTCGAGATGACTTAAATGCATGACCTGATGCACCGATATTGCCTTCAACATCATCGTTTCGCTCAATATGGCATCGGTTCCCTTTGGCATGCTTCCTCACCCTGTCGCCGAGGAGGCGAATCTCAGGCCCTATACCATCTCAGTCCCAGACGCCGAGATTGACAGGCTGAAACTACTCCTCAAGCATTCCCCCATCGCTCCCCCCAACTGGGCAAACTCGCGCAAAGATGGCTCCTTTGGAATGCCACGAGACCAGCTTGTCGAAATGGCAAACTACTGGGAGGATAAATACGATTGGTAAGAGCCCGATGCACCTCATATGCGCAGACTCACAGGCCAACACGTTTGTATAGGCGAAAATGGGAATCGACTCTCAACTCATTCCCCCAGTACAAGATTGCCGTTTCTGACGAGTCTAAGCCATATGATATCCAATTCTTTGGCCTGTTCTCCTCCAACCCGTCTGCAATCCCAATCCTGCTTCTCCATGGCTGGCCGGGATCCATTGTCGAGTTCCTACCACTGCTCGTGAAGCTGCGTGACCAATATGCTTCGACGGGGCCAGAATCTGTGCCTTTCCACATCATCATACCTCACTTCATTGGGTACGCATTTTCCGACCCGCCACCGATCGATGAGAAGTTTACTCACATCAACAATGCACGTCTTGTATCAAAGATGATGCACATCCTGGGCTTTGCGGAGACTGGCTATCTCGTCCAAGGCGGAGACCTGGGGTCGCTCACGGCAACAGTCGTCGCCAGCATCGACCCGGCCTGCAAGCTCGTACACGTCAACATGCTGAACATACCTGCTCCGCCCGGCGTCGACGTGGAGGCGGACATCAAGGCGGGAAAATATACTCCCGAGGAGGTGACCTCACTTGTGAACGTCCAAGAGTTCATGAAGACGGGGAATGCATTCATAAAACTCGACAGCACTCGGCCTGCGACGGCGGGATATGTAATTGGAAGCAACCCGGTGTCGTTGTTGGCTTGGGTCGGCGAGAAGATGATCGCCTGGACTGATGAGACACCAGACATGGACCTGATTCTGACAAACCTGTCCTTGTACTGGTTCTCCGGCTGCTTCCCGACCTCCATCTATCACCACCTCCTCATTGGAGATGATGATTTCGAGCAGCTTACCGACGGTTGGAAGGGCGTCAAGGTGCCAATGGGCTACTCGTGGTTCAGAAAGGAGCTCATGAACCCACCAAAGTCGTGGATTGACCAAACAGGAAAAGTCAAATGGTACCGAACGCATGACAAGGTAAGTTTTCAGAACCCCCCCCCCCCCGTACTCATTTGGAACCTCGTTACGCTAACATTGTTTTCTCTCAGGGTGGACATTTTGCTGCTCTCGAGCTACCAGATATACTGTGGAACGACATTGAGGACTTCTTGAAAGAATTCTGGGGAAAGACAGGTTAGATGTTGATGCAATCATACCAACACAGTGTTTGACCGGGGAAACTGTATGCCTATCAAAGCCAGGGGTTAAGAAGCCGAGGTTCATGAATATTTTGTGGCCTAGATTGGATCGTCGAGTCACTTGGAAATGCACGCTCGGATGATATGGCTGACTGGTAATAAATTGATCATATTGAACGTCAATACAAATGAGGATCAAATGTCAAACAACTGACCGTGTCCACCCAAGACCATTACTTCTTCTAGTACGGGTTATTTATAGACGCTCTGATCACTGACTAAACTCCGGCGTGAAGATGTAATGAATCACTGCATATTAAACTAGTCTAAATTCGTTCACTTGGGCTCGCAGTTCTAGTAATATCTCTATATCAGTATACTAAACGGGACCTAGTTGAGATTTGAACCCCTTACTAGAAAATTACTGAAGTTTGGCTGGCCTTCAACCAAGTTATTGCTCCGGTAATGATTTGGTACAGCCGACCGTCGAGAGCCAATTTGACATTGACCCAGAACCACTGGAGAAACAGCCCGGGTCAAGGCCACTGCCTGCTGAGCAGTCGTGTAACCAGAACGTCGTAATTTCTCCGTTCGCGCCTGCTTGATAAGCTGCCATCTTTCCGGCGCCATTTCGAATGAGTGGACCTGGCGTATACCGTTTTGCCATTCACTGCTATCGCGGTTTCAAAAGTTTGGTCATCAATTGTGAGTGTGCGCACAGTCCCGTTTTTGGCAACGTATCCAAGAATAGAAGACGCCCACTTTTGGCCTGTTTGAGATGGCATGTTGGAGGTAAACCAAATGTTGCCGTCTTCGTCGAAATAGCTGGTACTAAATGAATATCCTTCCGGCAGTTCTGAAGTGACGTCAGCATCTCGAAGTTGTTGAAAAGAGGTTTCGTTATCAATACGCTCAACCACAAATACATGCCCCTCAAAGCTGGAAACTAGAATTGTGTGATTGTTTGAAGTCCCGTAGGGGGATAAAAGCGTTTGCCTTTCAGGAGCCCAACTTCCCAAAACGTCAAAGGTATCGGGGTCGAAAGCTGCGAGGCAAAAATGTGCAAATGTCACGTTGCCATAAACGGTTCGGGCCGTGAGTCGACCATCATCGTGCCAAAATTGAAGTGATGCCGAAACAGAGCGACTGTAAACTTGGGGTGAAATCCCAAGGGGGGCATCCCAGTCGTTTGTTCTGGAGTTTCCTCCATCTTGATGAAAGCCAACAACATCTGGAGAGAATCGTGTCTTTGGCTGGAGTGGCTACTTTTCTGCAGGAGATGCAATAAATGATGGCGCAGTCACATTCTGACTCTCAAGAACAACACCGGTATCTTTGAGAATTGTCGACGACCACTGGCATAGCTGTCAGGTCATACTGTCGAAGAATAAATGGAGCAGAGAGTATAGTTTACGAATTGGCATTTTACCAAAGGCCAGGAAAAAGGGAACGATTTTGTGCTAAACTGCATATTGAAAGGATAGGGAATCTCGAAACCAGGTGCCAATCTGAGGGCAAGAAGCATTTCAATATGCGCTTCTAATTATTCCTACTTACAAGACTACTTCAATGACTATAAAAAAACACTTCGTGTCATTCAAAACATACAATATCCAGTTTTTAGGTGTTGTTTTTGGAACCTATTCCGATTGTACCGGCTAGTTTTCAATTGGCCATACTGTGACAATTGCAATTTCCGCCGAACAGTGACCGCCTACTAACGGCTTGACCGCATGCACGTATAGCACTCTACACTTCTTTATACTTTAATTTCAGGTAGCTAGTTCTAAAAACAGTGGTAGTACGTCAAGAGGCAGGCGTGAGTCAACTTACAGTTTCCGAAAGCCAGGGAGGGGGGACGCATAAAACTCTGAATAATCCCGCGCGGGGTTTTTGCCCAACTCAATAGGAAAGTAAAATGTAATTGTTGAATGATATGCGTAGAAAGATGGCGGCATTAATGAGGATGCAAGGATTCAGAACATGATTTCTGAGTTTAGTGAATCTGTCGAAATGGTGAGTGGTATCCTTGACGCTCACATTTCACCTCTCCTTCCGCCTTTTATAACATCACTCCAGATTGATAAATATTCCACCGGAACCTTCAGTTGACGAATGCTGCTGTTTTCATACGCCCGGGATTCCCTTATTTTCCATGGACACAAGCTAATATGATCTATGAATCAAAGTCAATACCACCGGCTAGGAGGATTTCTAGATTGAATCAAGTTTGCTGGCAGTCAAATTTTAGTTGTTAATTCTTTTTTCGTCCCCACTCCTTACACTGACAATGTCTTCTCTTTCATAGCGGCACTCCATCCTGGTGTTTTTCCAGAACCAGCATCAACACAGCAGTGGCCTAGAGGTGCTTATCACATTTTCGTGCAGATGCTCATACGTCAATCTTGCCATGCTTCCGTACAGCTCGTCGTCTACTTCCCAGAACGTACCTATTATATGTCGGAACTCCGCTAGCTGGAAGGCACTTATCAAGTGAATGCTTTTGTCAATTGACCTTCGGTGTCTGACCTGACCAGTTCCGCACGCCGGCAGATAAGCCAGAAATGGCGACTTGGAGCTTAGACTGTGCCCTCGTGGGGGACAATGGTGAGCACGATAATATGGCCATGAAAGATGTGTATGCAGGCATGTGCTCAGACTAGCTGACAAACCCAACTTGTCGTAGCCAAGAAATCTCGACTATGGACCATTTGACCCCACCGAGCCTTGTATGAAGGCCTGATAAAAAGCTTTGGATAATTCGTACAAGATAATTGGCCAAGATAATTGGCCCCGATGCCAAGGTACTCGGCTGCATCCGGTAGAGAGATGCCGGCTTAAACGATGAAGATTCTTAGTCCATCTAAGCCTCTTGTATTTAGGGGCAATACTAACGCCAAAAACCAGGGGAGTGGACCTGAAATGGTGCACGTGGAACTCCGAACATGTTTGTCATGGCGGGTTGAAGTCACGCAACCATTGATCAGGGCAGAATTTGCCACGCACATTCATCCAATCATATTCCGGTATGGTGTAGTGGCTAACATTTCGCGCTCTCATACCTTGAGAGAATCATCTTGATCCGCGGAGCCCAGGGTTCGATTCCCTGTACCGGAGTTAGTATTACTTTTTGCGGTAGTACTGTGCGTAGATTGGATGGTCTTGAAGTCTCTTTTTGTTTGTCTATTGGGAGCTGGTCAACAACATGACAATGTCAAGTCATTCATTCTTAGGATAATAAATAACACCGGTTTTTTAGCTAAAATAACCGTAGTAGGTGGGCTCTTCAATACGTGTTATACCTGTCTATTATAGAGGTTGTGGCTTTTATTATCTATCCTCTGAAATGCCTAGATTGGTAAGGGAAGCCAGGATTGCTTTTCCCACCTGTCTAAAATTTGTTTATTATAAGAGGGAGGAGGTTGTTAGTATATTAACGCTAGACTAACTATCTCGATTCATTTTTAACTAACATAAATTTTAATTCCCATTGTTCCTCAGCTTGTCTGTTTCGTCACACTTAAGCAGTATAAGAGATAGTAGACATATTTAGGAGGAGGCTGAGATTGTCTGTCATACATAGCAAGCAAATCAATCAAGTTGGCAAAAAAATGAAAAGCATCCACGCATCCATCTAGAGTGATGGAAAAAAGAAAGAACATGTAGTGAGCTCATTTCTCCGGTACAGGGAATCGAACCCTGGGCTCCGCGGAACTGATCTCTCAGGTTATGAGAGCGCGAAATGTTAGCCACTACACCATACCGGATGTGGTTGTTGGAAACGCCGCTCCAAACTTGTGCTAAGGAAAGGATACAGAGGTCACAGGACCTACACCATCAAGCAATGTATTGCAATAGACAGGGATAAACAATAATAGCCTGTTAATCATTAAACCATACGCTCTATTGAATAGCAATGCAAAATAAGACTCTAAAATAGGATAGGTGTAATAATACGGTGCTGCACGGGTTGGTGTATTAATCCGTCACTGTAATAGACCACTACAGCAAAGCGTCTAGCAATAATCGTAGTTGCTGCGATTACCCTGTGGCACACAATTGTATATAACCCGCTAACCTAGTAAGACTCTTCTGAATCCCCCGGCGGCTAGTTGTGTGGTATATTAGAAAAAAAAGAATATGTAAAAATTCTGTTATAATGACCACTTATTTAATATATAACGTAGATATGCTGGCACCGGTTATTATTGTTTGGTTTAACCTTCGATATTGCCTATGTAGGTTATCAGTTTAAAAAGACAAGTTAATTGATGTTTGGTTAAAATACAAGGAGGAGGCTCGACCAGGCAATTCCGGGAGCAGATACAATTAGTGTTTAAACAACTATGGTGTTGGTCTCTTTTCGCCCTAACCAACAGAACAATCAACTTTATTTAATATCACACACACAACCTTGAAGACAAGTTAATATCAAGTGAAATAAACCAAGGAGCAAAAAGAGAAATTGACTCCGGTACAGGGAATCGAACCCTGGGCTCCGCGGATCAAGATGATTCTCTCAAGTTATGAGAGCGCGAAATGTTAGCCACTACACCATACCGGATGTTGTTGAGTTCGGTCTCACTATTGGAAAATATGAATGGCTTGCAGACATTTTAGTGCACAAACTACCGGAACTAATGTCAAACGTGCAGGCTGATTGTTAGTTGTAGGTCCTGGCTCAGCTATGAGCCTGGGGGCGATCGACCTAGAGTGTCGCTCTGAACTTGGGCGTTTCTGATTTCTATCGTCCAGCCTCTTCCAACCCGGCGTTGGTGGGTGGTCGATGTAGTCAAGGCCTTCCGTCTCATCAACTGTGCATGGCAACTTGGCAATGCTTGGCAGAATGTTTTGTTAAATGGGTTGGGTGAGAGAGACTTGGTTGTCGCCAGCTCAGAGCGATTCCGACCGGGAAGTCCGTCAGCAGTGGCAGCCCAGCTATAATTATAATGGGTAACCAATGCCCAATCTAGACCGTGACAGTCGGCAAATGTGAAAAAACCGCATGGTCCCGCCTGCAGACTCGGGGTCTCAACGCACAACCCCCCCTGCCTTTCTAGACAACTTTTATAGAAATCTCGGGCTCGTTAACTTCGCTCGTTTTGTAGGATCGTCTGCTGGGGCGCACCGTAACTGTACACGGCACCTTTGTCGCTTGGTCTTACGTGGAAAGTATCATGAACTCAATCCTGTTATCGCCGAAAGAACATGGGTATTTATCTACCACGGCCCATAGGAACTACAGCTGCGCCACGCGATGTTACACTAGGAATAATTAGTGTTGCTACTGACAGAACTAATAATAACCGCGTTTGAAGGATGGGATGTATTCTTACTAGTAAGGATATGGTTTCATTGAGATGTTGCCATACAGTTATGACCCATGGCTCACCGACGTGTTTACGTTACTTTACTCAGGTGCGGCGGCGTTGATAGAACAATATCCCTAATGGTGGATACAAAACAGTCCGTCTATTTCCCAACAGGGCACTGACAGAGGGCATGCACCTCTCATCAACAGTGGGTATGCGGACAATATAAATGTGATATAATAAAGACATATACCAGGGATTGGCTCCAAGGATATGGTGAATTTAACTATATTAGTTGTCGTTTTCTGCAAGAAGAGAATGGCCCTTCAGCTCCAACAACTCTAACAACTCCAACGATTCTATCTACACTTTTACACCCTTCACCACCATTGTCCTTGAAAATGAAGATTTCTCAAGCCATATCCACCTGCCTTGTGGTCTTTTTTGCCATTCCTACCGCTGCAGCCCCTCTCGAGTCACAAATAGACAAAATCAACTTTTTAAGGCTTCTGGCCTGAAAGAGTTCAAGGACGATTTATATACCCTTGAATATAAATACGACGGCTCTCCATCCATCGAATACACTCCAGTCAATGCCACCAATCACTTCAACTCGGCTTCTACGCGCGGCCTCATGGCGCGGGCTGCAGGATACCGACTCGGTCAACGCCCAGCTCCAAGAGTATTGCAGCTCCGATAAAAAAAGGTACTATTTGGTTCAGATCTGGAAATGTGGTTGCATTCTACTGCCAATACGGCACATTCGAGCCAGGAGGCCAATAAACGGATCACTAAAGAGTGTGGTTGGTATCGGGCTGGGAGCTACACAGGTTTTCACTACGCCTGCGGATATGCCAATGTGACTAAACACGACTTCTGCGGTATCTTAATTGAATGCAGGTACTTTTTGAAGGGCAGCATGGTGGGAGGGCCGCAGTGGAGATTTTAAATGTTTGGGGTGTTCCGACTGTATACTAAACCAGATGATAAAGCTCCATAATCAATTAGTCGGGAAATTTGCCGTATTTTTAATACCAATGTCACAACAGTGCTTAGAAGTCTGCCTGGTGTGATAAAACATGCCATTATCCAAAGCCTGTGGCTTCTCGGCCATTGTAACCCCAGCCCTATTTTGCGATAGTGAGATCATGGTGCCCCGTAAAGAAACCTCCAGCTACCTCGTTGATCGCAGCACTCATGCCTGCCTGACCGGGAACAATGCTGTGGCGTAGTGGTTGCATTGAGCTTGATGAGCGGAAGGTGAGAAAGGAGTGATGGGTATCGTATTCATAGCTGAGCAAAGCGGTGATAGGCTGCGTTGAGTGTCGTGAAACAATAAGTAGTGTCTGCCGGAGACACCGTAGACAAACCACATATGTCCATTTGTGATCTCACCAACGAAATGATGGCATATGCATGGGGTCATGATGCGCCACACGCATCATTGTCTCTTATTCATCCATATATTCTACGTACGTAGAACAAATTGGACACAGTCTTATTGCGGAAAGTAGAGTCTGTATTGTGCTGTTTTGAGCCAGTCAACGGTGGTATATAAAGGTCTCATCTACTGACTGCATACCGGCAACGCATTTGGCGGAGCCTCGCCTCCGTGACATGCAGAATGCCTTGGCCGTCTGTCTCATAGCTGGCTTATACATGTAGCTAATTGCAGTTAAGTTTTGTTGGGTCCAAGTAAATCAGCTACGCCTACACAGCAGCGAGACTTTTATATGCCAACCGCAATTACGGGAAACTACAGCTCGATAACTTCTATGAGCTTAAGTCGACCTGTCAGTCTATATATATATCACGGTCTCTTAAATAACCTTGCAAGTTAGATTCTGGAGCTTGGCGGTAGTGCCGATTGCTAATTGTGGGTGGGCAGCGTTTTCTCAATATGTGTAGAAATGGGTTAGTGTCGACTTATACGAAATAAAGCGGTTTTTGTGGGGTTCACTGGGCGAGTCGAACAGCTGTCATTCAACCTACTGATGATGCTTTAAAGAAGACACTACTGTGAATACCATCCCTCTTATTTATTAATATAACATCTTCAACAACCTAATTTTTGAAAGCCATTGGTTCATCATGAATGCACATCTCCTGTGATTAACCTTCTAATCGATGCGGTTTTCTAGTCTTGAGGATACCCGTCACGTGAATGGTCTCGTGATTTTAGCTGGGTCTAGTTTCAGCCGAGTCTCGTAATTTCATGAGGCCTGGACGAAATGCGATCATGACTGTGCAAGTGTAACATTATTTGTATTATTACGTTTCTAATACCGCTCCTCGTTTAATGGATTCAAATGGCCAGCAAGACTCACCGCTCTCGATCAGTGCCAATATTGCGGGTATCCTGACCTTTGTCGTGGCGATTGCCGCTGCCATCTATGCGCGTCTCACATTCCTCCGCAACAGCGATGAAGAGTATTTCAGAGTCAAGACATCACTTTCATGGTATAAGACAGAATCGGCATGGCTCTCTGATCTCGTCGCCGCCATCAATGCGCAGCGCGAGAGCCTGCACCTCTACCAACAACCTGAATACCAAATGTACACCTTTGTCATGGATGATTTGCTCAATTTGGAGCAGCGTATTTTGGACCTAGTGACAGAGACTGAGGCCAAGGCCGCGATTGGCGAAGAGGGAAGCCAATGGACGCTGGTTCCACGAAGCTGGCAAGGTGGGAAGACGTCGGTGGCCGTGGCATGGATGTCAGTGAGGACAAAGGCGCTTGAGCTAGTGCGACAGCGAGAGGGCCTTACGGCAAGAGTGCAGTTTATGCAGATGAGCATGATTTCATCGAGATTGAGAGACCTGGAGTCCAGGACAAAATGGCGGGAGATGAAGATGGACGAGAGCTCGCGCAAACTCGAAGCGCTTGTGGACGGGACAAGATTCACCACTTGGAAGAGGTGGTGAACCGGCTGATGCGTCAGGGGCAGTCAGCCCTGTCGCTCTCTTTGACTCTCAAGAGCCTAAGCACCAAACGATCAGAGTCAAACCTGGACGATGACACCTCAACCATAGCAGAGGCCTTGGAGCCTGATCTGGCGCAGAAACTAGTGTAGTCTTAAGAAAATGCGTATCCCTTGGCGTATGCGAAGCCGATGGTGACTGCTAAACTGATGACACCCCACACGAGATCCAGCTCAACAATTGACCAGAGCCATAGGCAGCCCAGGGGTGGTGCACGCTTCATGATATTGAGATATCCGTACTCGTTGCTGATATGGACCAGATACGGGCCAGCAGAGACACTCATGACGAAGAATATAAACTGGCGGATCCATGGTTGGTATTTGAGAGGAACGAATGGGACAAGTCTTGGGTTTGCTGCAGTGGGGTGAAGAGGGTAGAATAATACGAGGAAGACTGGGATACAAGTCAGCACGCTGTCTCGAATGCTAGAGAATGCCACGTACGGACATATGCCCGGGCAGTTCGGCCGATTATAAGAGGCCATTCAATGTCCATGCCATACTGGTTCTGGACCAGCAGCTCAAAGGTAAAGTTGATGGTGGCGAGAGTCGCGGTCCAGAGCATCGTCTCGAGGAATCGCTCGGCGCCCGGTGTGATCTTGGCTTCATCGTCATCCTCGTCATCGCTGTCGCTGTCGCTGTCGCTATCGGCGTCGCTGCCCTTGAGCTTCTTCCTCTTCAGCTTGTCGAGCTCGCGTTGGCGGGCATCAGCCTGGTCAAAGAGATTCCGGCCCGAGGCAAAGTTGATCAGCGTCTCCCCGCTGGGAACGGAACGGTCGGGCTGCTTGAGTTTGATATCCTTGGCGGACTTGAGCTCCTTGCGCTGTCGTGCCATTTTTCGATCGGATGCTCGTGTTGGAAAAGATGTGTCAGTGCAAAGGCGACGTTAGGGGATGCGAACTTGCTGGAAATACGTAGCTGCCGCCGAAATCATGGCCCATAGACCAGTCGGGTTTAGTGCGTTGTTCCCCTTTTAGAACACGACATGACCCCTGAACAGTGAGTGGTGGCCCCCTATCATGACCATGACATCAGGCGCTCCGCACCCCCGCTACCAATGAGCTCTCAAGCTGACAATGCCGAAACTGTCCCGCTGCGTTTGGGGACAGCATTACCAAAAAGTTCTAGTGGATGCAAGGGCTTCAAGCTTCAAACACGATACGTACAACTGCCGGTCAGCCCTTTGAGCATATTGGGGCAGCTTCCTCTTCCATGGGTGATCAAACAGCCACGGCCAAGTGAGCTAACTGACAAAGCTCGCCCATTCGCAAGGTGGCATTCTTGCCTGTTCCTCCCCCCCCCCACCAGCCCACCAGCCCACCAGCCTACCAGCCTCCCACGAGACCATCAATTAGGGACGCCTTAATCCTTTTAGAAGACCATTGTTGGCCCTATATTCATGCACCGTATGCGACGGTTTAAGCCATTCATCCATTTGAATTGATTGGTTCTTGTTCGAGGCTGTGCGCTCTTCCCAGGACAGCCCACAAGCATCAAATTCCAAGATACCTCAAAATATCCATCAAGCCAGCCACCAACGAACGGTCAATTGTCAACCTCCGAAGCTCCAACGGCCCCGCGATACCTCCCGCTTCACGGCCGATATCTTCGATATGGAGCTCCGCTTCCTTATAATCGCGGCCCTCGTCGTCGTATTCCCCTCCCTCTACATCCTGACGGCGAACGTTGCGCCATCCCGACTTCCGATCCTCAGGAACAAGCGCATATGTCTGCTCATTGCGCACCCGGACGACGAAGCCATGTTTTTCTCACCGACTGTCCTTGCGCTGACCCGACCCGAGACGGGAAATCACGTCAAGATTTTATGCCTAAGCACCGGTATGGCGACCCGATCCCGCTGCTAGGCGCAATGTCAAAGCGACCTGCTCCGACGGCGCATTGCACACATTTAGGCATTCAATTAACAATGGTCCAGGAAATGCCGATGGTCTGGGAGAGACACGCAAGAAGGAATTAGTCAAGAGCGGCATGACCTTGGGTCTGCGCGATGAGGACGACGTATTCGTCATTGATAGCCCGTACGTTAGCCCAGCTCGCGCAGCCAAGCCACCACTAACCATGATGCCTCTAGAACTGAGTTCCCCGACTCCATGACCACCACCTGGGACCGCACCAAGATCGCGAACCTCCTCGGCAGCGCCTTTGCGCCCGAACTCGACCGCCAGCGCGCTGAAAACGTCGACCAGCCCACGGCCAGCATCGACATCCTCATCACCTTTGACAACCAGGGCATCTCGTCCCACCCCAACCACATCTCCCTATACTACGGCGCCCGTACCTTCATCGCCGCTCTCACTCTCGGAAAGCCCGAGTGGGCTAGCCCCGTCGACCTATATACCCTCACCACGGTCAACTTTGCACGCAAGTACTCCTCATTCTTTGACGCCGTTGTGACCCTCCTCGGAGCAAGAGGCGCAGGCTCGTCCGATGACAAGAACCCCGGCAGCCTCGTCTTCCTGAACCAGCTCGTGGGCAGGAACGCCTTCGGCACGGCGTGGTCGGCCATGACGGAGGCGCACAAGAGCCAGATGGTCTGGTTCCGCTACGGCTGGATCACACTCAGCCGGTACATGGTCATCAACGACTTGCGCCTGGAAAAGGTCAAGGTGAATTAATAATCTGGTCTAGTTGGATCAATCGTGGCTGCATGTCAAGGCGTTTTGTTGGGTAAATTTTGTCAAAACAGCATCTATATGCCACATAACGTAGTTGTATGTATACATTTCAATCTTGGACAATCTATCCCATACCGGCTGTCTTGGCGCCAACCCCACGTTTCGCTTTTCGCCCAAGCAGCTCTGCCAAGACCGCCCGTCGCCTTGGCTCAAAACCGGCGGGGTATGGTTGTTTATGATGGCATTCCACAGCTTGGTACCTGACAACGTTGTCCCGTCAGGATAAATTGAGCTAGACTCAAAGAGCCCGATGTATACAGTCACTGAAAATCCGTACGGAGTGGGGAGGCGATGTACGTTGGTGTGTGAGGCTGTATTCTTCCGTCCACTTCTGTGGATGGGCATTTATCATTACCAAATGACTAAATTATATATGCCTCCCAGCTGGCTTCTACCAGATTTAAATAAAATGAAAATTCCTAAAACGCCGTGTGATGCTGTGTACCCTATTACCCATTAAACAACTTTCGCTTTCTTATGTAGAAGTCAAAGCCTTGCGCTGCATGGTCTGCTTGAACACTTGCAGAGATGTCTCGGGGCCTGTGAAGAAGGGGTTAGCCACGGACATTGGCTCGTCTAGTGTTTCTTTTCCTTTTTTCTTCTTTTTTCTTCTTCAACTTACGGTAATATGGCACCTCGTGTCCGGCCCCGTAGACCTTGAGGACCGAGAGATTATCCACCACCTTGTACTCGCCGTAGACGGTGCCGTCGACGGTGTAGTTCTCGAAGCTCTTGCCCTGGAGCTCCTGCTGGCCGTCCCACTCGAGTCGGTGGGTGGCGTTGAGCACGCCGCCCCAGTTGCAGATCCAGTCGGCGTCACCGGCCCAGATGACGGTGGTGATGTTCTGCTTGATGACACCGGACAGCACAGGCCCAAAGTTGCGAGCTTCTGAATACGGGGTATTCTGGTTAGCACATTTCACGCTTCATACACACCAATTTCGCAAAGAGTTGACTCACCGTCACCGGTCTTGGCAAAGTTGTTGTATATGGTGTCATCGCACTCGGCAAACCTCGTCGTCGCGCCAATCTTCTTCATAATGTCGGCCCGGGTGATCCAGTCGAGGTAGTTCTCGGGAGGCACCTCGTCGCTCTGCTTGAGGCGGATATCGTATACGTTAAAGTCGGTGTTGGTGGCCATCAGAAGGTTGCTGTACATGGGGGCGTTGCAGTGCTTGTCGGCGTAGGCGCATGCCTCGTTCTGGCCCTCGGGCTCGGTGCAGTTGGCGAGCGCGGGCACGCAGTACGCCTCGTAGGCGCCGATGAAGCGCTTGGTCATGTCGTCGCCGAGAAGCTGGCGGTAAGGGTTCTTGTTGGCGTAGGTGGCGTAGGCCAGGAACTGCGGCGCGGCGTCCATCCATCCGTTGTTGATGCCCAGGGACACCAGGTTGATGGGCTGGCCGATGGCGTTGCCCTCGGCGATGGCGTCGTTCTGCTGCAGGATGTAGCTCGCAATCTGCGGGGCATAGCGGCCGCCGTAGGACTCGGTGAAGATGCCGAAGTCGTGGGAGCGGAACTGGCTGAACTCGTCGAAGAAGGTTTGGAGAAAGTTCCACACGGGGGGCGCCGCCTCGGGGGTCGAGTTGATGTTGTAGTCGCCGTAGCTGAATCCAGCGCCGATGGGCTGGTCAATGTAGAGCATGTTGGCGTATTCATTCCACGAGTAAGGGTTCAAGCTGGGCTCCGAGGCGTTGTTGACGAAGTGGCAAGGGCCGTTCTCTTCGAACAGGCCGATCATGGAGGAGCATCCAGGGCCGCCGTTGAGCCAGAGCGCGACGGGCGCATTTTCGGGATCGTTGCGTGCCTCAAAGAACCAAAACCACATGCTTTGGTTTTTGCCTGTGGAAAGTCAGTCTCACCTCTATCTGAATACAATCACGCGGCTCATGTCTGAGAGTGAGAGCCGCGGCCGAGGAGAAGCTCACCAACATTGACGTATCCCGAGTACTGGTTCACGCCTTTAGTCGTCTCGCAAACACCCGAGTTCTTGACGTATTTGATATTGTCGTCCGTGGCCTTGCTCTTAAACGCCGCCGTGCTGAACTTGGACATCTGGGGCGTTTTGATTCGAAAGTACTTGCTGTCTGGATCCATGCCGCCTCTGGCGTTGGCCACCGAGGCCAGGCCGAACAAGGCCGTGGAGAGTGTCGAAAACCGCATGATGACTTTTCTTTGTGTGTAAATGCAATCTCGAGAAACACACCAAAATACTTGAACCCGGGAAGCGATTGATGTAAGAGAGGGGGAAAGCAAACGAATCAGGAAAACCGAATAAGGGCCTATCTCTCTCTGCCTGCTCGGAATTATGGCAGCGCGCGCAAACTGGAAACCCACGGCGGCAATATATGTATATAAACAATCCTAGATGGTTGGTCAATCACCAACACGACCTTGCAAACCCACACAGCGGAGAAACATGATCGCCAATGGAACCCAGACCCCGGTCAACAGTAGTAGCCGTCTCAGGCGAGGCCGTTCGCGACACTCGACCGAATCAATTTAGACCAACAAGAGGTCGGACGCACACACCCCCCCCCTTCCCCCAAGGCACAGGCACAGGCACAGGCACAGGTACAAGCCCTTGCAACCTTGTCATTCTGTGTACCTGCCGCTGCCGCTGCCCACCCAATGCATCCCAAAACTGGAGACTGAGGGATGGACGGCTTCCTTCAGGATTGGAGGGGCGCGACACGGGCAGGGAAGATTGAAACAGGGTGTGGGCTAACTAGACGGGGAACTTTTTTTTATTTATAAGGAGAGGGAGAAACAGTTACAAGATGCCCCATTGGGATGTATATGGTGATGCGATGTGGACAATAGCCGACGCGAAAGGATCGCTCCATCATGGTGATGATCCCATCGCCCTCAAATGGTTGCCCCTCGGCCCTCGACACTATGACGTTGTAAGCCTATCCAAGGTGTCTAGCCGTGGCATGCCCAGTGGACCGTCGTCATTCCAGTGGCCCCAAAGCAACCGACGATCGACAGGGGGCTAGTGTGATCATCAGGCTATCATTGGGTTTCCAACACACCAACCCCATTAAATCTCCAGCGTTTTCCTTGCGGCCAACAACGACAATCGATGCCCTTTTGCGATCCGGGGCCGTCCCAATCGTCCGTTGCTGGTCCGGGATTGGACGACCATTTGTGACATGTTCTCGCCTCTGTGCGCCGCGTGCTGCTCTCCCTCTTCTCTCTCTCCCTCTTCTCCCTCTCAGCTCTCCCTCTCAGGCGCGTGAGCCTTCTCATCGTCATCTTCTTCTTACCAACACCCCCCTCCCCCCCCCACATGACTGACAGAAAGGAAGGATTGGCCAGATTGCGAGCATCCGTGAGACGTGACACACAGACAGTAGGCAGTAGGGTGATGTTGTTTACTTGTTAATGCCCATCCCGTCATTGATGGGTGGAAAATTCTTTATCTGGATGGCGTGAAATCTATCTGCTACAGCATCCACGTCGTCAGGCGTTTGGAAAAGAAGTGATTTGACACATTTGGCGGCTGCTCCCGACGCGGCAACCAAGCCAGTGCGCAGTGTTCCGAAGAGAATGAAGTTCATCCGTCCATGGGGCGACGAGGTCCCTGCCAAAGGAGAGGCCAAAGGAAGGGGGGGCAATCAGCTTGGATGAGCAAGGCTCGTCCTCGCCCTTGGATTACTTACAAGGTTTGTGCCAAAGGGATGAATGATGTATCGCGCCAAGAGAGGATCTACCGGCATATGAGAAAGACAACCGCTATTGTTCTCGCATATCGACTCCGGAAACGACTTCCGCCGCCAGGGGTGCGCGCGCACAAGGGCAGGGCAGGGCATTCAATGAAGCAAGTGAAACGCCAAGCAAAGAAGGGTGCGTTGCCGCGATCCGCCGCCCACAAGCCGGGCCGCAAATGCGACCTTGTAGGTGAGGTCTTGTTCATTAGCCCAGAAGCCTCTTTCAATGCCTTGGACCGTGGTTCGACAAAAAAGTAATGTCCCGGGCTATTTTGTGGACGCAGTTGCATGCTCTCTATATGTTCATTTTCCTTCTTCGCTCGCTTTTTCTTTTCTTTTTCCTTTCATCTTCACGTGCTTTTCTCTCTCCTCTTCACTGTTGCAATAGTGGTGCGGTAGCATGCGACACAGCGCCCGAGGATGACAGCCACCGCACGTCACGTTGACGGGCCCTCGTAGCTTAGACGGCGCCATGTGCCAATTGAAATCCAACTTGCATGCAGAGAAGATGCCCCGGGTAAGCTGCATTTTGGCGTTTGCGGGGCGTTGCATTGAGGGGGAGCTAAACCAGCCCATCCCGACCCCTCATGGTATAAACGTGTGTTTGATGGCCAGAGGCGTCGTCGTCCTTTGTTCGCTCGCCGCCTTCGCCATCCCAAAAACAGTCGACAATATCGTCTCTTTTTCTGCGTGACTCTTCAATTCTATATACACACATATAAATATTGCTCCGTAATAATTCCAACGTGGGGAATTTTTTTTTTTCCACCCCTCATGCCTCCATTAGTACCCATGATGTATTCCGCCGACCTCACCTACATCTGCTGTCCCGTCACCCGTCGCAGACCGACGGCGACGACGAGCATCGAAATGCGCGACTTGGCCAGTGTCCGGCCGAGGTGCTCCTTGGACTCTCAAAGTTCGCTGCAGGACAAAGAGCCCAAGGAGCCCATCCAGCCGGCGAGTGTCAGCCGACTGGAAACACAAGAACAGCTTTCCGAATAAGCACATGTACGCCTTTCAGAGTGCGTTTAGACCCCAGCCTCGCAAAGGAGAGCCGCTGTTTCTTTCAGTGACCGGCCTGCAGACCGGTTCCATTCAATGCGGAACCCTCTGGTGGTTTCCAGGTCGTGTACGTTTGCTGATGAGTGAATCATGCTTCTCGCAGCATATAACTAGGCACCAACACCGTGGAATGGTGTACGCAAATCGTGCTTTCGTTCATTCATCACACACCACTACCCCGAGCAGAAACTAAAGATCACAATACCTATAAAAAAAATTTAAATTAAAAATAAACAAGTATCCGATTTATGAGCTCCGAACATCATGGGTGCTGACACCGAGACCAACTCCGATCAACCGGCCGCAGTCCAATGCGTCATGCCGATACTTACATTCAACAACGACGACAACAACCCGGTTCCTATATGCAAGTGCGAATGCGGTTGCGACGAACCCATGGCTGAAAGCGGTCATATTTGCGGTTACTGTGCCAAGTACTGCCGATAGGTGACAGTCATGTGGTGATTGCGTCCCGGGATGACAATGAGTAGGCTACTCGGCAAGCTATTCCCAAGACATCGCCACAGGGATGAGAGGAAAACCCTCGATTCACCAGGGATGAAAAGAGTTTGTCGACAGGGAGGGGCTGTATAGGACACAAGCACACTGTATCGCACAATGTTGTCATAACTTCGTTTCATGAAATACATATTGTGATCCTATATACGTTAAGCATGGTATATCCTCCATCGTGATAAAATAAAAATACGTGTGAAGACAAAAAAAAAAACCAACGCCTCTATGTATACATCCTACCCATCCAGCCGGGCTCCCTAAAAGTGAACGCTGCGCTTCTTTTGCATCTTTTTACGCTTCTCCTCCTCAGTCTTGTTGTTTCCACCAAAGAAGCCGCTTGCCTTCGCCATGGCCGGTCCGGCATATGGTGCGGCGCTTTGGAGCAAGCCTCCCAGACCGTGTCGCTTCTTTCCGTCATTGTTTCCGCTAGGTCCTGCTTGTGCTTGTGCTTGTGCTTGTGCTTGCGGCTGTGGCTGCGGCTGTGGCTGCGGAGGGCCAGGGAAGAATGGTTGCTGACCACCATAGGGCACAGGGCCAACACTTACAGGACGAGGCGGGAAGGTAGAGTTTCCTATGGGACGAGGGGGCATCGTGGGTGCAGGGCCACTCGGACTGGTTGGGCTGGTTGGGCTGGTTGGGCTAAAGTCTTGTCCTGCCATACCGTACTCACGTCGCAGCCGTTCTGTTTCCTTGTCGACTTCCTCCTCACGCTTGCGGCGGTCCTCCTCTTCTCTGTCGATGAGCCTCTGGACTCTCATTTGCTCCTCCCCTTCACGCCTCTCACGGGTCTGGCGCTCTTCGTCAGCCACCATGGCCTTGAGCCTCTCCGTCTCAGCCTCGATCTCAGCCTGCTGTCGAGCCTTGTCCACATGTATCTGCGAAGGGGAAGTGGAGGTTTGGGGAGGAGGAGACGTCGGACGAGCGTTGTTAAGCGCCCCAGACATTGTCGGTCCGCCGACGGGGGAGGTGGCCTTGGGCGAGGTGTTGCGTCTACGGCCTTGCATGGCAGATACACCGCCGCCAGAAATATTGAAGGGGTTTTGACGCGGGTTGAGGTAGAGGTCCCGAATCACCTCGGCGCTCATGAGCAGAGTCAGCTCAAGACCCTTGCGATCCTCGAGTTCAACACGGGCCAAGTTGGGCTCATAAATGGTCAGGACGGAGTCATTCTTGGCCCGGAAAAAGGCAATGGTGATATCGGGGTCCTTGTTCGTCTTGCCGGCCACGCTCTTGCCCGTCATGTAGCAGGTCATGTCCTTGCTGAGGCGGCTATCGCGCTTCCATTTGAAGCAGAGCTTGGGGACAAGCTCGGAGACGGCACTGGAATCCTGATCGATGCGGCTGGCGCTGGGAAGCTTAAAGGTGCGCTCGGGAATCTCAAACTCCCACGAGTCTGACTTGCCCCAGCTGCCCTGGATGAGCTTCACGGCCACGCTCTGGTCCGGGTCGTATAGGTTCACGGCAAATGTCTCGGGCACCACGGGTGTCTGGGTCGCGGTCCCATTGCCGGCACGGGCCTCGGCGGCGGTGAGGTTGGGTTGCGCCCAGTCGGGCTTGACCAGAACTTCCGAGTAGACAATGTTGGTGCTGAAGGAGTCAAACAGGCCCAGGGCGAACTGGTTGGCCGAGGTTGAGGGAGCAGGTCGCTTGAGGAGATACTCGGGACTGGGCTCGGAGCCGTTGTGGGTAAAGTAGAGGATGGTGTTGAGGGGGTTCTCCGACGACGGCTTGAACCGGTACGTCGGGAGGTTCTCGTCGAGCATCGTGAACGATTTGGTGGGAGGCGGGGGATGGTTGTTGCCCGCTAGTTCTAGTTCTAGCTAAAGAATGTGCGAATGGCTATGCCGCAGTGCGTCGCGTCAATTGCGTGCGTCTTTCGGGGCAGAGATTGGCTGTCAGCGGCCCAGGAAAAGGAGACGAAGCAAGACAGAAGCGTCCTCGTTGGCGACGGATGGAGGGGGTGTTTGATCTTGAAAGGATGAGAAGCCCGGAGCCTGATGGCGGGGGCGGGTCAAGGCGCACTCGGGGCTGAACAGTTGCGCATTAGCACGGGAACAGGCCGGTAATCACAAGACACGCAGGTGGACTGACTGACAGGTGCCTCGACTTAATGATATATACGGTGGTCAAGTTTTAGTTGGTTAATTGGGTGTTGCTACACAGCGAGCAAAAAAGGCAGCAGTAATCCAGAAAGTGTCGTTAAATACCGGTATGCATCGGGGGTTCGCTGCTCGTTATATCACGCCCCATTATTGTCCCTCGGGCTCGCAGTTCGCATGTCAACGTCATGAACCGCCAAACGTGCGTCGTCTGCGCCACACCTGGTCTGGCGAGGTTGAGGCTATGTCTAAGCCAACGACCCGCTCATTGGCGATCCGCCAAATCTCCGCTGTACCCTCCCGGGAGTAGCCCTTTTCGCCCACTATTTGGGGCTATTTGGGGGACCATGGGCATTGTCTTTCTTTGCGCTGGCGGCGAGCCCACCAGTCAAATCCGGTCAGCTGTCTCAGGGCCTCTCCCGAGTCTTGGCCACTTGCTGAGCAATTACGCGTCCAATCGCACTCCTCGCTCTCGCATTCCTCTCAAACACCAGAGCCTCAGATCCGCGTCAGCTAACGCCATCGCATAGCAGCACTGCAGACCCCCCTGATTTGCTTTCCTGGCCTGCTGGTTACATTCTGTTACCTGTGCTGCTACTATCTTTGTCACACCTCCACCCAGCTTCCTTTCAGCGCGACATGGGTCCACCGCACCTCAAGGGGGGCCCATCCACTAAGGCTAAGCCAACCCTTTTTCTAATGAGACGACAAGAACTTGTAGACATCTCCATGCCAGCTGTAAGCCTTACTCACTACCACCTCATTAAAGGCCCCGACAGCCCTGCACCGGTCCGTTCTATCATCAGTTCCAGCGTGCTTGGGACCTGGGTTAGGTGTTAGGTAAAAGTATGTGACCTCGAGTCTTTATTGGATCTGTCATTTTGTGTCTATCCAATGCAGCGGTCTCTCCCGTCCTGCTTCGTCTTGGCAGGATATTGCGTGTATATCTAATTCTGACACGATCAAGTATGCCATTTCCCGAACCTAATTTTCACTCCGGGCGGCTTTTCATAACCATGCATAACCTTAAGCAAAGCCCCAAACGCCGTGCCATCAACTCATAACTCCCGCTGAGAGATATTCCCAAAAGCACTCAAAACCTGCCCATCTCCTCAATGTGAATCATGGCCCTTGCCCGATTTCTCCCTATTCGAGGCCAAACTGAAAGAGCGCCAGAATGGCCAGATGCTGGTAGAATAATATTCGCCTCGAAAAAGCAGTCCGAATCCCCGTCTGTCATGGCTGATCAAGTAGTCATACTCATACGTAAAATCCTTCTTGTCCCACGCCATATTCATCATTTGCGTCGTTATCCTTGACATCGCCAGCTTGAAGCTGGCATTCCTATCGCGCCTCCCCCAAAATCCAAGAGCTCTCTCATATAATTCGAGCCGAAGGGTCGGAACCATTTCAGCCAGGGCCTATCCGAGTATGGTGCCAATCTCCTTGGCTTAGCTTCCGAGACGTTTCGTGTCGCATCGATTCCAGAAGGATGGCAATCGAATTTATGCCAGAAGTTCATCAAAGACAGGTCCAGCATTTTTATGCTCCCCCATGCATTTAGATACTTTACTAGCAGGTTAGGCGGGAGATACGGCGTTGGGTGGCGTAGTTGTCGGCACAGTAGAGGTCGTCGGCGCAGCGGTATTCTGCGCAGTAGCATTCGGTGGAGTAGTATTCGGTGTAGGAGGGTTCGGGACATCGGTATACGGCGGCGCAGGAATATATGGCGTGTCATTGAGTGCGTTCGTGGTTGTGGCTGGTTCAGCAGGCGGTCCTATCCGATTCACCTCCTCCTCCTCTGGTGCTTCCGACACTGGAGGTCGGCGGGGTCCCCGCCTTCGTCGCCTTTGGCCATCTGGCCGGCAGCACGGATACCAACAGCATACAAAGCAGGCGATAATAAGACCGATGGCGACGCCAATGAGAAAGCCACGCATGATTTTCTCTCCGCTTGAACCGCCTCGAGCAATCGTCATGAACTTATCTTGGAACATATCTTGGGCGAGTGCGTTAGTAGTGTAGATGTTTCCCGAGGTACCAGTCGACACCTGCGCACCATTTCTTTCAGGGTTCGCTGAATGATCACTCCGAGCATTCAGGGTCAAGCCAGCTATGCTTGACGAATGTAGTAGGGCAGGCATCTTTAAGGCCGTGATGCGAAAACCAACCAGTGCGGAAAGATAGGTCTGAATAGTCTCAATCGCTCTGCTGGGGGGGGGAGCGACCATGACAAGTGGGAATGTAAAAGGGAATAACCAAAGGCCGCAGCAGATGTTCCGGTCGATCCGCCAAAAGACCGGAGCAAACGATGGGCTGGTCAAGCAATTCGTCTCCGGCGGCAGGATAAATGCAGTAGGCGCGGAAGACACGGATAGTGGAAGTCGCTCAAGCTCGGCAGGCACTCGCACTCACACACACCCACGCACTCAAGCGCAACAGGGCGACACCAAACAGGCGTTGAGTGGGTGCAGACAACCTCGGGTTAGCGTTGCACCAGCTCAACACAGGCGACAGGGCGGGGTGCAGCGAGGCGGAGAAAAAAAGTCTGCGATGTCGGGGTGAGCAACAACAGCAGCGACAAGGAGATGAGGGCCTGCAGTTTGGCCTTGTCCCAGCAAAAAAAAAAAAAAAAAAATTTTGGAATTTCGCAGATGGTGCCGGGGGGTGAAGAAGAAATATAATTGCAGGCGAGGCGAGATGAGGCGGGACGAGACAAGACAGACGAGGCGGCCGCGTTGAAATACTTGAGAACCAAACAGCGCAAATACGCGGACAGTTCAGACAAAGATGTGGAAGCAAGAAGGGGAAGATGGAAAAGAATGTTTGTAGCTCCTTGCGAGAGAAAAGACCCAAGGCCAAGACCAGACCAAGAGACGAAACCCACAATGCGTCCCTTCGTCTTGACGAGCGGCACCTTTGCTACCTTGCTGCTGCTTGCTTTGGGCCTGGGCAGCCCTGTGCGTGCCTCGACCTGTCGGAACCATATGCCTGTCCACCCATCATCCCATCGCAGTGCAGTGCTTCACGGGCGCATCCCAGTCGCCTAGTCGTCTTGTCGCCTAGTCGTCTTGTCGTAATCAACGCCAATGGCTGCATGTCAGTGTCAGTCGAATCACGGCTGGTCAATGGCGGCCCACGCTGGCTTTCTTTTTCCTTGATCCGCTGGGGGCAGCGTCTTGGTGGCCCCGAAACTGCGCAGTGCTGGTCCTTGGTTGCCACTCCCCGGCTCATCCGCGCGCCGTCAACCTTCCCCCCTCCCCAGCCCAGAATCAGAACCACTGAGGGTCCTCCTCTCTCCTTTCTCCTTTCTCCCAGGTGCCCAAGACACACGCCCGCTCGCCCGCCAAGAGTCGCGATATATGGTGCCAAGCCCATTGGCTGGTCCTCTGCAATATTCGTGGTACGAGGCCTTCGCCCGCCTCAGAAGCACTCTCCCCGAGTCAGTCGGGCCCCCCCGTCTCAACGCAAGACATCCATCCCGTCGGGTTCGAGCATGCACCCGTGCGTAATTTGTTTCGGTGCACCGCGACATGCCCATGTTACAATGTGCAGACACTGTCGACTGGGCTGTTGCTCGACTGGCCACGTCAGAATGACCCGGTGGGTTGGGGTTTTTTGTCCTCTTTTTTAACTCGCCCGGAGGCCACTGAACCCGTCGAGCCGTCAACCCCCAAACCTCCCCAAGCCCCCCGCAAGAAAGGCTCTGCGGGGTGGCTGATAAGGTTACGACGGTGCCAGGGGGGCCATATTTTTAGCGTCGGTTGGTTGGTCGCTCGCCGCTGTCCCGCCGCTGTCCCGCCGCTGTCCCTTTGCTACCCTCTCCCTGGTTCCGCCCTCCGCAATGCCTACTCGAATACGACCTGGTTGCGAGTCGGCGGGTTGCGGCATCACACCGCGTCAGGCAGCCTCCCAAAGCAGAAGCCTGTGTTCCCCAGCCCTTGTTGTTTTCAACGTCGACAGCCAACCGCTTGTCACTGTCGAGACATTCAACCCGCAGCCATCACGCTGTCATCTCGTCGTCTCCCCGCACCGGTTTGCCGAGCAGGTGCGTGAAACATTTCTAAGCCAGCGTCTCAGCCAAAACAAGGGACTGTGGGGTCGCGTGGTGTGACCGTCGTAGTGAAAATTCAGAGAGCGACATGTCCCCATTGCATGCCGGATCGACATGTCGCCTTATCGGCTACCGAATTGCGGAGTATTGCTTCACGCCCTTGGCCACTATTGCCTGCCCAACCAGCGCACGATCCATTCATCTCGCCGATGCGGCCGTGTTTAAACCCGAATTCCGTGGCATTCGGGGTTTTTTATCTGGTAAAAAAGCGCGAACCAACCCCCGTTTCTAGATTCCATGGAAATAAAAAATCATGCCATTATTTCCGCCTCCGTCCATCTCCCCAAATCAGTACCTTGCGCTAGACGTCTTGCAGCTTCTTCGAGACTATGCGTTGCAGGTAATTAAAGTAATAGATGAATCGAATCCCCTTGACTACATAGGTATTGTTTATTTTACTTGTACTGTACAATAACTTCACACAATCTAGTCGTCTTGTTAAAGGTCGCCCAAGGCAGGATGTGACATAAAAAGCAGTGCACAGGGTAAATATATTCGATGAGAAGAGTATACACAAAAGAAACAGCGATTATGCGTATATAAAGAATGAATGTAAGAACGAACGAAAGAATCAACCTGCTGTTTTAATATGTGGCGTTATACTTGTACAGTCGATCGATTTGTTCCATTTACCCTTTGCTTGCACTTTTCATAGTATACCATGTCTTCAGCCACCTTCTTGGCGGCGAGCAACGCCTGAGATCCAACGTGCCAGCCATTTGAACTCGAGCTGATGTGCCGTTAATTTTAAGAGCGCCATGTCAATGCTCCTTTTTCTTTATTTTACTCGAACCAAATACGTGAGCAGTGAACGTTCCGAGAATGGCTTGCCACATATAAACTAGTCCAACACTGATCAAAACAACAGTCCGTCGGCAGCCACAACGCCAAAACAGCCACCCCCAGCCCAGTACAATATTCGACCAGCAATAAATACAAGTCTTGTTTTATAATATAGAAACTCACCCAGGAAGTCGTTTGGGCATAACGTAGATCTCACCTGTAATTTCCTACACCAGACAAAAGGTGGTTTCTAATACAACACACTTTTATGATATTGTTATCTTCGTGATTTTGTGGCGGCTTCATAGCCAAGAACCTATGGCCCGAGGGCTATTCGCGATATGCACGCTAACTTGAACTAACTGCAAAAGCCATGCTTGATCTAGGCGCTCTAGAACGTTCATAATGGGTTTTGTGGTTTGACAGCTCTTATCCTATTGGGTCTCTTAATGCACGAGTTCAGCCACGTCAAATTATTGAATAGCTGAGCCTAGTGGTGTGAGTTGACTACAATTGCACTTTCTAACATTGGTCACAGTAAATGGAGGCTGAAACAGGCTTGGGAACACAGTCCGTGGCTTTTGTACTAGATCAGAGCATACGATGACCGCTAACCAGACACAATGATTATCTCGTAGTTTATGGCCGTTTCAGTCCACTTCATAGGCACGGCACTTGCTGATGATGGCAGCAGCAGTCCACACTTTTTTGGCTCTATTCCCCCATAATTATTAGGATACGACAGGATCATTATCAGCCAGATGAATGTGTGTGTGTACAGTCCCAAATTCTAGATGCAGCCTGCCATTTCGTATTAGCAGGTCCGCCGGTATGGGTGGTTGTATATATTCCACATATTGGTGTATATACCGCACGCGCAGTATCTACCCTAGGATTCAACATGCCGGGAGAGTTGACTGCAACTCTGCTTTGTAAGACGCAACACCGTTTTCAATAGCTCCATGCGCCAGTAGCTCCCTAAGTACGTTTACCATACGCTGTGTCAGTGCAAGACTTTCGGGTCTTGGCTGCATTCTTGGAGGTCTAGGCAAAGCGCCATTCTTGGGGAATGAGCACCACCAAATAAAACAGCATGATACGCCAAGCGACCAATGATAACTCAAAATTAGAGAATGGAGAAGATGGAATCTCATCTTCTAATAGCTAGTGCGAGGTACTCTGCGCAAGGCCGGAAGCTGTTTGGGAATGGAAGATTCAGGTCACTGTAGAATAGAACTTTTCAATAAGAAGAATATGTAAAACGAAATACTGTAACCAGAAAATACTCAAGGGTGATCTACCTACCACGGCAATGCACCTAACTTTCCAAGCGGAAGAATAATATTTAGTTATTGTGGACGTGGACGGCTGGACCTTCAGGGTAAGGGGTATCAATCAAGCTTTTCGATTGCGTAAAATATGTATAGGAACAATTGCAAGGCCTTTTCTATTACATCTTTTTATCTCAATTGGAAAACTGCGCCAAATAAATTCTTACTTGTTTGAGTGTGGTTTCGGAATGGTTATATGGATTAGGCTCGCCAAGGCTCGGCTCACACAAACAGCACACGCGGATCGATACCCAACATAATGAGATATTGAAGTGGAGAGACCAAGGGAAGTTATGACATAGCATATGAAACTAGCGGTTGATGAGTTATCTGCTATCATTTCCCTATCGTCAAATTAATGATATTCTTATTCTGCTTCATTTCATGCATGTCTCAGTCACGTGTCTTGAATATAGCCATACACTGGCTCCTAAATGTAAAGATAGGAATTTGGCTAGGATGATGATTGATCATCACACTTATCTCGACTGTTTTGGGCATTCCTTTGATGCCCTGATTAGGCTCAGAGGGATCTTCATTTCCATACCCGTGTTCATCACCACTGAGTCATTACTCTGCATACGCGAGCTCAAGGCGAACACGGCCCGCTGGGGACGGCCTCAAGTGGTGTCACCAGGCCTCAAGACGTCACAGGTGTGATTAGAGGTTGTCGGCTACGTGATAGGGCCAGATACGCTAGCATCAAAATGTATCGTCGTATTGTCTGTCATTAAAACATCATGTTCCTCTATTAAAATATATATGCAAAAGTTATAGCTTCCCTTGGTCATCTGTCGACCAGCTCCCAAAACTTTCATTTGGCCCCATGATTCTGGATTTCCCGTGTAAGCTGTTGCTCGGACCTGGCGAGCTGCCAACGTGCTCTTCAAACATTTTGACTTCCGTTTCCTTGCGAATTCCCCCGTGGGGGGGCGATTCATTGCTATAATTCTCTGATGGTACTGGGTACTGCGTTACCGAAACCCCCTTCTTGTTAAATGCCGCCTCGCTCGTAACAGTAGGCATGTCGTTCAATCGAATCGATCCTGGAAGGGGATTTGTTCGTTTCGAGGTTGCGTTTGCAGAGCGGTTCGACGAGGATATAGATCCCAGGATAGGAGTGAGTTGCTTTCGTAGGAATGGGAAGACGACGGGTAGGTTGGTTGTTGCCACGGCCACAAATGTCTCTCGAACGGCCCAGTAGCCAGCCTGCTCCGCTCCTGTAACCGGATTCTAGGCACTGTTAGCATCCGAGGTCGGAAGATGAAATTGAACAACTACTCACTGTGACAATTAAGACACATCTCAGTGTTCCCGCAATCATGACAAAAATGCCACCTGAAAAGAGGGCGATCAATCCAAGCCTCTTGGCTGTCGGAAGTCGCACCGAAAAGAGCATGGGCATAGGGATCGATAATAGGTAAATGTCAGACAAGCCATTGAGGACGACTGTGACGAAGAGGTTGATCTTGGAAATCGCGGGCTGGCAGCTGTCTGCATGGCACTGTTAGTTGAATCCGAGGCGCTCATTACAAGGTGGCGCAACTTACTGCCCGGGTCAGGGTGAATTTGCCAGTATCTAGGCAGAGGTCGGCAGCCCAGCAGGATGGATAGGAGGACAATGATCCAGGTCGCAAAGATGATTCCGAATCCGGCTATAATTCGTGGTCGGTAGTCTCTTAGACCGTCCGTCAAGCGCAGGTAGTATGCGCACATGGCGCCCTTGAGCGTCCACAGCAAAGTGGTATAGACACTCCATCCAGCAACCTGAGTCTTTGATCCGTTTACTCGCATATGGTATTCGAGACTGCTTGGGTCAAGCGCCTTTCGTGCCTCTGGTGTCATGCCGTTGTTGGCAAGGCCATGCCAGTATGCTCCCACTGAATAAGCAAGCGCCGTCTCTGCCGAGTAGAGAATCTGCTGATGTTAGTCTTTGTCGAGTGGGGGTTTGAGACGAAGTGCCATACCGCTGCGGCACACATGAGGAAATCGTCCCATGCCAACCCTCGAGCTCCTACAGCTTCTATCCGAATGTACATTCGGAGGCCAAAAATGCTCAAGCCAACGCCCAACAAGGCAAACGCTTCGTTTGAGAAGCTGCTCATCTTGACATATGATAGATCCCCAAAACGCCAAACTACAAAGCCTGAAAAGACCCTTTGCTCACGGACAGTGCCGGGAGCAGCTGGTTAAAAGGTAAAGATGGGTACATCACCGTGTGCCTGAACTAAATGCCTAGCGGCTGTTTTGCACTCAGGCGTACCCGGTAGATCTCCAGTCTTCCACTGCAACGCTAACCCGTCCACTTTGGCTGACTCGACTGGGCCAGTATCGTAGTATGTCACTGGACTGGTTCGTCTGTAGGGCTGACTAGCCAGTTCACCGCAATTCCAAGGAATTTGGCACCCTCATTTCCGCGGTGTATGCGCCGACCTAGTTTAGTTATCTCAATGGGCGTCCTGTGACCCTTGCGGATGAATCGAAGCGCATGTGTCAACCTCCATCGCGTGGGAGCCGGGACGAGGTGTCAAAAACGGCAAGCACGTCCCTTGGCAGAAACGGCTTGGCCATTTGTCTGAGACGACTCAGTAACTCGCAGACGGGATCGACGAACGAAAGAGGTCAGATAAACGAGCTGATACAGACCGAGAAGCTTAAGCCTGTCGGGGCTCGCCATCCGGAGCTCTAGGTTGCCAGGACCCTTGTGATGGTTCCCCAGAACTCATATTAGAAGAGTGGACATCCTCGGGGCATCAATGTCGTCAGAAGTTCGGCTAACCTAGCGTAGTTACTGACGCCCGCAGATGTTCCATCCTCATCTATCTTGGATGTTGACAAGCTCCATGCTAGCTGGGCCACGGCAATGGATCCCAATGGCCCGGATTCAGGGCTATCTAAGTCCGGAGATCGATACCAGTGGCGAACAAATAAGGCACGTGAAGGGGCCTAATGAGTCTGATGAACTATAGAACGGACGGATATCTCACGCCGCGTAATCTATTGATGAAGGGCGTTGGGTTGAGTTACAACGACCGGCGTCTTGGCTAGGACGAGCTTGGTTCAGCACAGGCAACTCCACTCCCACCCTCCTTTGTCCATCTTACCAGTCCTTAGTTATCTAATGCCTTTCCGGCACTTGGGTCTCCCGAAATTCACCCGCACGCGATCTACTTGCACTGGTCGCGGGGGACCGACTCTTGCGCCGGGCCCGAGAGGGCCATTCGTGCGTCCGTCTAGCAGCCCCCCCCCCCCGCGATGTCGCCTCCTCAATGAAACTTCACGGAAGGATGGTGGCAGCTTCGTTTGCCCAGATCGAGAGAGGCATAGAGAGAGAGAGAGAGACAGGAGGTCCATGTCGATTTGACTTTAGGCGGACAAAACTAGTGCTGTTTCCGATCTCGGGTGGCGTGCCACCAATGACATTCTCACCCAAGGGAGATCCTTTGCTTTTTTCGGCCTTCTCGATCAGCTCTACTCGAGTCCTGGAAGTCCGAGTCTCCAGCCCTTGCCGCGGCTCAATTTTGCTTGTGGGGGACGTATACGCTCCGAGAGTACTCACAGCCCCCCCGACTCCTGTTGCATTGATTGATCTGCTATGATTGTCGTACATCATATCTATGCGACCCTGATCGTCAAGATGCTCATGTTTCTCCTGATTCGTATCTCGGCGGGGCGGTGCCGACTAGTCTGACATAGCAGGCCCCTCTCTCTATTCAACCAACACTCTACTGAGTCGTTGTACATGCATTTCGGCCCCTATTCTAACCCAACTTGCGGCTGCTCACGTCCTGCGCAGTCCACGACACACTTATATACACCCTTCGACACAAATTTGACTGTGGAGCCGCACCCACATGCCGTGGCATACGCAGCAGCTAGGACACCTTTTACCGTCTAGTCCCAGCGCAAGTGGCAGCCCAGCACCCTGGTGCTATCCAGAATGCGTCTAGGACTAACGTCCACCACCGTCGACGGGCCTTCGGTTGTGCCCGCCGCGTCGTTTGGGCCCCTGGTCTAGGCGTCAAGCGGACCCCGGTCCCCTGGAGGCGATGCTACGATGGACGGAGGATGACAACGCCATTCCTGCAGTCGACGTTTAGTATCAATGCTGTGCACAAGTGTTGGCTGTACGGCACGACAGTTTTGCCTCTGCTGAATCATGTAAACGTGGTTGGTGGTTTCTTGCAGGCGCCATCTACGATCCGCTAGAAGAAAGACGAAACGGACCAGTATTTGTCCAAGTGAGCGAGTGGACCAACGGAACCGCCTGGCCTTTTAAAGACCAGTCCGGCTGCATCTGTTTTTTATTTTATTTTTAAAAGCGAAGACTCTTTTGTTTAGTTTTATCATCTCCTGGATTTTTCTTGTAACTGTGAACAAGTTGGTAGCATTGGAAAATGGAAACCCTAGACTACGTTGTCATTGGTGCCGGTAAGTGACCACATCCCTACCCCCCCCCCTATATTGCAACTCGGCGCTTTGGAGAAAATCGCCATCTTTTAATCAAATATGGCTGTGAGACTGATTTTGGCGGAATAGGTTGGGCTGGCCTTGCGGCCGCAAAGGCACGGCATCAGCTGCACCCAGAGGAGTCACTGGCGATCCTTGACTCGGCGGACACGCTCGGTGGCACATGGGCTGCTCACAGATTGTATCCGGGACTCAAGAGCAACAACATGCTCGGCACCTACGAGTACCCGGATTTCCCCATGGACTCCAAGGTCTTTGATGTGCATCCTGGCGAGCATATTCCCGCTGCTGTCATTCACAACTACCTGACCAAGTACGCCGAAAAGTTTGACATTTATGACAAGCTTCGCCTTCAGCACAAGGTTGAGTCTGCGGAGCACCAAGAAGGAGGGGGCTGGATCATCACCGCCCGTGATGCGAAGCTCGTCAAACAGGTCAAGATCCTGGCCAAGAGAATGGTTGTGGCGACTGGCCTCACCTCAGAACCCTTCTTGCCTCATTTTGAGGGTCAGGAGCAGTTTGGCCGCCCCCTCTTCCACGGCAAGGACTTTCTCAAGAATGCCTATACCCTCGAGACGTCCAAGACTGTGACCGTGTTTGGCGGCACCAAGACGGCGTGGGATCTGGTTTACCAGTATGCCAGCAGGGGCGTCGAGGTGAATATGATTATTCGAGGTTAGTTAGTTATTCCCATTCCCCCACAAGGGGCCTCCCAAAATTCGAGGTTCAAACTAACGAAATCGCAGAGACGGGCCACGGACCCGTGTGGATGGCGCCACCCTATGTAACGCCTCTAAAGAAGTGGCTTGAGAAGCTAGTGCACACTCGCATGCTCACATGGTTTAGTCCCTGCACCTGGGGAGACGCTGACGGCTACGCGACGACTCGAAGCTGGTACCACGGAAGCGTCATTGGCCGCGCCTTTGTCAACCAATTCTGGAACATTTTGGCCAGCGATGTCATCACATTGAACGGATACGACTCGCACCCGGAGACTGCCAAGCTCAAGCCTTGGAGCCAGGCGTTTCACGTAGGCGCGGGACTCTCCATTCTCAACTACCAAACGGATTTCTTTGACCTCGTCAGGAAAGGCACCATTAAGGTCCACATCGCCGACATCACCGGCCTCTCTGAGGGCAGCGTGCACCTCTCGGATGGTAGCGTGCTAAAGACAGACTTGCTGTGCTGTTCGACGGGATGGAAGCACGCTCCTCCGCTGAAATTCCTGCCCGAGGGAATTGCCGAGGAGCTTGGTGTCCCACATGCACCATCGCCAACATCATTCCCTCCACAGAGCTTGGTTGACAAGGTTGACAAGGAGATTCTGAGCAAGTTCCCCCGTCTCAAGGACCAGCCAGTGCAGAACGCCAAGTACGAGCCGATACTGAACAACAAGGGCCTCTCGAGCAAGGACGCCATCAATCCCTCGACAAAATTAACACCTTATACGCTATATCACTTCATCGCGCCCCCAACGGCCAAGTTCCTAGAGACTCGCGATGTTGCATTCTGCGGTCTCCTAATGTGTGCCACGACGACAACAGTTGCGCACACTCAATCGCTCTGGATCAACGCATACTTTGATGGCAAGATTGCAGACCTGCCGGCTCACAATGATGCCAAGGGCCTGGCCAAGTTCCAACATGAGGCGGTGTTGCACAGCCGCTCCTGCAAGTGGCGATACCCGGCCGGCTATGGGCACTCGTTCCCAGATTTCGTTTTTGACGCGGTACCGTACCTGGACCTGCTGATGACAGACATGGGGCTCAACAAGTATCGCAAGGGCGGCGGCATAGCGGCCGAGGCTACAGATCCCTATGGCCCTGAGGATTACCGGACCATTGTGGACGAGTGGAAGGAGAAGAATGCCTAATATTAATGGAGGGATGGTATGTCTTGTGTACTGATATGGCGATGGATTGATGGATGATAATTGATGAAAAGCTCTTGAAGTTGCATTGCATTGTTAAACGCGCTTAGGCATGGAACTTGAGCAACATGATCATTTTGACAAATGTTTATTTTACAGTAGCGTATAATGACGACTACATATATTCGTTCACCCAATGTATTTGTGTTTGGTTAAAATACAAGCAGGAGGCTCGACCAGGCAATTCTGGGAGCATATACAATTAGTGTTTGAACAACTATGGCTGTTGGCCTCCTTTCGCCTTGGCCAATAGAACAATCAACTTCAATATCACAACCTGAATGGCGGCTCGGGCCGTGGAGTGGGGACTTGAGCAATACTTCCGATCGCGATGGGCATCGCAAGAGCATAATAACGCAACTTATTCACGTGAATACAATTTCAATAGGCTAAATATTATGTCCAGATTTTTTGAGACATCGTGGTGCTTTCATTGGGCAAAAGTCTGTGAGACTGGTCTGCCAAGAAGCTTTCTCAGCCTGGTCAGCCTGGTCAGCCTGGTCTGCGTGGTCGGTTCGGTCTGCCTTGTCAGTCTGCTTTTTCAGCTCTCTCGACCCCTCACCCCGGAAGCCGACGGAACAGAGCAATCTTTGCTTGGTACATAAACGCTGCCCTCGAAATCATCGCTATGACATCCCAGTTCCGACCTCGACATCATCACTATGACGTCCCAGTTCCGACCTCGACATCGAAGATGCTTTCGTGTGGCAATAATCTGCGCCTTACCCCGCGAAGCTGATGCTATCATCTTGCTCTTCGATCATGTATGGGACGACAAGAACAACCCCTACGGTCGCGCTGACGGCGATACAAACACGTATACCACCGGTCGCATCGGACATCATGACGTTGTTCTTGCTGTGCTCCCAAGTATGGGCACAACTGTTTCAGCAGCAGCAGCAGCCAATATACGATCAAGCTACACGGAAATTAAACTCGCTTTGATTGTCGGCATTTGTGGGGGACTACCTAAAATTGATGGCTCGGACGCATTCCTTGGCGACGTCGTGATAAGCAATGCCATTATCCGGTATGATTTTGGCAGACAGTTTCCAGGGCACTACGCCGTAAAACATGGCATTGAAGACAACCTTGGGAGGCCAAACCCGGATGTTCGAGGACTAATCGCCACAATCAATACTGAATTCGGGACAAAGGAGCTTCAAATAAGGGCCACTGAGCATCTCAAACATCTACAAAGAGCGGCCATTCAAGCCGGGAGACAAGCCAACTACCAGAAGCCTGAATTCGCTAGAGATGAACTCTATCCGCCGGAATACAGACATGTACATAGAGGAAATTGCGGCGCATGTTCCAGTGGCATATTCTGTGATGCAGCTTCCAAGGCGTCTTGCATTGAGCTGGAATGTGATGAAACTTATTTGGTTACAAGAAGTCATCATACTACAAACCGTGAATATTCTCCACAAGTTTTTATCGGGCGCGTGGGCTCAGGAAACACCGTTATCAAATCCGGAGAAGATCGAGACCAAATCGCCAAAACCAACAATGTCATAGCATTCGAGATGGAAGGTGCTGGAGTTTGGGATCAATTACCATGCATCGTCGTGAAGGGAATCTGTGATTACGCAGACAGCCATAAAAACAAACAATGGCAATATTTTGCTTCTGCAACTTCTGCCGCTGTGGCAAAGGCAATGCTGGATCGATATACTCCAAGTGATAACTCCCGGCGATTCGACGAGGAGTCAAGTAAGTCTCAACCCAACCGCATAAATGCCCTTCACTTAAACCCAGTTTCTGACTTATTTCAGGCAACTCGGTTAGCCAAAGCATTACTTATCGTCAGCCGGCCCAAGCCGTCGTACAAGAGATTCCTTACCCCCGCAATGAGGACGTTATAGATCGTCCAGATATTGTCTCCCGACTTGATAAACTCTTACCCCAAACAGAGGAATATAATAGTGCCGCTCTGTGGGGCCTTGGGGGTTCGGGGTAGGTCAGTTCTTTGTATTTCACGTATTCGTACTAACAGACACGCAGCAAAACACAGATCGCCCTCAATTTCGCGTATCAGCGATGCAAGAACCCCAATTGCTCTGTGTTCTGGGTACATGCTGATAGTGAAGCAACATTCTCGCAAGACTATAAAAACATCGCCCAAAAGCTTGGCTTGGATGTGACACTGAAGAATGAAGACTTGCTCGCGGCAGTGCGGGAAGGCATCAAAGCAAAACCACAATGGGTCCTCATAATAGACAACGCAGATGACTTAACGCTGTTTGGGGCTATACAAACAGAAAACCATCCAAAGAATTTGTACAAGTTCCTTCCACAGGCACCCACAGGAACAGTATTGTGGACGAGCCGCGATGAACGAATTGTGGGGACACTTGTAGGCCTAAAGCGTGGCATTGAAGTTGCCCGCATGGAGCCAAAAGAGGCGTTGGCGCTTTTAGAATCTGCATGGAATGAAGAAACTGACAGCAATGAAGCAGAGGCATATCGATTATTGGAAGAACTACAACGACTTCCACTGGCCATATCGCAGGCCGCGGCATATATGCGGCGGACATCAACGTCAGTGAAAGAATATCTATCCCTCCTGACGGAAGATGAAAAGCGATGGAAACTCTTGGAGAAGACTGAATTTGATCGGCATAGACGGCGCAATGTTCCCAATAGCGTTCTGAAAACCTGGACCATCTCCATCGAACGTCTTCAACAAGAAAGCGAAATGGCATATAACATGCTCAATGTTATCGCCCATGTTGACAACCAAAACATTCCCCATGAGATCATGGCGGCTGCTATCACGCACTGCAATCAGAATGGTAACTCAAACGAACACCCAGATGACTTGGAAGTTACCGAGACAATTGCAAAACTCACGGCATTCTCGTTTATTCGCAAGCGCCAAATGGGCCATGGTGTCCAGTGCTATGAAATGCATAAACTCGTACAAGAGGCTACGCTATATAGTCTATCAATACAAATAAGTACTACAATCGCGATGGGCGAGTTAAACCCACCTCCACCAGACAACTCAATTGGGAACAGTGGGACTCGCTTCTCAGGCTTGGCTGTTGAAGTGATGTTGGACCTTTTCCCCTGGCCCAGCCAAGAGACGTGGGCACTATGCGAGAATTATCTGGCCCATGCATTACAAGTGTCCAGGTGGGCAGAGACTTGCGGGAAGATTCTTGAAGTCACAAACCTCCTCGAGAAGGTGTCAATCTTACTTTACGGCCGAGGACGATGGAAAGAAAAAGAGCCTGTCGACAAGATGAGATTGCAACTTCACCAGAGGGTGGCTGGAGACAGGCATCCTGACACTATTCGGGCTATGGCAAATCTTGCATCAACCTATCATGCACAAGGTTATTATAGCAAAGCAGAAGCTATACAAGTAAAGGTCTTAGATCTTCGGCAAGAGATCCTTGGAGAAAGGCATCCTGACACTATTTGGGCTATGGAAAATCATATATCAAACTATTATGCACAAGGTTATTATAGCAAAGCAGAAGCTATGCAAATAAAGGTCTTAGATCTTCGGCAAGAGATCCTTGGAGAAAGGCATCCTGACACTATTTGGGCTATGGAAAATCTTGCATTAACCTATTATGAACAAGGTTATTGTAGCAAAGCAGAAGCTATACAAGTAAAGGTCTTAGATCTTCGGCAAGAGATCCTTGGAGAAAGGCATCCTGATACTATTTGGGCTATGGAAAATCTTGCATCAACCTATTATACACAAGGTTATTATAGCAAAGCAGAAGCTATACAAGTAAAGGTCTTAGATCTTCGGCAAGAGATCCTTGGAGAGAGGCATCCTTATACTCTTCGCAGCAAACTGGTTTTATCGTGGATGTACTATCTGCAAGGCCGCCACGATGAGGCCGAAGTTCTCAATACCGAAACCCTCTATCTTTGCCGAGAGGTGCTTGGAGAGAAGCATCCATATACCATTCATTGTATGATCTATATTTCAAGGATATATTCTTCGCAGTGCCATCATGACAAGGCAGAAACCATGGGGTCTAAGGCATTGTCTCTCTGCCAGGAGAGCCTTGAGGAGAAACACCCGATAACTCACCAGGCTATATACAGTCTTGCCGTTATCCGGGACTACTGTGGCCGTCACTATGATGCACACAATCTCATGCAACAATGCTTCGAATCACGATCTGCTACTATGGGACCAGATCATCCTCACACGAAGGAGGCTGCAGAATGGCTCGAGGCGTGGAGAAATAAGGAGCGTACTAGATTGAGGGCAGCTAAGAAGGGGAAATTGGCAGTGCTTTTGAGAAAGCTTGCTCGGCGGTAGATAAATTCTAGATTGTGCGGAAACATATCAAAGCGTACTAAATCTTGAATCATGCTGTTTCTTTAGATGGTGTTCCTGTTCTAGGCAGCCACCGGACCATCAAGTTCCCAGTGGGCCCGACTTGCGGTAGCCTCATCATCACTTACATGGATTACCTGTAGTATATAAGTGCGTCGACTTACCATTGACCCCTCTGCCGTGAAATCAATATTCCCAATTCAAATCGAAATCTCGTACATTTCATTAATGACATCTAGGCAATGTCGGCTCAAATCATAGATCTGACGGCGGATACACCACCCCGTCGTCAAACACGCAGCTCAACCCGCTTACAGCAACAACTCCAAGCGTCAACTTTACAACCTCAGCCTTCAACCTCAACATCAATCTCAGCATCATCAACTCACATCTCCCTCACACCCACCTCTTCTTCCCCTTCCTCTCGCCCCTCAGACTTTCAAATCTCCCCCATCCCCTGGTCCCTCCGCAACCCGCCCGCCTCGCCGCTGCTGCGCAAGCGCGCCTGGCTGCGGTCCCACTCCGTCTCCTTGCCGGAGGACCTCGCCCGCCGTCTCGGCCCCTCGGGCCCCTCCCCCGTCGCCGCCTCCCTCGTCTTCGCCCAGGCAGAGGCCGGCACCGCCGTCTGCGTCTCGCCCGACGGCGTCCTCCTCACCTGCGCCCACTGCGTCGCCGAGACGCCCGCCGAGCTGGACCTCGGCCGGCTGCACCCTCTGCTCTTCGCCTCCGGCGCCGTCGTCACCGCCCGCGTCGCCGCCTGGGACCCCGTCCGGGACCTCGCCCTGCTCATCATCGTCGAGGCCGAGGGGAGCCCGTCGACCCCCCGCCCGTTCCCCTACGTGCGCATCGCAGCGTCGCCCCCCAAGCTCGGCGCGCGGCTCGTGTGCATCGGCCACCCGGGCAGCGAGGACCTGGAGACGGGGGCGGGGGCGGGGGCGGGGGCGGCCCCGGGCGCTGCGGTGGTGCAGACGGGCTACGACACGATCGTCGTCAGCACGGGCTCGTTCCGCGGGCTGGCCGCCGGGCAGGACGTGCAGGACAACAGCGAGATTGGCGCCCTGGCGCACACCTGCTGGACCTACTGGGGCCACAGCGGTGCCGGGTTGGTCGACAGGCGGTCCGGCGACCTGGTGGGGTTGCACTCGAGCTGGGACGATGAAACGGGCATGAGGAGGGGGGTGGCCTGGGAGGCCGTCGACGCCTTCCTGGCCGAGTTTGAAGGGAAGCGCGGGGTTCCGGATGGATGGAGATGGTGTGTGCGAGCTCTATGACGTTTGTCTATTGGGTTGTTTGTTTGTTTGTTTGTTTGTTTGTTTGTTTGTCTGTCTGTTTGTTTGTTTGCTTAGGTAGTTGTTTGAAGGGAACTGAACCACAAGGCGATTTGTGAGTTTACTATACGTTACATTATGTACGGTTGGAGTGGGAGGAATTGAAGTTGCACAGTACAAACTTGTTGTGTTAAGCCATTTGTTAAGAGTCAACATGACCGTAAAATGACAAATACTACGCGACCATGCCCAAAACAAACAAACAAACAAACAAACGCCTTGTTGCCAAATGTAATCTTGCATTATCATCATTATGTGAGCAACACCCCTCCACCACTAATCACATTTACATCCACCAATACAATCGAGCCAATTCCCGCTGGTATTTCGAAACAACCCCCCAGCCCATACTCCGCCCGACTGCAATCTACATACATCCCTTCTCCCAACAAAAAGAAAAATATATCTATTCCCAATAGTATGGAACAAGGCAAAAAAAAAAAAACCCAAGCCGCCTCCCGCAAATATGCGATTCAATTATGAGACAATCTCTCCAACATAGACATCAACTTTCCCCTTGATTTGCTTGCTCTGCTTTGCTTTCCTTCCGCTGTCTCTCAGAGCTCCTTCTCCCGAAACCAAACCCATCCCAAATTTTTTATACAACGCCGTATAGCCCAGAGTCCGTAGGTAGTTTGTAGAAGACGGCATAGAAACAAAAGGTGAGGCATACACCCTCGCAGCGCCCTGTTTCTAGTGACAAGGTTGCCAGACGACGCAAAAAAAGGACACCCGAATACCCAACATTCTCCTGCGCAGAAACACCGTCGTGGCAAGGCGGCCCAAAATAGCAGGCCGATGCCAAACCGCTTCACGTAGCTTAGCTTAGCTTACAACCAGCGTAAGCCGTGTTCCCAACACGTTGTGGTATTCCATCTCTTACACTCTCCTCCACTTTCCACCCTCTCGTGGAGTAGTCTGATCAAGGTCCGACCCAGGCCCGACAGCATAAGCATACACAGACATGGTTCGGGCGTCTTTCCCTGTTGCCCACGTTTCACGTCCACTCCCAGTCCCAGCAACTCGGGGCGTGCAAGCACCAGGACCCACAGACGCGAATGCTCTCGGGCCTCATTCGGCACTGAGGTCATAAACTCCTCACCAAATATGCCGCCTCCCCTCCTGAAAATAAGTAGTCCAAGAAGAAAAAAAAATAATAAAAAAATAAACCCAATGTGTCTTATCCCAGCGCTATGCACAAATCTCGTGTCGTGTAACCCAACGGTCTGACTCCTAGTATGCATGTTTCCGGTGTAATTTCGTTGAGGTAAACCCGCGTTTCGGTACGCGCCGCCCCGATGCCCAAGGCCTGATATACTGCAGATGCTCCAAAGAAAATGGTGCGGTGTAAGGATTATGGCCACATCCATGACCTAGATGATTCCTCCTGGGGGATCGTACCCCGCTGCCGCTCCCCGAGTCGCGGTGCCCAGTCCTGCGCTCCCTGGTTCGTTATCTGCCGAGCTGGCTGTCGTCTTTCGCAACATGAACATGGGTTTCTTGCCTTCCTTGTCCAGTTGCTTAAACAGTATCAGCGGCTTTTCTTGAAGACCCAGGCACCGCTCCTGGTCTCCATAAACAATATACAGTGCATATTGATCCCACGGTGCGTTGATTTGGTATTTTTTGAGCGCTGCGGGTAGGACCTTGTAGCAGGGATCATCCATGCTGACGCGGAAGGACTTGAATATCTCGACCGAAGCATTGCTGGGATTTGGTGTGTCGGGGACGGGAGTCTCTCTTCGACGAGGAGGCCCTGATGGTCCCTTGTCACGAGACGAATTGTAGGTTCCGTGATCTGAATTGTCAAAAGTGCTCCGTGTTGATGGTGTTGGCGCTTCGCTTCTATAGGATCTAGAGCCAAGTGTGGTGCCGCTCAGATGTGTCGGCGGCGAGGTCGGCGAGGGGATATTGGGAGAAGGATACGAGGGAGACGAGTTTTGGCCGCCATTCATGGCCGTGAGGTGTGACGACGACATGACGGCTCGCTCTGCAGCGCTGGTGGGATCCAGGGTGGTTTCGGCTATTGACCTCTCGTGGGAGGCCTGGGTGGGGGAGGCATTCTTGGTAGTGTCGCCAATAACAAACCTCCTTGTCGAGTATTGGCGCTTCATGGGGTTTGCGGATTGGCTGGGAGTGGGTGTCGGTGCCGCTGCCGGGGGTGATATTGTGCTGTCGTAACTGTAGGCCTGGTTGTTGCTGCTCAGGTTCGGTAGAGGTTGTTGAGCATCCTTGACCAGACGGAGGGCGGGGAGCACGTCCTCCCTCAGACGTCTAAAGTCTTCCGTCATCCGTCGCAGATCCTGGTCGAGCATAGTCATACGTTCGTCGCGCAGGCGAAGTTGCTCAACCAGATGTTTAATGTCCTTGAGTGTCGCAGTGGCATATTGAGCCTCGGCGTCGGCGGCTGCAGGATTGCGTTAGATTCGGGTCATGTCACCAATGGAGGAGATAGGCGACGTACAAAGCGGAAGGTAGTGGTCGCTCTCGAGCGGGACATCCTGGTCCTTCTTGACTTCGTAGACACTCTTAAGAATGGTTAGACGATGGCCAACACTGCTGATTCCCATACTCTTGAGATCGTCGTGCAGGAGAGCGACAAGAGCCTCGCCCACAATCTCGTTCTCTACAAAGCCCGTGTTAGTAAGAGAAAAGTGTATCCATTGAGACGTTCCATAAACGACTCTGCGGGAAACATTGTCGGTTTTCCAGCGAGGAGAGACAAACCAATGAAGTGATCAGCGTACTGCTGCAGACCAATAGAGCCGATGAAGTCAGCACACTCGTCCACTGTCCATTCGGTTATGATTGTCTCGGGCAAGCGGTCGATGCTGTTGTGGTGGCCGTAGGTGGTCGGTGTGTGCTCGGCGGATGTGGACATTTCAGAATCAATGGGAGAGCCCTCGCCATCGCCCACGGGGGAGTGGCCGCCCATGCTTCGCTCATACTCGTCGTCGGCGTCCGACTCGGCGTAGGCCGTGCCTCCGTCGAAGCTCATCATGGTTACGACGAGGGGCGAGCAGTCGCCAGGCAGGAGTCGAAAACAGCTAGGATCGCGGCTATTGTCGACCGAGAATGTCTTGCCGTGGGGAGTGGTGACTGCGCCGGTGATGCTCGCGTGGTAGGTAGAAACTTTGGTCGTGTCGAGATGGATCAAGGAGGGGGGTCTGTGGGCGTCGGTCGGGTCAATCAGCCGTCCTCAATCGCCCGCGTAGATGCTGTGTAAAAGGCGACAGGGAGGTAGAGTCGATAAAACGGCTGGATCAAGTCGTCGTGGCGGCGGGAGGAAGGATGAAGCCGCAGAGAAGGGGAGGAGGCCAGCTTGGGTCGCAGCCAGGCCAGGAAGCAAAGGCGTAGAAAGCGGAGACGGTCAATGACGGGGGGTGGCGGTCGTTGAAAGGAGACAAAGAGAACCCGCGACGAGAGTGGTGAGAGTAATGGCAGCAACAGCGGCAGCAAAGCACTGAAGCAGGAACGAAGAAAAAGGACGTCGAAGTGAGACGGCAGGAGTAGGGAGAGTAGAAAGGATCGTCGGCGATGATGGAGCCGTCGATGGGTGGTGTCGTGGAGGTGGAGGTGGTGGAGGTGCTGCTCGCTCGCTCGTTATGAGCGTGGTAGACGGAAGCGCTGGGAGAGAGGGAGAATGGGCCACCCAGTGCCCGTCAATCAGCCAGTGGAGAGGGCGAAAGGTACCGTGCCACAGAGCGGTGGTGGGACGGTACATTGATGGACAATGACAGGGTATAGCAGGGCAGCAGTAGGGGCAGCAGTAGCAGCAGAGGGGGGACCGCTGAGGACGGCGCAGGGCCGGAAAGGCTGCCTTAGGGCCGGGTACCTTGCAATGGGCTGCAACTGGACGAGCTACCCAAGTACCTCTCAACCCGCGCACAGCCGGCGAGGTACAGCGCACAGTCTACTGTCTGCCAGCAGCCGCAAGTACAATGTACCCGTACCACACCACTGGTCGGCCATGGACGGAGGTCATAGGCGGAGGGTGCAGGGTACCAAGGGTATGCCAGAGGGCCCCAGAGAAAAAGGGCCCAAGGGCACAGCAGCACAGTTAGAAAGACGCAAGAGTGGGTTCTCAGTGGGGATTTCCCCCTCTACCCACAGTGATCCCCCGTAAAAGAAAGAGAAAAAAAAGGCCCAGGGCAGAAAATACAGCGAGGGTGAGTGAAAATCAGAAGATGAAAAAAAAAATTAGGTACCTGAGCCCAGACGGCGGTATGCTATGAAAATGGCCATCTCGCATGTACCCCGGGGCCCAATTCTCGCCCGCCCGACCAGCATATCCATGAAAACCATCAGCACGCATCCATGAGCTTCTCCATCCCACGGGCCTCTGCGGATGCACCGCCGCCAATATCAGTTACCGCAGAAAAGGAACAGGGAACCCTCGGGGAATCAACCGTACGTCTGTCTTGCTGCGAACAGATCGCGGAGGGATACGGACAACCACCGTAAAAAATCGTCAGTGCAGTCCGCCTCCTACTTTACTTTTACGTTGCTCTTCCTTGCAGATTGCGGATTGCAGATTTGCACAGCCACTACACAGGCAAGCCTTGCTGCTGTCGTACTTATTGAACCCTACTGAGATCGGAACTTGTCCCGTCCCCATCCAACAACCACCGCCTCCGCCGCCGTCGCCGCCCGCCCGCCTAACTTATCTCATACCCTCCAAGTCTACTTTGAGCGGCTCTTCAGCTGGCTCTCGACCAACCCCTCCCCTCCGCCACCATGCTCAGCTCTACTTCCCTCCCCTCCCCCTCCCCTCCCCCCCCTCCTTCAATCCTTTGGCTGGCAACAAAGACCCAGGAGAAAAAAATAAAGGCGCCCCCGGTCCCAAGGCCTAATCAGGCCTAGGCCACCCTTGGTCTTGGGCTCAAGCCGTCGCAAGTATGGGATAGGTCGGGTCGGACTGGGGCGAGGGTCGCAGAACGGGTGGCCGCTGGTGTTGTCAGAGCTCGCTCACCAAAAAAGGACGACTTGACGGCGGAAATGGAGTTAGCGCAGGCGAGAGTGCATGTTGGCGCCAAAACAAACACAAAAAAAACTTGACTCCTGCACTGTCAGACAGGGCCCCCGGGGGTCCCTCTTTTCGGTTTTGTTTGTTCTGGCAGCCCTGTTTGGCTTCTAATAATGCCCACAGTGGGCATTCGTGTTTTCTCCTCACCCAATCTTCGGAAACATGTGCCATCCCATCTCAAGCAGTTTAACCTCCTTGCCTTCCCTCACCTAGGCAAACCAGGATAGGAACCAACCTGAACAACGAGAGCAGCCCCACTCGTCAAGGTGGTGGCTTGTCCTTCGTCTCTACATCCGTGTCTTCCCAATAACATGCGGCCTTGTGGGTTGGAACGCATCCCGTGCCCTCTGAAGGAGCAAAAAAACAAAACCCAATAGGAGAAGGAAGAAAAAGGCTGGGGCCCCCAACGAGAAGAAAGAAGAAAAACCCCCTGCAAAGTGGTGTGTGGTCTATGGCGTGTGTGTGTGCCATCAGACATACTTGCAGCAGCGACTGTAGCCGCGCAACCAAATCTAATGGCTGACGCTGCCCCAATGTGGGTGCAATGCAAGGCGGTCCATGTACACATACATGTACCTAACCCAGCGGCAGCAAGTTCCGAGCGCCTAGCAGCATAACAAGTCAGTATATGTATAGTATGAGCGCGCCAAATCTCCAATTTGATGCCTTGAACGAATAGTGTACGTCGGTGAGTGCACCAGTGGCGAGGTGCAAGTCCTGTCATGGTCCTGTCACGGTCCTGTCACGGTCCTGTCATGGCGAAGAGCGAGTACGCGTATTAACCCTGGGATGATGCTGTTGCTGCTAATTGTTGCTGTTTGCTGCTTGTGCTCGCTCCCCAAGACTCAGCTCTCAGTTGTGGCCTCGTTTCTTTTTTCCCTCCTTCCCTCCGTCTCTTTGTCTCCCCCTGTCCCTTCTTCTCCATCATATCTTTTTTTCTTCTTTTTTTTTTCTTTTTCGGGCTTCCCGGCATCCCCTTTTTTTCCAGTCCGGCATTGCCCTAATGTCCTCAACGACCCCCGGACAAGTCAACATCATCGGTCTAGAGCTGCAAGAGCTCCGACCTTCGCTCGTTAGCTTCACACGTACCTGGATGACTCGTCTCCACCGTACGTGAATTGAAAAGAAAAAAAGCTTCATGTCCCTGGCAAGGCCTTTATTTGGCCAATTCTTTAACCAATCAGGCAATAGTTCCTTTGTCTTTAAGAGCTCACTATTAACCAGAAAACCCCCTACGCCTGGCTCTCAACAACACCAAAAAATTTACATATGCATCTACACTCACACTTTCAACGTGGCTTTTTTTTCTTTTTCCTCTTTTCTCACTCCGTTATCCGTCAACTTTTCTCGTGTTCCCCTTTCCCCAGCCTCCCCCCCGCATCAACTTCTATCCCTACTATACCAAACACTCCAGAGCCCTCATCCATGCCTCTCTCCCACCCCCCGGTCGTCTGCGTTTCAGGTACCCGTCGCTGGCGTCCATTTAGCTCGTCTCCGCCCACCGTATGGCCTTCATTTATTCGCCAAAAACGACCTCTACGTCGGCACAACACATGTAGAATAGGCGCAGGTGGCGTTGTCCAATACACATACGCATACACACGTTTAGAACCGGACGGTTCAGTCCGAAGCCTCTCCTGCACAAGGGTAAACTGCCATGACGTAGACGCCCGGTTTTGTTTTGATGGCCAGACAACGGCTCATGTCACTTTTGACAAGTCGCTTGTCGCGAGCCCCTCATGGCCCCAGTCCGAATGCCATATTCCATATCCCGATATCCATATCCATATCCATATCCATATCCATATCCATATCCATATCCGCGCGGGCCTTATGGGAATCAGAGACCTTGCCCTTTCTTGCCTTGTCTTCGCCTTACACGGGGAAGAAAAAAGCTCACCGAACCCCCTGACCCTTCCAGGCTGTGCCCATGTTGTTTCCCAAACGGAGCCCCTCTGGCGGCGCATATCCTTCAGCTCCGTTGTTGAAGCCCACTGTGCCTCGAGCGCGACGATCTTGGACCATTTAGTCCAATTCGGCACTACACCAGACAGGGCAGGACCAACTCGTCGTTGATAGCAGTCAGGTTTCGAATCCTTGCTTCGCTAACCATGCTGGGGTTACCGTGGCATGTTTTGTACTCTCCTGACTCAGAATACTGGTTTAAAGGGCAAGCGAGAGTCTCCAAAAGCAACGATGGGCTTGTAGGTAGTTTCGACTCCATAGGCCCCCGTTGCGCCATTCACGCCGTAGCATTTCGAGTAGCCGGGCCCCCAATTCTAGACTCAAAAGCCACCCAGCACAACCCGGCTTTCAACCCCAACCTAGCGGTTGGCGAAGCTGCAAACTACTACACCCCATGCTACCCAGCACACGCCTACTCCTGTGGCGCCATCAGCTCGTGCGGGGTTGTCCTCATGGTTACGCGGTTGGGACGTCACCTGGATGGCAGAAAATATGGCTGATGAGAGAACATGTCAATGAGGAAACTCGAGTGTAGCTTGACAAAAATATCCAATTTAAATAAATATAATGCCAAGTAGTATAATAGTAGACTCGTCTTATTAGTTGCTTACTTGTATTTGCTTATTTATTCGCATATCCCTTTTCGTAGGATTTAAGAGGAATTGAGGGAATGTTCCATGTGTTATTCGCCGCGTCGGTGAACCGATCGATACTTCAACAAACCGAACACGAAGATCTGTCGCAAAGCAACCAGAGGCGAACTTCAATGGCATCATGGTGCTCAATCAAAATGGGAATGGAAGACATAACATATTGAGTATGATTTTATTCAGAGATTGTTACTCCTTTAGTTTCCTATGTACACATGACGCTTTCTATGCCAGTTAATATATGTACCTATTCCTCTTTGGCCACCACTGCTGGCCAAGAGCATTGTTCATGTTTCCCATTACCAAAAAGTTTCCCTACACCTCACCCTGGCCATCATGTCCCAACTCCACGAACGGACTCGCGCAGCAACGTCTGCCGAGATTGAAAGAAAGAAGAAAGACAAAAAAGAAGATGTATAAATCAGCCTATAGCTGATAGGCAGGCATGTGCCGAGAATATGATGAGGTACAAAGCCGTAAAACATCCTAGTCCACAAGAGGTCTATTCAGTTGCGCCAAACCCAACTCCGATCCGGTTCCTTGTGCACATGAATTGTGTCATGAAAAGGGATTCCAAACGCCATATAAATTGATCCAAATGCAGATTGCTTAGCGCAGTTGGAGCTTGGCATCTTGAACGCCGTTGCGGATAACATCGTCTAGGCGCCACCGGGGAGCCTTCATGGGAATGCCATTCTCCTTGCGCCACTCCTTCTCATCCTTGGGAGAGATACCTTCAGGGAGGGGCTCCTGTCCACCAGCCACACCGGTCGAGTACTTGATTTGCAAGATGTCACCAACCTCGTCACAAGCAGCCAAAAGTCTATCCAAGTCCTCCTTGTTGTGTGCCGCTGAAACGCAGAACCGTGCGCGAGACTGGATAAGAGGGGTAGCGGGGTAGCCGACAACGACAACGGAAATCTTGCGCTTGAGCATTTCGTGGCTGAAGGCGGGGAGCTTAGCAGGGTGGTAGAGGGCAACAGGGATAATGGGTGAATCATCGTGGCCAGAGACAATAAGGCCGAGACGCTTAAGTCCCAAGCGAAGATAGCGCGAGTTAAAGGCAATACGCTGGAGACGCTCTTCACCTTGACCGGGGCAGAGCTCGCCAGTGATAAGCTTAAGGGATGCCAAGATCTGCATCAGGACAGAAGGAGAAGGAGACTCGCCAAATTGGGTGCAGGCGTTGGTGCTCTTGAGCTTCTCAATGATGTGCGTCTCAGCTGCAATATAGCCGCCGTTGGCGCCAAAAGACTTGGTTAAGGTTCCCATGAGAATATCCACTTCTGAAGGATCAATGCCGAAGTAGTCACACACGCCACGTCCGCGAGGTCCGAGAGCTCCGACAGAGTGCGCCTCATCGACGAAGAGGTAAAACTTGTACTTGTCCTTCAGGGCGAGAATTCCGGGAAGATCACACATGGTACCTTCCATAGAGTAGAGACCTTCAACAACAACGAGAATCTTCTTCCACGGGCGGTGGGTTCGGGGCTGACCCTGAGAGATGGCCTCACGGAGAACACGCTCCAGGTCAAACATGTCGTTGTGCTTGAAAGACTGAATAACAGCACCAGAGAGACGGGCACCAATACGGATTGAGGCGTGGTTGAGTTCATCGGAAATGATAAGGCAGCCCTTGCCGACAAGCGCGGGGAACGAACTAGCGTTGGTGACGTAGCCCATCGAGAAAACCATAGCAGAAGGCTTGCCGACGAACTCAGCAACTTCGCGCTCCACCTCCAGAGCCAAATCAGAGGTTCCAGCAGAACCACGGGGGCTGCAGATGCTGACACCATACTGCTTAACGCACTCCTCAACAGCATCAGCGCAGGGGCCGTCAGATTGGGCGAAACCAAGATAGTTGTAAGAGCTCATGTTCAGAGTCTCAGTGTAGGTACCGGTGTACTGGTAGGTGCGATTGAAATCGTCGGACTTGCGGTCGATCAAAGTGATGAAACGACCAGGAACACCAGTGGTCGGGCGAGCGAAGCAGTCATCGAGTCTCATTTTTAGGCGACGCACGTAAAAGTTATCGAAATCGCTGTTAAGAGCGGCATAGCCATTGTGGGCCTTGAGGGTGCGGTAGTGCTTGGGGTTACCGAAACGCTTTCCGAAAAAGTCGCGAATGTGGCCGAGGATGATGAGAATGAGGTAGCTGATGTAGGTCGTCAGGATGAAGTAGTAGGGGGGCTCGTCCTCAGCTGGGGACTCGAGGGGCTCGCCGTGCGACTTGCTGGTGTATCGGTGGCTCGGGTGGGTGAGGGGACCAAACTGGCTGTCAGCGCGCCTCTGTTTCTCTACCTCTTCAGGGGACTGAGGCTGGAAGAGAGTGGTAGTGGAGGCATCAACGCTGTTCAGATCGCCAGGACTGGCGGAAGAGAGTGAGATGGTGGGGAGTGAGGAGGGCGATAGGGCGGCCGCGCCATTGGCCTGGTGTTGTTGCATGGCGAGGAGGGCCTGTTGAGTACCAGTCTCTTTAGACTTGGGGCTCCCGGAAAAGAACTGGCTGAGGCGGTTGCCTTTGGACGAAGAAGGCCTTCTCTCGCCCGGTTTGACGGGTTGAGGCATGGAGGAAGAGGTCGAGAATAGATTCGGCAGACGGGGCATGTCTCCAGAGGTAGGTCGACAGATTGGTTGTTGCGAGGCGCGAACGCGTTACGAAACAAATCGACTGTAGGATAAGCTGCTGCTGTACAAGCGATCCAAGATGAGATCTAGGAGTACGAGAGAGTCCGAGTCAGCGCGGTGCACAGTTGCTAGTGGACGAGTTCGCAAGAGTGTGGGTGATGCATGATCCCCAGGGGTAGTGCTGATGGGGGAGGGGGGTAAGGAACGAAAATGAATGAAGACAACACACAAAGCAACGCGGCCGTCAGGGCAGTGCAATGTATATCAATTCAGTTCAACTCCAAAAGGCAAAAGGTGAGGCAGATTTTAGGAGCCGAGTTGGGGATGAAAAGACGCAAGATGGGCTGCTAAAGGATGGAGCGGACGAAATTATCAAGGAGCAGAGTTTGGCTTGGGACCTCTAGGTTGCGAAAGCCCAGGAGGCGCAGGAGGTGGCGTACGTCCCGGCAGCGCTGTGCTAGGCCTCCACAGGGACAGAAGGCCGGGAGTGGACGACAGGGGTGAAAATTGGGGATAGTGACGATCCGCCCGTTGCAAATTGGCAGTGGGAACTCTCTGGCTCCTTGTAAACCTTGCAAGCGGGCCGGATGGTAAAATGGTGGCCCAGAGATCACCCACACGCAACGCGCCTTGAGTGTTCTCGTCACCTTTGGCCGCGGGAGAGGGAAGGGAGGGCCTCACTCGAAGCCACCAACGTGCGGATGAACGTGCACCTTGCACGAGCCCGTCCAATTGGACAGGACGAATCAGGTAGATTGACGGCGTGAAATAGAATAGAACGGCAGCTTACCAAACGGGTGCCCAACACTAGAGATCCAAGCACTCAATCGATTCCGGTACGCGTGTTGTTGATAGTCTGTAATTGCGACGCTGACGTGGAATTCCAGCCACAAGACAGGGCGTTCTCGGGGCTTATATCCACACCAATCAATGAAACCGGCTCACAACGCAAGGAGAACGATCCGAATGTATGCTTCGGGTCGCTCTTCGCTTTCTTTCCGTGGTTTAAAGAGGGCGGGGTTTCACAAGAGCGAAAGCTGGTAAACGTTCCAGACCAACGAAGGCCTGAAAGGTGGGGAGGGGAGGTCGCAGTTGTGACGTGTGAGACGACAGGAAGTCTCGGCCGGTTTTATTTCACAGAGCCAATTCCCCTTCTCAATTGCCAGAGCACAATGCTTTGGCGACTATATTGAGACGGGACGTGGTCCTGTGAAAAGAGGAAGATGAAGGAGAAGAGACACCACGAGGCGGCAGAAGCGGACGGGGTGTGGGGAGAGGTGGGAGCAGGTCGGATTTAAAGCTGCAGACCAAGAGACTACGAGAACAGGGACAACCATAATTTTTGGCACCCAAATCCCCAACACAGCGACGCACGCGCCTCCATCAGTTGTCAAGCGAGCTGCCATTGCATGGCAGCGAACCTGGGCTGGTGGGCGGCAGTCGGCGGGGACGGCGGAGGCAGGCGGAGGACGAGGTGCTTCAGCCTTTCCTTGTCAACCAAGCAAGGAAGTACCACGATGCAACACGATAAACACAGTTCCGCTCGAGCTGCGCGGGTACATGTACATACATGCCCGGGCTCCCAGCCCAGCAGCTCGGCGACAGCTACACAGCTTAGCTGTTCCTACTAACTAGACTTTCCCTTTTCCACATCCACTTTCACGGGCAGAGCCGGGTCAGAGGATTTCAAGGGTCGACTCGCTTCGTTTCGTCTGGTCTCCGTTCGCCGTCACTACATAAAACCTCTCCCTCCTGACAGGGCACTTAGGCGACCACCAGGAGGGAGGGGGGGAATGTGAGGCGATGCAGCACGTCTGTCATCTCCAATCTCTTCTTAATCGATGTTACTATTACATGCGCCAATCCCGCCCTGCGACAGAGTCAGCAACCCAGCAGGGCATCCAGGCCCAACAAACAGCTAAGGCGACGGGCCCAAGGAAGCCAAGGAATCACACAAAGAAATCTCCCAGGAGCCTTTAAAGCGTCTGTGCAGGCCATCGTCATCCGCGCCCACGGGCCCAATCAAATGCGCCGCCCTGGACTCCAAGGCACATAGCCAAACGCTTCGACCATCGCTTTTCGCTCCTCTAGGCCGCTAAGCCCACATGGGCCAGAACGCTGCAGTAAGCTGGCGGGCTGCCCCTTGCCTCCCGAGCTGTCCGGCCAAGGCGGTGAGCTCCGCGAATGGGATTCCACGGAGGACGCAAACGAGGTGCCATGCTTCCATGTATTTTTCGCCAACGACTTTTTCGCTCCTCGCACTAAGGTCAGTCTGTCTCTCACACGAGATGTGCGAGCCCGAGTGACCGCATACGTTGGTCTCGCTTTTCGCTTTCCATCTGTTGACGCTGCCTCTCACGCACCTTTCTCGCAGGACCTGTCAGCAGCAGCTGACTGCCGATGAAACCCAACAGATGACTGACCATGGGCTGAAGCTTGACCAGGGGGACGCGAACCGTCTGCCACTGAGCAATTCGGTGCTTGGCAATTGGGCCTCGACTTATCGGTCTGGTTTAATTAGCTCCGGTTTTTATGTCTGATGTACGGTGATGACCTGTGCTACAACACAACGACACAACAACGGCCACGGCAATTGCTACATTTGCTCTACTGCATTGCTTGGTTGCCTCTTCCCATCTTTCAAGTCACAAAATTTTACATCATGAATCAACAATTGCAGATCATGCTATGGCGTCCCTTGTCCCGATCATCAGCGCTCCCTTGTCCGCAGATGCACAGAATCAACCGCGGGCGCTTGTTTGCATTGGGCCGCCTACGTGCCCTGTACTCTGGAGCGGATGTACAGTGACAAACGAGCATGGCGGTTCATAAGAGGACCCAAATCTAGATGTGTTCCGGCCTGTAGGTGCCAGCTCCAGTGACAAGTAAAATGCCCAATGTGGTTGGACAACGCCCTTCCCAACAAGCGACATTTGGCCGCACAACTCCGCATACATAGCGCCATCTTCGGCTTCCCATCTCCAAAAACGCAAGACATGCATCTGTAGGGACCTCTTCACCGCTGAGAGATCAAACCTTCTTCAAGCTTTGAGGGACTAATGCAAGCGTCGGTTTGTGAACATGCAAACCCTCCCCTGCCGACGCCCCCCCCCCCCCCCCCCCCCCACCCCACCCCCCCCCCCCCCCCTCCCACCCCCCCCCCCCCCCCCCACGCCCCCCCCCCCCCCCCCCTCCCACCCCCCCCCCCCCCCCCGCCACCCCCACCCCCCCCACGACCCACCCCACCCGTCTCCCTCCGCCCCCTCTCTCGGCCCCCACCCTCCCACCCCCCCTCATCCTCCCCCCCTCGCCCTCCCCCCTCACCACACCCCCCGCCCCCCTCACCCCCACCACGCACCCGG
>JAHVYB010000046.1:0-146559 GCA_020623695.1 Calonectria henricotiae | reverse complement strand
GTGCCACCCCCAGTGACAATTAAAATGCCCAATTTGGTGGGCAAACCCCCTTCCCACAAAGCGCAATTTGGCCCCCAACCCCCCCATACAAGGGCCCCTCTTCGGCTCCCCCCCCCCAAAACCCCAAAACATCCACTTTTGGGGCCCCTTCCCCCCCGGGGGAACAAAACCTCTTCAAACGTTTGGGGGCCAATTCCAGGCGCGGTTTTTGAAAATTGCAAACCCCCCCCTCCCACCCCCCCCCCCCCCCCCCCAGGTTGAAACATCATCGTAACTTTTTTTTCGCCCATGCAAGAGCTTCAGCCTTGTCGCGTAAATCACTCGGCGAGATACCGCCGCCAAAAGTAAAATAATGAAAAAATTCAATCAGCCTTCCCCGTCCAAATCGTGCCACTCAGACCCGGACACGCATCTCCTTGACAACAAACCCTTGTGATCGGCTCATCCTCACTCTCAGGCTTTTAGCTAGGCCGTCGCCTCCTCGACGAGACGACACAAAAAAGAAAGCCCACTGACGTAGCCCCCTACTTTTGTTCCCGTCTCAAAGGCGTGCGGCACAGTCGGCGCGTTCGGGAAGATCGAATAGGCCGGAGCGAAGCCATGCGACAACTGGGTCCTCAATCTCGCCAAATTGCCTGTCTCCCTTGAGCCCGGAGTGGCTTGTGGGGCCTCGTTGTTTCCCAAAAGCAAAACAGTACTTGGTTCTCCAGCAAATATTATGAGCCATCGAAGTCCATTTTTCAAATCATGTGTTTATTGATCTTTGTATTGGTTTGTTCGCGCCCCACAGGCCACTCCGGGCTCAAGAGGATGGGGGGATCCTCTTCCTCACAAGGCCAAGGACCAAAACAATCTCCAGCTGCAGCTGGTGCAATATCCGGCCGAGTCCATAAATTTCTTATTTGATCCCAAGTTCGCCACCTCTCTGGTTCCGAGGCCTCTCTTAGCCTCCCTCTCGCCTGTCCGGCGACTTTATTAACATGGACTCACAAGGGGTCATTTCCGGGAAATGGAGCAGATTTCATGCTCATCCCCTTTTGGTAAGTGTGATAGGACCATGAGCCTAGCCACAGGGGCAGAGTAGGTTTGTGCCACAATTCCCCCCTTAGCACACGATAGCCCAGCATGATTAGGTAGGTAGGTAATCATGTGTGGCTAATGCTGTCCGGCTGGTGGCTCATGCAGACGCAAGCCATATCAAGCCACCCGTGATTCCAGCCACAGATGGCATCAGCCTCCCCCACCCATCCCGCATCTTCCACCGGGGAGCAGCGGGGTTGCCAAAGCCGGAAGGGAGGGGGGTGGTTTCCCACGGCAAGTGCAGCCAGAGCCGCGGCGGAAACGATAAACACAGGACCTTGGACTGGACGCAGTGAGAGTTGGATTAAACTCGACATCTTTTTTTCTAGCCTAAGAGTAGCGTCTCCTCATCATCATCGTACCGTCTATCACATCTGTCCTGTTGCTTGCTCTCGTTCTGTTAAACCGTCATCATTCATTAATTAACCATCTTGCTCCGCATCCTCGGTTCGATTCCGAACCGCCGACGTTCCGATATCGTCGCTTTCTCTCTGGGTCCCCAACCGTACTCCTCCTTGTCCAGACAACACGGCGCCATATTTCATCTCTATCTCCGCTTCGTTGTGCCTCCTCCGCGTCTCGCAAACTCAGCCCAGGGTGCCCGATCACATCGCCCGTAACCATGGCCGTCCCCTCGACTGAGAAGAAGTCCCAATCGGACGTTCTCTGGAACCACCCGGACCCCAAGTCGACGCCCATGTGGCGCTTCCTCCAGCATGTCAACAAAAAGCATGGCATCGAACTCGACGGATACCCCGCGCTCTACAAGTGGTCCATTGAGCATGTTGCGCTCTTTTGGGAGGAGGTTTGGCACTTTGCAGGCATCACGTCCTCAAAGCCCTTTGACAAGGTATGGAAATATCCTGACCAGGCTCGTAATTGAATTGTTGTTTCGTCGCGCCGTGGTGAAGCAGTGGTTCACATGTGAATGGCGTCCAAAGTGGGATGCCCTGGGAACTGCCGTCGCGACAACGCCAATGACAACATTCGTTGTGTGAGCGAGACGAACCACTCAAAAAAGGACTCGCGCCCAAAGCTCACATCCCCAACAATAGGTGCTTCCCCCCAACGCTCCCATGTACCCCCGCCCAGACTTCTTTTCGTCTGCCCGCCTCAACTTTGCTGAAAATCTCCTGTTCCCCACCACCGCCCCGGCCCCGGACTCATCTGCCCCGGCCGTCATCACCCTGACCGAACTCCCCGGCTCCACCGTCACCACCTCCTGGGCCGACCTCCGCGACGCTGTCCGCCGCTGCTCAAATGCCCTGCGCGCCTCTGGTGTCAAGCAAAATGACGTCGTCGCTGGCTATGTGTCGAATCATGTCGAGGCGCTTGTCGCCATGCTCGCGGCTGCTGCCATTGGCGCCGTCTGGACCGGTATCAGCCCCGACAATGGTGTAAGTGCCGTCCTGGATCGTCTTAGCCAAATTGCGCCCAAGGTTCTCTTTGCGGACAATGGTACCGTATACAATGGCAAGGAGTGGTCCAGTGTAGCCAAGACGACAGAGATTGCCACCGCCCTCCGAGACTCTGGTCTGCAGACCGTCGTTGTCATTGACAACATTCGCACAGGCGGCCTTGGTCTTGAGGAGCTCAAGGCTCAGGGTATCAATGCGGTCGAATACAGCAGCCTCTTGGCTTCCGCCCCCGATGAGCCCCTCAAGTTTGAACAGCTCCCACCATCGCATCCCCTTTACGTCCTCTACTCGAGCGGTACGACTGGTCTGCCCAAGGCCATTGTCCACACGGCTCTGGGCACCCTGATCCAACACAAGAAGGAGCATTACCTGCACTGCTCCATGTCGAGCTCCTCTAGAATGCTCTACTTTACCACCGTCTCGTGGATGATGTGGCACTGGAGCATTGGCGCCCTTGCCGTGGGAGCCACGATTCTTGTCTACTCTGGCTCGCCATTCCGTCCCAGCGGCTACCTCTCCTTGCCACGCCTGTTGTCTGAACACAAGGTCACTCACTTTGGTACCTCAGCCACGTATCTTACCGCGCTCGAAGCGAATGATGTGTACCCCGTTCGCGAACCAGGCATTGATCTCTCACATCTCGAGGCCATCTACTCGACAGCATCGCCGTTGCCCCCGTCAACCTTTAAATTCGTTTACGAGGCATTCCCCCCTCAAATCAACCTTGCCTCCATCACCGGAGGTACCGACATTATTTCCCTGTTTGGTTCCCCGTGTCCTCTCTTGCCTGTCCGTGTAGGTGAGATTCAGTGTGCAGGACTCGGAATGGCCATCAAAGCCGTCGACTCCGTCTCTGGCGAAATCATGCCCGCCGGCGAGCCAGGCGACCTTGTCTGCGTGGCACCTTTCCCCTGTCAGCCATTGACCTTTTTTGGCAAAGGCGGCGAGGCCAAGTACAAGTCGGCGTACTTTGAGAGATTCGAGGACATTTGCGGTGTCAAGGGAGCGGTGTGGCACCACGGTGATTTCGTCAAGATTCCGGACGCTTCGACCGGAGGCCTGGTCATGCTTGGCCGGTCAGACGGAGTTCTGAAGCCTTCGGGGGTGCGATTCGGATCTGCCGAGATCTACAACGTCCTCACGCGCTTCTTCGCTGCTGAGGTCGAGGAGGCGGTTTGCATCGGGCGCCGGCGTGCTGAAGATACCGACGAGACGGTTTGCCTTTTCGTCGTCATGGCAGAGGGCAAGGCCTTTGATGATGATCTACGAGCCCGTATCAAGGCCAAGATCAAGTCCGAATTGAGCCCCCGCCATGTGCCCGGTGTTGTGGAGGAGTGTGGAGGCGGCGTGCCCAAGACCGGCAATGGAAAGAAGTGAGTTCCCCACTCAATATCATTGTTTTAGCATGCGTATTAACATTGGAACCAGAATCGAAGTTGCTGTCAAACAAATCCTTTCAGGCTTAAATGTCAAGACCAACGCGAGCGTGGCCAACCCCGAAGCATTGGACTGGTTTAGAGAGTGGGCGAAAACGCATTAGACAAGATGCATGGTCTAAAAGGCGAGATTAAAAAATATATATAAAGGGAGGCTAATCAACATGGGGGGGAAATGAGCCGGTAGACATAACAGGAAATATGGAGATGGTTCTGGGATGTATATTTCTACAGTACTGTCAATTTATAGTCGCATAGACCAAATTGACATTATACCCTCACAATCTATTCACAAATAAAAATTGAGCACTGCAGTTTCCCTAGTTTCATGGTTCAGCTTATTGGTTTTGTGTTGGCAGACACAGACAGTTTTGACTCCAACGAGCCAGCGAGTGGGACGCTGCGTAGCACTGCAACGCCGTGTCGGGGACACTTCTTATCATTACAAGAGGCGACCTCAGTGTCATTGATGTGGCCAAACGGATGGATGGTCGTCAAGGGAAGCAAGCGATGAGACACTAGGTGGAACATGTGTTCTAGAAGGATGTATGGTGCGTGAGCATCAAGCGGAACTCTATGCAACCAGCACATATTCTTTGGGTTGATAAATAAAGCATTATGTAGTCTCTTTTTTTCCTCGCGCATTTCGCATTGTTCCGGTGTAGCTGGGTAATCCTGGCAATAAACGAACCGAACCGAAACTTACTTCAGACTTTCGTCTGCAAGGAGTGAGGAAGAACACCCGTATCAGAATGATCCATGCAAACAATGTCTACTCCAGTCAGACCCACCAATAATCCGATTGCGTTCTCTAGAAATACAAAAAGTCCTGCACATTTCCAAAGACGTCATACGCAGCCGGTTATCCGAGTGAGTGGACAATCCAATAGGAGTATCATGTTCTGTAGGGTATGCGTTCCTGGTCTGTTGAAACAGGTTTTTCATTCAAGTCAACCAAGACAAAATATGAATATGAAGACAATACAGCAAATCTATAGGCTTCAATAGATTCTCTTGTGCAATCATACGGTCCGAGATCTAGATGCCATATGGGGAATCACCTTCCAGACTCAACGTATATGCTTGATATTGCGCTGCACCAGCCAAGTCATCGTATTCGGAATGCCGTATGGATCTGCATGGACCCTGGATTTTTCACCGTTGGCAGTCAAATTACCAACCAATATCACCCCGGAAAGGCGGTATGAGGCAAGACTTGGGAGACGGGCGGCTATGCAGGGCCGCGACAAGTCTTACTTGTGTTGTGTTCACAATGTCACTGACCGCCTCCACCATCCACCTTCAGCCGAATGTTTCCAGTCACTAACGCACCCGCAACCAAAAAGCGAGGTACCAAAATTAGTGTATGTTGTTGGGCATGAGAGAAACGGGGGAACAAGATGACTTGATGTCTGAGCGCGTCTCACAAATAGCGCCATGTTTGGATATAGGGTAGCTTTCGGCCAAGGAAAGGACAACTTCACCAGGTGCATGCATACATTCTTATCAAATTTGGGAAATGATGAGGTCGAGACCCATAGCGCCAAGGTCGCATTAGGAACCTGGCATATTTGTCGATGTGGTAATCCGAGACACAGCATCACCGTAAGTCGCAAGCGTTGAAGCCTCACCCCGCTAGTCGCTCCAAAAGAAAAGACCAGGAAAAGAAAAAGAATACAACTGACACCAAATAGGTAAGGATGAAGTGATGCGGCACGTAGTCCTTGCAAGACTAGTCCCGAGCCCAGCCAAGCATTACTAGGCTCGAGACCACATCAAGACAGGTCTCACAAGAAAAAGAAAAGATGAATAACGGGCATGGGCTACGGCATTAGTGCCGCTGTAGATTGGGTGGAGGGCATATTTGCTTTGGCGGACCCAAAAAATCATACACGGCGACGATCTGCCTTAGCAAAAGACGGACAGCTGACGTGACGGGCCAGTGGTCGTTGGAGCCGAGGTGCCACATTGCTTCTTGCAACGGGATCCATGATTGAAGGGTTGTCCTAGAAGGTAACATTGGTAATTTGGAGGCAGACGAGGGGCGGGATGACCCGGGAGTTTGGATTCAGTCTCACGATCTCTCGTATCACAACAAAAGAGAGACAGGAGGGATCTTGATACCACCATATTGATACATAGTCGCAAGCCTTGCTGAGCCAATTTCAGGGCTATGCGATAGGTCGAGATTCCAGAGGCGAGGGGTGTCAGGCCGGCAAGCCTGTCACTTGACCTGGCTCACTGACGGCCTGGCAGGACCCCAGAAATCAAAGCGTCAGGAGAGCGGTTGAACAACTGAGACCACATTAGGATTGGTGTCGTGTTTGTGACAATGGCGGAAAACTATGTGTAGCTCTATAGTAGCACAGTTATTGGCATGCCGCCATTCAATGTTGCCTTGGGGTTGCTTCCCGTTGGATGGATATTCAAGGAGACGGCGTAGGACCGACAGACAGGGTCGTGAGAGGCAAATTCAACATGTTCGAGATTGCCTGACAGGGTCTTTCGTACACGGCTCTGGTCAAGCATATATAGAGCTCGCCTGTTTAGCACATTGGGTTGCGACACCTCACATTCGAGAATATCGCGATCTACCTTGAAGATACTGAACCGCAGGCTCGGAAGAAAAGGGCCCCCAATGTGAAGACAACATCCCAGTCACGCACGACCTCGCCGGTGAAGGAGACGCCGCAGGGGGTATATTACATGGGTCGTCGGGCCCTGGTTGCCATTGGCACCACCGAGGCCGACTGGGGCCGTGCGAGTGGATGCCTGCGGGTCATCTGGAGGCATCGCAAATTGCGCTGTCTCTGGTGTTCTGACTAAGGTCTGGTTAGTTGCCAAGATGGGCGAATCGTCTAAATCTTGCTTCCTTAGCCGTATGCTGTTGGCAACCGAGGTCCGGGCCCGCGCTGTAGCCTCGAGTCGGCTTCATCAATCTAATATTTGACGTGAAGTCGCTCGAGATAAATTTCGAGCATCCGGGCTAAGGAATACTTGCCGCGGGTTCCAAGAAAGTATCGCCGGGTGCCCTTATCGGCCCCAACTTAATTTCACTAGGGTTGCAAAAGAAGAGTACTGGAAAATTGAAACGAGAACGAACTGAGGAGCCGGCTGCGAGATGAAGTGCCAGGCTTGCGTCAGGGGAGGTTGCATCGTGCTGCAGGTACGAAAGAACCAACGTCACAACCGCTGTTGCAGGCGGATGAATGCTGAGACGATTACGCTGGCGCTTACTTCAACGAGATAACATTTAATGTGCGCAATGTCTGCAGAAATCCTCTCGGAATCCATCAGGCCCTATATGGCAGACCAGAAGGGACAGGCGACCACACAGCGCGCTTCTTACCGCGCTTGGGAAGCGTCGTACGACGGATGAGAATGCGGGGGATGAATAATGTTAGTGTTGTGTAATGATTTAGGCCCTGCGCTTGAACGGACATGGTAACTGGGCGTGTTTGGGGTGTCCAACGGTTGATTAAACCTGTACAGACACTTGACTTGTCGAGTGTGTGCCCTTGCCGTGATGGATGCAAAATCAAACGCGCATGATCGACAGCCGGGGCGAAGCACGACCGTTCCCGTCAGTGCTAACTTGCTGAATGGGGGGGAGGCTCTCGAAGGAGATTCAACAAGACCCCAGACCGAGCACGGCTCCGTTTGGGAGCTTTGAAAAAGGCTCCACAGGATCCTCCACCTATTCCTTATACCCCGGGAAGGGCTTGCAGGACGACGCCCCATAGTGGTGCGGACATACATGCATACGTATACAGGATAATGCTCGGAGCCATCCGTGTACCATCATCGATTTGTGCGGCGAGTCGCCCGAGGAACTGATGTTGAATTGGCCGCTGCCCTATCGCTGCAGTGGCCGGCGCGGCATCGAGTCAGGGAGAGGACGCCTTTGAGGGACCCTTTCAAGCGCAGTGGAGAGCATGCTTTCACCACACGCGCCATGTATTCCGCATACAGTGCGATCGCTCAGCGACCAGATTTGGAGCCTCGCTGCAATGTTTCACTTGCGTCCCAATTATCCTTGGCCATTGGATGGATGCAGGGAAATTTCGAGGTTGGAGTCAATTCGAGTCTGCGATGGCACCGAGTGACGCTAGCGTATACGTAGGCTGTCTGTTGACGAACCAAGTATTTCGGGATGCAACGTTAAAGGAGGTTCTGATAGGGGCACAGACGATGTCATTCCAGTAGCTCGGAGACAAAGAAGAAAACAACAAGTCAGGGTAGAGGGGTGACATGAATTGTGGCATTCTGGAAATCGTGTCGATTTGACGTTTGATGTCCCCGTGACCCGGGTTCTTCTTTGTCCCTTTTCTTCATTTTCAATAGGCTCTCAGCTGGTCGGCTCTCGGAGATGTCGCGAAAATGAAGAGTGGGTGAGGTGCCAGGGCCGTGCTTGTTGGCGCTTGTTGACTATGAGCGGGAGGCCAATTTTCCTGCAGGAGGGAGGGTCTCCGATTTCTTGCTGAATGGAGTTTAGCCCGGCCGCCCCAGGTGCAGCCCGGCCGGAAAATAGGGAACCATAAGCCCGCGATGCCTGCAACAAACACAGGGCGTAAACAGAGGCAGGAGATGTGGTGGAATACAAATTATCTCGAGGACGATTCTGAAGTTGGACTGGCAAGTGCTCTGCATAGAGAGTGAGGGCTGACAGTCAAGTGGAGAGGAGCTGAGGAGGCTCGAGTCTGGACAAGCGGGCGAGGGCCTGCTGGACGATCACTTAGCTCGGGGGCCAAGGGCAGCCCCAAGCTCCCAGCGGTAGTCAACGCCAACGAACCGCGCAAGTGTGCATGTACCGGTGCCTGTGCAGAATCCGGAGTATCGACTGACTCAATTCTGGTGGCTGAATACCTTGTGGGCGGCGGAGGGGGCTGGGCCGGGGGAGATGACCTCAGGACCTCTGCCTGTGTTTAGGCTGAGGACGTCTTAGCTCTTGGTGCTGGCGAGGACTAGCTCTGGAAGCATCCGCTCCACAGCAATCTGGCGCAACTCGGATGGGTTGAGGCGCCAAGGGGATGGCGTTGGGCGTCTCAGCGACAGACATGGAGACTACCGGTTCGCTTTTCTAGAGCGTCGAGGGGAGGGGCGGAGGAGAGAGGCACAGTGCAGGCTTTGACGATGGCGGGCGGCAAGCAGGGCGCCGGCCTTCCGGGAGTCGTGATGGGGGTGGTATGGTATGTGGTTAGGGGATGGAATGGTTTCTTTTTCTACTGACGAGGACTGCATCGCACTGGACTGAACTGTTGAACTGGACTGTAAGTCTGTCTGTCATCTGTCACGTCCTATGGCCCGCCCATGTCCCACTGCTGATCCGAGTTGGACAGCACTGTCTCTTTTGGCGAACCTCTAGCCGTCCTGGATGCATCTCTGCCGGAAATCCCTCTTCCAGCAGGTGATGGAGGTGCTGTCCGGCACCGCTGGAGAGGGACCTTATGGCCGAAGGCTGGTGGGGGGTCCTGCTGTCGTCGCTGTCTGGCCGAGTTCGACGGGATACATGAGAGTGCTGCGGTGTTGTGCTGGCAGCCAATGTACCCCTTCCTCTCCGACGCACGTTCCGCGCGGTGCACCCGCCCAGGTTTTGGTGATGAAGGCCGCTGGACGCACCCTGCCCCGTCCAGTCCCGTCCAGTCCCGTCCGGTCCCTTTTTGTTTTTCCCACCTCAACTCTGGCCGTGCCATGCCATCCGTCTCTTTTGTGCTCCCGTCCAATCCTTCGCAGTTGGAGACCAGCTTTTGCATCTCATCCCATGTCCCTCCTCCGAACCCACTGTGTCTCTTCCTTGCCCGCCGTTTTTTTGCTTATTATTTTCTTATTTTCTTTTTTCGAACGGCCAACGTTCTTGTTTTATCATAGTTCCGCGTGCTGCAGTTTTTACTTTGCCATGGTCAACACCATAGCCGATGTTCATTTCCGGCCAACATTCATTTCCTTGTCTTGATTCTTGATTTCAAATCCAACCCCGAGCTTGTGGCCCCGACTCGTACGTCCGGTGTACATAGAAATGTGCATGCTCCTGTCGGTATGATTGGCAATTTATAGTAATGCTTTGTAGCCCGTATGTAAATTTAGTCCACTTGCAGTTCGCTGCGCTGTGTTGCGCTGCGTTGCTCTACTCTCTGCCCGCATACTCTTTCGAGCATCCCACTTTGCAGGGCAATTCCCGTGCCCCTGTCGGCCCCCCTACCCACTGCCCCCCTGCCACTACCCCTGCCTCGCCCCAATCCAGCAAGCCCACTACTACCCGGGGCGGACTTGGTAGGGCCCTCGTTCACTGGCTCGCCCACTATTGCCAGTCTACCACCTACCGGTTGAGTATCCTAGTTACCCACATCCACTGAAAGAATCCCCCCCTAAAGGCCCTAACGACCATTACCATTTCCTCCCCCCCCGGCCGAAATTCGACAGCCCCCCCGTCCTCGCTCACTGCACTGCGACTGGTTAGCCTGCTTTCCACCCACACCCCCCTGGAGCTTGCATTCCCTTCCCCTAACCACCCTACCTAATCAACCTCTCTCACTTCAGCTTCTCCCTCTCCTCTCCACACCCACCCTTCGTCGTGTCGTCGGCTTCCATTCCACCCAGCCATCCTAATCCATCACCCATCCCATCCCTCTCGACGACCTCCGGCGGCCAATCCTCCATCCTAACACTGCAGTACGCATTGCCATCTTCGTCGCCTTTCTCCGCCCGCCCGACGACTTCTTTGGCTCTGTCCCGAGCCCGTCCCGAGTTGACTCGACCGTCTCTCGCCTTCGCCCCGACTCTGCAGACCTCCCTGACTCTCGTCGTCGCTCCGACATCCCATCACCATGAACTCACAAGGCGCCAGCGACGTGTCGCCTGAGGCCATGCAGTCGCGAATCCAGCAGGCCCGTCGCGAAGCCGAGACCCTCAAAGACCGCATCAAGAGGAAGAAGGATGACCTCGCCGACACCACCCGTATGTGATCTACCCCTGGCTCTGGACGCGGCGAGTCGCAATGCCAACGGCGGCTACGGCATCACCAATACATGGCATTGCCACAATCTTCGCCAGCTGCATGCCCCTTTCGAGACGAATGCTAACCGTATCTCCCACTCTAGTCCGGGCTGTTGCGCAACAGGCTCACGAGCCCATCCCCAAGAACCAGCTCATGAAGGCTAAGCGGACGCTCAAGGGTCATTTGGCCAAGATTTACGCCATGCACTGGTCCACCGACCGAAGGCACCTCGTCTCCGCCTCGCAGGATGGAAAGCTCATCATCTGGGACGCCTACACCACCAACAAGGTGCACGCCATCCCTCTCCGCTCCTCGTGGGTCATGACCTGCGCCTACGCTCCCAGCGGCAACTTTGTTGCTTGCGGTGGTCTCGACAACATTTGCTCCATCTACAACCTCAACCAGCAACGCGATGGTCCTACTCGAGTTGCTCGCGAGCTGTCAGGCCACGCTGGTTATCTGTCCTGCTGCCGTTTCATCAACGACCGCAGCATTCTGACTTCGTCCGGTGACATGACCTGCATGAAGTGGGACATTGAGACTGGCCAGAAGGTAACCGAGTTTGCCGACCACCTTGGAGATGTCATGAGCATCAGCCTCAACCCCACCAACCAAAACACCTTCATTTCTGGTGCCTGCGATGCCTTTGCGAAGCTCTGGGATATCCGAGCCGGCAAGGCTGTCCAGACCTTTGCCGGTCACGAGTCCGACATTAACGCCATCCAATTCTTCCCCGATGGCCACTCCTTCGTTACCGGCTCCGACGACGCCACCTGTCGCTTGTTTGATATCCGTGCCGATCGTGAATTGAACCTCTACGGAGTAAGTGTGGGTTCGAAGATTGGATTCCCTTTGACTCTGAGCTAACGTTGGGTTTGTAGTCGGAATCTATCCTTTGCGGTATTACCTCAGTGGCTACCTCAGTGTCCGGCCGACTCTTGTTTGCCGGTTACGATGACTTTGAATGCAAGGTAAGGATTGTCAGCACCCTATTTTATGGGTTGCTTGCTAACAGCGTTAAAAGGTTTGGGATATTACCCGAGGAGAGAAGGTTGGATCGCTCGTCGGTCACGAGAACCGTGTCAGTTGCTTGGGTGTGAGCAACGATGGTACCAGTCTCTGCACAGGTTCCTGGGACTCGCTGGTAAGTGACTTTTTGTATTCTGTCCCGCAGGAGGATTCGCGGTTGCGACTCTTTTGCGAGATTGACAAGAGCGATTATGGTGCGGATTTTGCTGACAATGGGTGTAGCTCAAAATTTGGGCCTATTAAACCCGGTCTACGGAAACGACGGATTTTTTGCCTGGATATTCGAACGACAGTACGCGCTGCGGCCTCTATTACATCTGCGTTCACACGATTATATTGCCCACCGATCTCGAAGACCAATCACGCCCACCATACTTGCGACTGTTGGCGTACGCAGGACGAAGTGACGAACCGTGCCTTCTCACACACATACCCCTTACCGACGAAATTCCCCAGCCGGATGCGAAGACTTGAATGGGCTGTTTTCCGCAGCGGCGCGGGGGGATCACTGGCTGATGCGATACCTTTTTATTTCCTTTTATTTCCTGTCTTGTTCTCTGCCTCTCGATTGCAAAATTCTCTGCATTATAGTTTCCCCTTCCTGACACAACTTTGGTTGTTGGTAATGGGCGGTTGTATTACTGAATGGGATTTTCTTTGTCTTCAGAAGCCCTCTCTGTATGTCGGCTCCGCGCAACAGCTTTGCTCAAATCTGGTTCCGATCAAGCAGACGAGTGGACTGGATGGTGGAGCGATTCTACAGAAGGGGTTCATGGGAGTTGACGGTTAAACCGAGCCAAAAAAAATCAGACCTCGAGATAATACACTACGATGATCCAAGAACTCCGGCGTATGCGCTTGCTCTTTTCGCTTGTTCACTACCGCCTCGACCATAATCGTTAGGAAGGGAACTATGCCCAGGTGGATACTGCTGTCGAAGGGTGGCTTGGACATGGAGGGATTGATGTGGGAGCGACAAGATCTGAGTGCCGTGACGGGTCTAGAGAATTGCTGTTCACAAGCGTTGCGACGGTAGTCCAGTGTACCGATTCCTTACTTGCGGATTCCCTTGCTGCATCTTTTAAACCACATGTACTTTTGCTTTGTAATTTTTCTTTCTTTTTTGTCTTCTTTGGGGTTACGGAGGATGGTCTTGGTCCTTACGGGTCGGCTTGTAAAGTGTTGATAATTGCTACGAGTGAGGAAGATTCTGATTGACGAGGGAGGATGAATGGATGAAGGCGGAGGAGAGGAGATAGAAAATCAAGCCCCCCCTTTTTCTCTTTCAACACTTCTCTCGGTACCTGGACCTCGCTGTGTTTGACTGTTTGCGACTTCAGGCCATTGCCTGTCGTCTTCGAATATGGAGTTTTCGGGTCGACAAGGACGAAATCACCTGGTTTGATGGATCGTTTGGGCCCAAAACAAGATAATAAAGTTGATCGTCCAACTTTAGCATTCGGCAAGGCTCTGCATTTGCCCAACTTATTTCGATACCGGTAACACAGTGTTGCGCCGTATTCAGCAGACGGCGAGAATTACAATCTCTTCGGTGGCGGCCTGTGGCTGAGAATGTATAACTAATTGTTGATTGGAAGATGCGAAGGCAAAGTCTAACACAATGATGCGCCGACCAGAGAGGGACATGCTATAAGCGAACCCGGGATGCCTACCTATATATGAAGAGGCTCATACTCGACTGGTAACTTCTCATCCGGTATTTTTTTTTGGCGATGATAAAAATACAATGTCTGAAGTAATAAACGCCATCGGCTGCCAAGAGATGGGTGTAAGCGAAGGTGACGGCGAGACGACGGGATTCAGTCTTGACGCATCACACCTCATCCGAGAGGGGTGTTGATGAGTAGCCAATATTTAAGACAGCAATATCAGTTGGATAGGAGCATGCCATCCATGAGCGAGTATGACAGTGAGATGAGGGGAATTCAATCTTCAGGCATTATTTCCCCGACAAAGCTTGATGGTGTCAAGATGAGAAGATGCATGTATAAAGCGATAATAGAGGTTGAAAGGGAATGTCCTGTAAGCCAATATACCATAGTGAGATGAAGGAATTTCAAGTTTGGTGCGCCACTGCTCCTCTGATTATGCTTGAGTATGGGGAGAATGGAAGAACGAAGACCCAACACTGGCTGACTAAGAAAATAATTCTCAGAAGAAAACATAGGATGACCAGACGAATTAATTTAGGCTTGACGCATCACCTTGTCAACCGACAGAGTTTGTTTGCGTCTGGCGGCAGAATTTCAATGAATTCGAAACCAGCGTCCGCAAGTCCGGATTTCAAGCCCCCATTGGAATCCCAAAACGTTACCTGAATGTCAAGCACAGTCCATCCTGAGACATGTTTGAGCCTGAACGTGTCCGGCAAGTTATCCCAGACTCGATCGTCACCGTGGCGATGGCCGTGTTGTCACAGACGATGCTGCCTGACTTTAAGCATTGTCAACTCCGGCCAGGCATGACGCGCGTTTTTGGCAGTGGGGGGTTGATATAACTAATGCATGCCCATAGGCAGTTAGAATTCATGCTAACGGCGCAGTCCTTGAGCGAATGCCATTGGAAGTCTGAATAGTCATGGTCAATATGGGAATATGTGGTAACATCATGGTTTCAGAGAACATACTGGAAGGGTGGGAGAATGTTTCGCGTGTGTGAAGCATCTGTGTCAAGTAGTCATCCGGATATTCGGCGCCTCCGGATCATCTATCTATGGAAACACTCACACCAAAACGCTAAAACATTGTTTCCAAATACATCATCAGCCACGGCGCACAGGGATGATCCCCAAGTGAAGAGTGACAGGTTCGAAACTCGGAACACGAAGGGGGGGTGAGATGAGCAAGTGGAGGGTCCGGGTAGAGAAGGAGGGGGGGGGGCCGCTGGATGATCTCAATGCTGATGACGCCAGCAGAAGAAGTTTTCTGAGCCGGCAGTCCGGTAGACCAGAGGATGGCGTCGCGAAGCCGTGACGGAAGGTTTATGGGGGGGCTCGTGTGCCGGAAATTAATTAAGAAAAGGTCGAGAAGAAATATGAGGCGTCACGAAAGGTGGAGGGCGTTGCCCTGCCTGCGTGCAAGTCGGGATGATTGCGTTGATGAAATAAACTTGTCCATGCTGGGCATTGGGAGACGTTACAGAACGTGATAAATACAATGTAATGCAATACAATGTAGTGTAATGCTCTGAGATATATTGGTTTCATGAGTTGGCAGCGGCAGTGACAGGCATTGACAGGCATCAAGCGCCGCGCTACCAGCAAATGAGCGGGATGAGAAGCTCAGCTAGGAGTAGGGACGATGATGGCGTCGCGAGTTTCCATGAGGTTGGAAGGCAAAATAGAAACCACAGCATTGGAGCTCAATCCGTGTCAATTGAGTCATGGCATCGCCGAGAGGCGTACTGCCACGAGGCGTACTGCCATGAGGCGTAATGCCACGAGGCGACGGATCCGAGGGCATGAACCAAGGCCCAGTCTTCTCTGACGGGTCGCATCTGGCATCTATTCTGAGACGACGTGTCAGGCTGACACTTGGTAACAGAATGATGGAAGGAAGGGCAAGAATTACGATCCAGCACGGATCCGAATCGACTCTGTGACTGAAACTCTCCTCATCAATCCCAAGGATCATGCCTGAACCACCGGATTTGTCGCGCTGGCAGCTGTGCGCTTTTGGCCTTTGCTTTTCCTTCCAATATCGGAATCACGGCTGGGCATGGTTTAGCGCCAGGAATTGCGGCATTGCCGAACTTTTCTAGAACAATTTAGCTCCAAAGCCTCAGCCTGCCTAACTCGTCAGCCCCGCCAATCAGGAGCCGGCAAATGGCCAATTAAGCTATTCACATTATACAACCCAAAGTTGAGATGAATGAACCCAAGGCTGGTCGGAGCGGCCTACAATGATGCAGCACAGGATCTGGATGTCACCGTGCTTTGATTGCTGGGAATGCTATAGCCACTCATTTTCCACAACCTGGGTTGCTATTCATAGTGACCGTCTTTTTATTCCTTCTTGTGCAACCAAGGTCCATTCAGGGCTGAGCTAGCCTGTTCCTAGTGCATGTCAGCTTTTCTTTTTTTGGTCGCTTCTCGCTCGCTTCTGGACGGGAAATGCATGTGCTCGATTCATCTTTGCTTTTTGAATGAGACCCGCCACCATGGCGCAATCTGGGGAAAACAAGGGGCCTTGCTTTCGTGGGCGTGCGAGTGGCTTGAGATTGACGAGATTGTGATGGGAGACCAAGGAAGTTGTCGAGGGCCACTTTGGGGGGATCGCCGCGATGGGGGAGGGGGCCAGCTCGTCACGATAGGGGCGCTTTGCTGCAATGCGCACCATGCCTCGAAAGAGTGGCATATGCGCGCCTGACTATCGATCCGCAGATCTGAGACTTGATAGATGGTGCCCTTGTATCCGAAAGCCGGGCCTGCTATGACGTTGGTGGCCCGGCGAATGAGACGGGGCAGGATTTCTCAGGACGCAACTTTGTCACTTCAGCTGAGCTGCACATACAAGCAAATGCGGATAGACACATGCTCCTACAGAATCTAGGCCTCGTTACAAAAACCCTCTCCTCGACCCATGGTGATGCATTGGAGTCCACAAGTTTCTACGTGGGCAGTCAACGAACGGCCAGATAGACAATACAGGACTAGTAACCCAATGAGAGGCGGTCTGGGCGAGGTAAACAAACAAACAAACAAACAACACAGCATTATTGTCCCCGTTTACTTAGCCGCCGAACCCACAGATGACCGCATGAGCCGTGGGTGGTGGAGCTTGACAGACATGCATTCCCTTTCATCCGTGAAGAGGAGACAAGGGTTTCCCAGGTTCAAGTTTCCAAGCACTAGTTGACGCACAGCGCCGGAAGTGGCAGTGCGGCCATGGTTCGCCAGTCGCAGCAAACGAGGATGCATGGCTGGGTTTCAGCGATGAACCCTGCGGCTGGTTCTGACTCCCAAACAGGTCGAACAAAAACTGACGCAGCTGGGGCGGGCATCAAAGCGACGGCAACTCGGGATCCCGATCGAGACCAATGACGGCCAACCGCCGCCAAGAGTAGTTAGATTTCTCTTTCCCCCTCAATCAAGACAGGAATTGAGCATACCTGCAGGGGGATGAGGCAGCCCAATTGTTCCTCGGACCGGGGCAAGACCGAGCTCGCTCCGATCAGTCGGGTCTACACACATAGTATGGCCTGGCAATCTACCACAGTCGATAGCCTCCCGCTTTGCAGGCGAGGCGGCCGCTAGAGCGAACGGATGCAAACAACCAGCAGTGGGCGAAGGTATCGCAGGGACGCGGGATTAGGCGAGGGCGCGGCCGCTCCTCTGTTTGCCAGGCTCTCCAACCTCACCCTCTGTTACCACTGGCGGCAATCGATGGACGGCTGTGTTGGGTTGATTGAAACGATGAGCAGCATGAAACCGACGGGCTGGCGCGGGCCACGGAGCGGGCTGGGCAAGAGACTAAGACCCAAATCGGCTCAAGGGCGGCATGCTAATGCGAGGGGCGCTGGCGTGAAAAAAAAAGTGAAACGGTCACTCATCACATAGTAGTCACAAGTGGAAGAGGTGGTCGATGCCCAGGGCTGAAGTTGACGTTGGGCCCTTTGCAGCAAGACACAGAGATGACGGAGGCGGGTCTTTCAGCCATCGACAAAGCCTTGACCAGGCGATGACAACGAAATGCAAGGCGGCGTTAGTCACTTGTGCATGTGACTCCATTTGATTGCATTCTATAATTGTAAACGCGTAGTCATATCATAATAGCATAGCATTCTGCATGGCGCCGTGAGGCCAAAAAAAACCAAAACTATCCCTTTGAAGTGCGCGATAGCTGCACTTGGGTCACGGGCAGGGGGGTCTAGCCAATTAAAGAACATCAAAGTGAAGGTACATCCTTTCCCACCTAATTTAGGCTATGATATAAGTCTAACAATTTCCGGATCTACATAAAGCTACATTGCACTATTGACAATAGTAGTTGATTCCGGAAGTCATTGATATCACTTGAGGTCACCTTGCTTTTGCTGGGGTCATGCGGGGTGGGGTACGCAGGTGCAGCTATCGCGCACTCAAAGGGATAACCAAACGAAAAAAGGTTGTCAAGATTAAAGAGAGAGAGAGAGGCAGAGAGCTCTATTACGCGCCGGGCCCTTGCTTTGTGACACATTCACACTGGCGCCGAGCAAAATTTCCCGAATTCTGGGGGACCCAGACTACGAGCTTGGTAGCATTGCATGTGTTGATACTACGGATCGAGGCCAGCGTAAATCGACGTCGGGACAGGGACCTGGGCGCGAGGCTATCAACTTGAGGGACGTCGTCGTTCAAACTTGGGGCAGAGCCGGCACCAGCAGTGGCTTGCGCTGTTGCGATTGGTGACGGGGTCCGGTTTTACACTGGGAGACGATTCCCGGTCCTGCCCCCGTGCAAACTGCGGCGTTGAAACAAGGCCGGGAATTGTTTTGGGCCGGGGGGTGAGGAAGAGGCGCAACCCTGGGGGGGGGGGGGGGAAGCTCTCATGCCATTGGCAGCCGGCGACGCTTGACGCAGGGGGCTGGCAATCTCGATAGGTTCGGCTTGCTCCGTCGTGTCACGGCGAGCGGGTGGTGTTAGCGGGCGTCATCGCCGTGCGGTTGTCGTCGCCTTCGTCGTCGACGACTACGTCTGCTAGCTTTTGAAGCGTGTGACGGCGGGTGGACGTGCCGCGTGCGTACCTGAAGCGATCGGCTCTGATGGGCGCCGAGGAAGGCCTGCACTGTGCATTTGGAGGCGTTCTCCGATCGGTTTCACTCAGATGGACGGCGTCAACCTGTTCCCTATTGCCGGCAGCCACAGACAATTTCGGAGGATTTGGCATTGGGACCCCGAAACAGCATCTAGCTTCGACCACCAGGCCCAACAGCTCTCTTAGCATTCGAAATCTGGTCTTGATCGGCAGATGCAACTGTCTTGTCGGCATTCCCGCCCAACTCTCCCTGCGCGGCCGGGGGGCCACCCCATCACCGCTGCAACCTTCATACGTACTCGTAACCACTGTCATTTCACAAGCCTGGGCATTGAACCCTGGACTGACTCTGCCTTGCCTGGATAATTCAACTCAATTGTCTCCATCCTGGGAATAGCATAGCTTCGTATATCCCTGAGTGATTGCGATGCTATTGTTAGTCAGGTAGCTAGTCAGGTAGCTAGCCAGGTAGCTAGGTAGCCAGGTTGGAGCAGAGAACTGTCCCCGTCCATTCCCGATACGGTCGTTGACGATTCGGAAAAAAGCACCGCCAGTCACAACTCTCCTCCCTTCATACACCACAGTACCACACCACCACACCACATTCTCCTCACACTCTGGAGGCACGCACACAAAACGCGAGAGAAAAAAACAACGAAAATTTCAAACGGGGAGTTTCACCTTTGGCCTTGTCGCGCCTCGTCACACCCCCGGACCTGGTACATTCTGCTGCGTGGCTTGTTCTTCCCCCCACCCGAAGTTCCTCCTGGGACACACACGTTACGGCCACGCATTAACCACGCAGGCCTCATCCTCACTCCCTTCACTGCCTCTACGCGCGGTGCTACGTGCGCTGGGTCCTTGCTCGTCGCCCGACAATTGCGCCCTCGTCTTCCCTCGTGCCCAGCATCAAGGCTCGACCATATCCCCGACGCCGTCTCGGTTCACAAGGTGGCCCGACTCTCTCCCCCAAACCTGCCTTAACTTGCATCGTCGGTAGCGTCCGGCCTGAAACAGCCCAGAGCTCCGCAACGGCGGCCCCTAGTCACAACAATTCTCACTCCTCCAAGCGCTCGATCTCACCGCCCTCCCCGGCTCTGCCCTGTGCCTTGTCCTCACCCTTGCCCTTCTTAGCTCCACATCTTCCAGAACAATACCCGTCTCCAAAGAAAGCTCAGACATATTCTCTTACTCTCACTCTCCCACGGACGCACACCACTTCTCTTGAGCAAACCCCTTCTCTTTGCCACCCCATCCCCCCCCCTCGACATATTAAAAGAGCCTTCCCCCAGCCCACCTCAGCCATCATGTCAACTTCAGCCCAAGACGAATTTAACGACCTTGTCGCCAAGAACACACACCGCGAGACCCTTCATCCTGAGGATCGCGACGACCCCGAGCTCAAACAACTTGAAGAACTCACTGAAGAAGACACCTTCCGCAACAACCAAATAGACGCAGCCATGCGTATGCCTACCATCGACAAATTTACCGGCGCTGGCGCCTCTGATATCAAGCTGCCCCCCTCGTCCTTCGACAGTGGCCGTGCCACCGGTGTCAAGGGTGTCATCGCCGACGCTCGCAACTACGAGGCTGCTCGCAAGAGCAAGTGGCGCAACCGGGTGCGCACCGCCCGTGCCAGCATCTTCGGCCTCGATGGCCACATCAACAAGGGTAGCAAGAGCAGCGACAGCGAGTCTGAGGAAGACGCCAAGAGCTCCGCCAGCGATGGTGACGAGGAGGCCTTCCTCCAAGAGTGGCGAGAGACTCGACGACGCCAGCTTGAGAACGACGCCAACCGCTCCGTGAGGAACCGCAGGACCAGCCCCAGCGTCCGTATCTATGGACGCATGGATGAGGTGGATGCCCTTGGGTATCTCGACGCCATCGAGAAGGTTGGCCGAGAGACTATCGTTGTCGTCTTTGTCTACGACCACGAGGTATGTGAACGACATTGGATCATGAAATAAACTGTTTACTAATGGCAATCACTAGTGCGAAGTCTCTTCCACCATCGAGTCGGCAATGATGCCCCTTGTCAAGAACTTTAGTCACATCCACTTTGTCAAGGTCCACTATGAGGAGATTGAGTTTGATAACGCTGCTGTGCCGTCCATCTTGGCCTACCGCAACCAGGGCGACCTGTTTGCCAACCTCACTGGCATGATTGAGATGATTCCCGACGATGAGACATTTGGTACCGAGTCATTGACTCACCTCTTCAACAAGCACGACATTCTATGAAGCCTGTCGTCTTAATCATCCATCCGCAACATCTCACAGTAATGCTGTCACGTCGAATTCTTTTCTTTCTCGCGTCGGTCGCTCTATAGACCTAGACTCCGGCGCTATTATACGATACCCCCTATGGATACGGCGAGCTCCCGAGCGGAGCCCACTCCACACTATTCGTTATTTATATTTCCTTTTTATTATCATTACATCTAACTGGTGGTGTTGTCTTTTTTCGGATTTTGAGTTTTGCTCTCGCGAGATGAGCAACGCCTCACTGGGGTTGGGAGTCATGAGCATCTTGAATGAACCGGCGAGACCGAGATAAAAATGGGTTGGGAATTTTGCTTTGTTTTGATGAAGGCATGGCGATTAGCTGCCGATATGACTGGACTTCTTATATAAGAGGGGAGGAGGCATTTTGCTTTTTATTAGAAGGGCCGTTTTGCCCACATGTATGACTAGCTATGACTTGCTGACGCAATAATATGTACCTCTTTGAACAAACCAATTTTTTTTCCATACACCGTGCACTGTGACAAAGTGCATTCGATATGCTTTTTGCTGTATCTATTATTAATATGGCTCGTGGACCGGTTGGCGATCTGGCGCTGAACTAACCATGTTGGGAATGTCCTATTGGAGCAACATGACCTCGCATGTGTAAAGTAAGCGCCAGACGCAATGTTGGCTACGACAAATGCTAGCATTGGTTGGATTTACTTCTCGACGTCGCTTATAAACTTATACGCCCTAGGTTTGAAGCCACAATTATTCAGGTGAACGAATAAATTGTAAAATCATACGTGACAACAAGGGTTAACTAAACTTTTGCAATATGGTACCTAGACGGACCCAAACGCCTCATCGACAATGGTAAATAATGTAAATAAATTAAATATGATGAAACAACACGAGGGTCTGTATTTATTATATAATATGTATTAGGCCTAAAGTATATTTACTGTCTTATTCTGTGGTATTGTCTGACTATTGGCATGCTATTATACTCAATATTGCCACTGAACTGGCTGACCACTGTCGTCATTTCCTGTCTCTACTACCTTGGTCGTGGACGTGGTACAAAGGCCTTCTATGCTTGCTAAATAAAGAAACCACTCATATTCGCCCAAGTAGGGGCTTGATGGTGACAAGATCCAATGCAGTATGGCTGTCAATTAGATCGGAACAGGGCTTCTCACCAATTGGGGGGAAGTTACTCGATTAGGTAGGTCGGGCATGGCAACTTGATAAGACATGCATAAGAGGTGCGTGTGCCTGTGTGTGTGTGCCACGACGCCAGACGGCGCAAAGGTGGAGGCAGGCCCGGAGTCGGGCCCGTGAGTCAGACAATTAAAGATCAGATGCTGGATGGCGAGACGTTTGTGGCTCCGACTTTGACGCGGGACGACGAGATTCAAAAGGCAATGGTGAAGCTGGCTGTCTTACGTCATGCGGAAATTGAGGGGTGCTGAGCGCTGGGTGCTGCGAAAAAAGGATCTGAATGATGGGATATTTGAGACAGTAGCATCCTTGGCATCTAGTCAGAAACGGAGATTGCGTCCGTAAATGCGGGAAAAGGAAAGCATCGTCCTGAGTGAGATGCACAGGCAAAAAGGCTAGCTGGCTTGGGTGGTGGGTGTTGAGTGTGTGAGTGATCCAGTGTGAGATAGATGGCCCAACTAGAGAAAAGGCTGGCCGGAATAAGAATACGGAACTCGCAAAGGAGAAGAGGGACAAAATGCAATCGAGGGATTAAAAAGCGCCGACTGCGCCGGAGGCTATAGACAAAACTGGGCTGATGTGTCTCATGGCTCCTCATGGCTGACTCTTTCGATGGGGAGACAACGTTCAACAGGCGAAATGGTTCGTCGTCGAGATGCTCACGCGGCCAGCCAAGGTGTAAGTACCCCGCAGTTGCGACTACGCTAGGGGACAGTCACGACGTCCAAATGGTGGGGCACGATAACGAAAACGATAAGAAACGAGCAAGGGTATGAGCACGATGATGTAGTTTTGCGATGGGGTGAGCTATTGCGCATATCTGCTGTCAGAAAGAGCTGGAGTCTGGAGAATCTGGGAGTCGCAAACGAGGAAGAGCTCTCTTCTCGAGGTGGTCAGAGGGCGACAGCCATTGCGCTGTGTGTTTTATTTGCACTGTACAACGTACGCTTTGTTGGTACCTGATCTGACGTGTATCCGCCGGTGTCTGAGGGTGCGGGAGTGAGTGCATGAGAGCGATGGGGGTTGCCCCTCTTGGAGGCGGCGTAGTGGATCCATGTCGATTGGGCAAGTATCAGAGGCGGCGGCAATGCAATGCGGATGAATGATGGTATCAAGCTGGTAGTGGAGAGGGGAAGAGACGAAGAAGAGAGAAGGACAAAAAAAAAGGGAATGATAAGAAGTAGAGGAAGATTGATTGATCAGAGCTGAGCACCAGCATCTATTACAGCGTCAGCAATGTGCTGTGTAACATAACCATGTCCTTTTTTATTTTCAACACACCCGGACAGCCTGATGCACCATCCCGCCGTGTAAGAACGCCATGATTCAATTCACCTTTGATGTGGGCTACTGCGCCAGCCCTGCACATCTCCCCATCCAAAGTTGCCGCGACCCTGGCTGCGGGCTGATACAGCCTGTCGCCTGCTCGGAGCCACCAACGTGAATGCATCCCATCCCTCCTTTTGGTTCACACTTGTCTGGCTCTACCATGTACAAAGCCCATTTCCATTCCACCTCATCTGGACCTCCTTTTTTTTTCTTTTTACCCTTTATCCTCTCTCTATTGAGACGACCTCTGCTTTAACCCCGCCCTTCGCCCACCGCCTCGCCGCCCTCCCTCCTCCTCCTCCGCCGCTCAACCGACGTCACCGATAGCGCACCGATAGGAACCCACCCTACTAGCATCTTATCAAGGCTGACCCCAGGCACATCGCGCCGGTCCCCATCCGCCAGGTCACTCGGGACCAGAGTTGTCAACGTTAAACCACCAACTAACCACATCGCTTTGCGCTTTTTGCAACGTCACCGCAAGCACCTCACCGAAAGAAGGCTCGTCGCCTGGTGCTCATTTGCGCATTTTCCCCACCTCCCCGGCCCTCGTTTGCTCGAGCTTTTCTGCTGCCCTGGCGCCCCTCCCACTACCACCCCGCGTGCGGCGCCTCTTGTACAAACCAACCCTTAGGCAGCCTCAGCCCAGCAGGCAGGCAAGGAAGACAGGCTGCGGTCCAGCCGCCGGACAGGCACCACGGCACAAGACAAACCACGTTGGAATTTCCACTGTGCATGCCTTTAGCGAACCACAAGTCGAAAAGGGTGTCTCGCACTTGCTTCGCACTGAACTGGACTTGGGGGGTATTATTAGCTCACGCCTCATCGGTCCCGGTCCGTTCACAGAGGTTCACGTTCACCTTACAAACCAAAATCGACGGGAACCTCAACGGGTTGCATCAGCGCCGAAGCGTTTCTCCGCTTCCTTCGTCTCGTCTGCTGTTCCTTACTTTTACGCATGCTGGTAAGTGCTTCTTTTTCTTCCTCTTCATCTTCTTCATCTCTTCCTCCTGCTTCCACGCTTCCAGCTGTCACAAAACGGTCCCTGCTCCTCACCCCGCCGCCACCGTCACGCCCATTTATCCATCCACGCATTCTACCTGCCCATCCGCCCTGACTTGCTCACCCCTCCATCTCCCGGCGACCCGTTTGGTCCTTCGGTCCGCCTAAATCCTGCCCCTCACGTATAAGCTTCGTCTGGGGCTCACGGCTTTTCCTCATATGCGCCGCTGCAGCCTATAATGTGATAAGACGTCGCTGATTTAGCTTCCTTCTCGTTATGGAACAGCAGGGTTCGCCACCTTGCACACCAACTGTCACCCGTCGTGATACCTCCTCTCCAGAGCCGCCCGTGACCCCTCCACGCAGCAACGTCACTGCTGCATCAACCACCGAGACCTCGAGCTTCTCGCCCACAACCCCAACGCCTGCATCGACAGCCTCCTGCAACCCCCTCTCCATTTCCGAACCTACTCTCCGCTTCCCCCGCCCTCTCGGCAGTCGCCACCTCGCAAACTGGATCTCGTCCAGTAATCCCGACATCATGCGTGTTACGTCTACCGAGGATACCGGACTGTCCGAGTCCACCTACGAGCTCATCTCGGGCACCGACACCGAGTCCCAAGATGAAAACTACAACGAGTCCATGAGCGAGTCGGTCGGGTCCCTCGACTTCCACCGACCCGACGACGTCCACAGCATTGCAGACACGGAGCGGACCTTTGATGACGAATCCGTTGCTGACGGGCTAGAGCCTCGAGCTCAGCTCTCTCCAGAAAACGAAGATGGCGATCGTGCTGCCAAACTTCTCGAACAGTCACAAATGCACGCCGAGACGTCACTCAACAATGATGACGCAGATCCCGAGTCTGAAGATGATGCTCGTTCTCGATCCTCTCTCGAGTATACACAGCAGAGCCTCAAGACCCCTTCCATTCCTACACCGGAAGCTAGCAAGATTGTAGACCGATCCACCGAGGTGGTCGAGAGCTGGTTGGAGGCCGGCTCTGACGATGAAAGCGACTCTGACGAAAACTCAGGAGTCTCTCTCAAGTCCACTATCAAGGACTGGCAAAAGTATATCTGGGGTAGCCGTGCCCATGGCTGGCACTTTTTAAGACAGGTCGGCTTTGATATCCCCCCCGGTATCTTTCTTCTCATTGCCCTGTTGATCCCCGCCTTCTTCTCATCCCCACCATCGGACCCCCACAGTCCCGCAGCCACTTCCGTCCTGACTATCCACTCCACTGCCACAACCCTACCTACTAGCCAAACATCGTCTACATCGTGGGCCTTGTCCACGGCGACTGGAACTGCCGAGCTTGTACCGCTCGAGGACATCAAGCCCGACGAGTGGCTGTTTGGAGGAAAGAAGCCTGATCTGGCTGTCTTCAAGCAGCAAAATGCCAACTACCTTGTTCGCATTCCCAGCGACGTCAAGCGGACATGGCTTTCTAAGAGGTGTCTGATGTTTTCAGCCACCCGGGGAGTTGACACCGTTCCCATTGATGTCTCCTCTGCCGATGACCAGGGTGTGATTATCAAGTTTCCTCAAAAGGAAACCTACGGGACAGTCCAGGTTGAAATCACTGCTCTCTGCCGGCCCAAGGTGCGCCAGGTATTTCGCATCACTTTTGAGAAGAGCATTGTGGGGGGTGCTTTGGAGAGGACGAAGCACCTTGCCCAAGACCTGACTGATCTGGTGCCTGCTGCTGCCCAAGAAGCAGAGCGGCGCCTCGGAGAGGCCAAACGCTCGCTCGAGTCGGCCTCTGACAATGTCTTGACGGCCTCTGACAGCTTGTTTAAGGATATTAGCGTTCGATTTCATAATGCCCATAGGTCTCTGGGCTATATTAAGGTGAATGCCCGGACCCGCATACATGACACTGCCGAGAAGATCTCGGACAAGGTGGAGAGCATCGCAGACGGTGTCTCTCAAAGGCTGCTTACTGCAAAGGACGTTCAGGACCAGGCTCAGCTGAACCTACTTGATGCCCAGATCGCAGCCAAGCTATGGTGGCTCAAGGTGACTGGAAGCAAAAACGAACATGACCGATACGAAGACAAGGCTAGAGAATTCATGGCCGAAAAGAAGGCCAACGCGATCGAAGCCTACAAGGCACGACACCCCGATAACAACAGCGCAATTAAGGGACGCGCTCAACTACTGAATATTTTGTTCCGCGGATCTCGATGTGGAACCAAGGCCGATCGAGGAAAGCGAGCAACGCAGCAATGCAACCGTGTGGCGTAAGGGGAAACTTGCATTTTATTTATTTATTTTATTCCGTTTTATTTCATTGGCTGGAAGACAAGCTAGGGTTTGGAGGTTATCGGGACGGCAATTGTGCAGTATGGGATTCATGGTCAGGACTGGAGTTTATGGGTTCACACAATCATGTAGACACGGTCTCACTTGTTGTTTTTGTTTCTTTCCTTTCTTATTCGATTTGCTGTTTGTTTTAGGAATACTCAATCCCCTCCACGATTCCCCTGACCATCCAGCAGTTCCTTTGACTTTGATGTGCCCCTGGTATTCATGTACACGATACGATGGATGGGCTTTGGCGATGGGCGAGGAGGACAAAAGCATGGGAGAGAAGACGAGATGGCAAATATCTCTGGGTATAATAGCTCTCTGTAATGTGACAATACAAAAGTTGAACAAAGAGAAGTTGTCTCGCTGCATGGTGAAATGGATGTGTACGGTACTCGCCTGCAGCGGCGTAGTTGTGTGTGGAATAGATGCGCGGCGTAGCTAGAGCTAAGAGCTTGTAATTAGCTAGATGTACTCCGTACCTATCGAGCCATGCTGCCCAGCAACGCGGCTATTAAGCTCGAGCATGTGGGGGGGGCTTGATATGGATGATGATCAGGAAGAACCGGGAGATGAGCGAGTCTAGGTGCACTATGACGGCAATCATATTTGCATGCCAGTGTCGGAGAAACTGCCATCACTGTATTCAAACAGCGCCTTTGTAAATCGCCCAACCCTATGGCATGAGACTCCAATGTTGCACTTCGATTCATTCACCCATGGCAGCAACCTTGCAATTATTTCAACATTATTTCAACGACAACAATCGAAAAAAAAAAACCAAGCTGGGAAGCATATCAAGATCATTCACATGGCCCCACCGGCCTAAGCCAAAGCTGCCATGATATCCCCACAGGCAATTTTGCGCAAGATGCCCTGCACGCAAGAGGTACTTTGCCTTGCCCAAGGCATCCCGTACCTCGTGCGCAAAATCCCGCGGGGCAGTGACTCGCAGTGGTGCCTGAGAGCTGGTGGGGTGATTTGTACCTTGAAGCCAATCACGACGGCGCTGGACTTGGGTTCAATTTTTTTTTGCCCTCCCTGTCCGGCTCCTTTGGGCAAAGAGGGCCCTGAAGCAGGCAGCGCTAGGTACCGGTGTTGCAGTGGGCAAGCTAACCTACTAGGTAAGCAGCGGGCCTGTCCAGGTGAGGCCAGCCCAAAGGAGGGGAGGGGGGAAAAAAGGAGGGGCAAGTATTTCTCTTCAGGCGGCGAAGGGGAGACAAACAAACATCAGACAAAACCCCCATCATCTCACCCGTCCCTGTAGTTCTGTCAACCCCAGTGGTACAGCGCTCAACCAAATATTCCTTTCTCTCTAGTAAGTCCAACCCACTTCTGTCGCGGTTGTTTTTTTGGTTTGTCTGTTTTTCTTCCTGGCTCCCCCCCCCCCCCCGCCTGGGTACTGCGGCCCCTGCCCTGGACTTGGGTTTTTTGTGGCCCGGGAGGGAGGGGAAGAGGGGTCAAAAAAATCGATGGTATCATGAGAAAATCCGATGCTAACAGGAAGCTCTCCCGCGCCAGATTCCGAGCCGATATACATAAAATCCACCAAAATGTCTGCCGAGAAGCCCACTGAGCCCAAGGTCGAGGAGACCAAGCCCGAGACCACCGAGGTACGTGGATAGACAAGAGCGTGGCGGCGAGACCCCCCGCGATTTGACGACATGGCATCGGTTGCGAGATGGCGCAAGCGACGAGATTATCGCTATCGCTGGATATGGATCAGAGCAAGATAGGCTATGATGGTGACGCACCCAGGCGATTTCGGTTCCGTTTGACCGCTGCCCTGGCCATGTTGCTGTCAGCTTGACATGAAGCATTTTGCCTCTGCGGTTGCGCAGACTTGAGTCATTCGGCCCGCAATCGCTCGATCTGCGCCATATCCCATTCCGATACCGTCGTTATCTCGTTGTTGAGCTGCACTAAACAAAATCAATCATATGCTAACATGGTTCGGTATTAGGAGAAGCCCGTCACCTCCTCGTCCGTCTTCTCCATGTTCGGTGGTGGTGAGAAGAAGGAGAAGAAGGAGGAAGAGGACCGTGGTGATGTCTCTGGCAGCGCCAAGGCCCAGCGTGAGGCTGCTGCCGCTGCCAAGGGTGACGATGTATGTACCTGGTCCGGCAGACTACGAGATCAGAGCATAACTGACACTTCTTTAGGAGGACCAAGCTCCCGAGTCCGAGGATGTTCACTTTGAGCCCGTTGTCAAGCTGACCGAGAAGGTCGAGACCAAGACCAACGAGGAGGCCGAGGAGCAGACCTTCAAGATGCGTGCCAAGCTCTTCAAGTTCTTCAAGGAGTCCAGCGAGTGGAAGGAGCGTGGCACTGGTGACGTTCGTCTGCTCAAGCACAAGGAGAATGGCAAGACCCGCCTGGTCATGCGCCGTGACAAGACCCTCAAGGTCTGCGCCAACCACTACAGTGTGTTTTTTTTGGTTGGCCCATTTTATCTTCAGACTGGGTGCTGACAGTTTATATAGTTGTCCCTGAGATGAAGCTCTCCCCCAACGTCGGCTCTGACCGCAGCTGGGTATGGAACGCCTCCGCCGATGTCAGTGAGGGCGAGCCCGAGGCCGTCACCCTTGCCATTCGATTCGCCAACTCTGAGAGTATGTGACGCTGCCAAACTTACTATTATCCAGATGCTGACCAATAAAACAGACGCCAACCAGTTCAAGGACGCCTTCATCAAGGCCCAGAAGGACAACGAGGTCATCTTCAAGAATTCTGAGGATGACGAGGCCAAGGAAGAGGAGGCCAAGGAGGAGGCCAAGGAGGAGACTGCTTAAGCAGATCTGGTTGCTACATACCCCCTTGCAGGTTGGCCTAGACGTGCTGGGATATCCCGACATACATGGCTTGTAGTCGGAGCTCCCTTGGTGTCTAGGCTGGCCTGATTTTTCCCCTCCCCCAAACACGCCACAACAGTACGCCTTGGACATCGTTCGCTGAAAGCACGATGACCCCATTACCTTGAATTCCCCACCCCCAAACCCCTATACACAGACACATTCGCACATTTTAACACCCAACACCACACGCACACATGGCATGGTTGCTTAAAGCAGTCGCGGACGCGGAATGGAGAACGATGAAGAGTGAAATGGGATGGGAGTACCCGATGCTGGAGCTCGCCTCGAGGCGGTTTGGCGGATGGATGGATAGCATCAAGAGTATCACACTACACAGCACTTTGAAATGAAAAAAATTAGATAGCCATGCCGGCCCTGTTTCAGTGATGACCTGTGATAAAAATACAACATAAAATGCGTATGCGACTGGGACGGTCCGTGTTGCATGCATGGATTGCTTTGATGCGAGAGGGCAACTGGTGGAGATATAGAGTGTGGCTGGATGGACAAAGGAGCGTCGGAACATTTTGCGACATGTGGCATGTGGCTTGTGATATGTGGCTTGTGGCATTGGCTGTGACCGTGTTACAAATCGCCGATTTCTGGCCACACCCATGTACTGCTTCTTCCCCGGACACCGGCCAGGCGGCCAAGGGAGACGTGTTGCCTACGGCATCTCCCTTGTATCGATGGATCGCTATTACCCGACTGGGGAAGACTATTTATGATTCATTGACAGATCAGACCCGTGACGAAGGCGGGGTGGCCAGAGCGGTGGCGCCCCCAGATACCTGGCCAACTTGGATGGTTTAAAGGGGAGTGGGGAGAGAGATGGAGAGAGAGAGAGAGAGAGAGAGAGAGAGAGAGAGAGAGAGAGAGAGAAAGAGTGACTTTGCTGGTACGGCTTGTAGACAAAGGCCGAGAAAGAATGCTAGACAATGTTTTTTCTTTCTTCTTCTTCTTGTCTTGTCTTGTTGCCGAGCCTCGGGGGGAGGGGAGCAAGGATGCTGCAGTTACCAGAAGCTGGGGGAAAGGGAGCGGGAGGCAAGGCGGCCAGTCTGCCCACGTCGTTTCTACCAGGCAAGACATTAAAGGGACGACGGACTGACCTGGGAATCCGTCCTTCGGGGATGGCCAGCTTCAGCTCCGAGTTGAGCCCTCCCCCGAGCTAAGTAGCTGACGGACCCAGCATGGCGGGCGATTGTGTAGTAGTAATAACAGCTGGCAGTAGCTGCAGCAGTAATTAGCTGTAACCGAGAGTGATGTGACATCCCGCAGGGCATCCCGTCCGCAGACAGGCGGACGTAGGTGAAGTAACTGACTGGACAAGGCGAATAATAATACCCCCGAGTAACAAGAGCAGCCCTGCAGATGGATGGGCTGGTCTAGAGCCAAGGAAGGTACCCAAGTGGTTCTCGGCAGGTTTTCCCCAGCCCAGTCCAGCCCAGCCCATCCCATTGTTCAGCAAGCCCCTCATTTTCCCAATTGCCCATTCATTCGGCTTGGGCCAAGGTGTCCACTGGTGGGGAGTTGGTCTTTTCCCTTTTGCCTGCTGCAGCTTTTTTTTTCTTCCTCGGTGGCCGGCCTGGTCTGCTCTCAGCCTCCTCGTCCGGTTCGCGGGTCCCTCATCAGCCTCTTTCACCCTCTACCGCGTTTCCCACACCACTGCTGTTGCTTGCTGCTGCTCTACCGCTGCTGGCTCTGTGACTGGGTCTTGTCTTCCTGGTCCTTCTTTTTTTTCTTGGACTGTCCGACGCGCAGCCCACCTTTTACCTTGGGTTTTCCCCATCCATCGGCTTCTTCTCTCCTCGCCCGAAAATCCTCGTTCGTCGTCTCTCCTCTCCCCCGTCCACACACCACCCACACACACACGCCCCCGTCACTTTCCCACCTCTAAGCTTGTTGGTTACCCTTTTTTTTTTTTCTTTCTTCTTTTGGCCCCCCCCAGGCTCGAAGACCTACCGTGCGTGTGCCGTCTATTTTTTGCTTGTTGGGTTCTCTGCCTCTGAGGGAAGTGCGTGTGTGCGTGTGTGTCCGTTCTGGCGTGCGTGTGTGAGTGGAAAACCTGGTCGACGCCGCCGCGCCCACCTTTTACTTCCTTTTCCACACGCTGCGCTCTCACACAAGCACGGTTCCTCTCTCCCTCCCTTTCACGCGTTTGACCCGTTCCCCCAATCCTTCTCTTTACTCTCTCTTCTCCCTCTCGCGCCCGCCCCCCCGTCTCCCAAAAACCACTACTACCACCAACCCCGTCTTCTCTGTTTGCTCTGGGGAGCCCCATCTCCACTGCCGCCGCCGCCGTACTCCGCCGACGCCTTCCGACCGACCTTTTCCGCCGTCGCTGTAGGAATTTGTTCCCGTCTTGTAACCCACCCACTTCTTCCACCCCCCAAATCCCGTCGTGTGTGTGAGTTGTGTGAGAAAGGGAATCTGTCCCTGTGTCTTGAGTATCTTGTTTTTTTCTCTCCTTCTTGTTTCTTGCCCTTCGCGTCACTGGCTCCGAGAACAAGGACAAAATGTTGGTCGAGGTAAGTGATGTCTTTTCTATTTGTCCCGTCCAAGTCGTCTTCCGCGCCTGTCGTCGTCTTGCTCTTATTCCTCCCCTTTGCTCCCCGGGTTCGTCTCATCAGCCTGCTTGATTGGGTCGGTCTTCATCTTCGGTAGTTGTGGCTGGTCGGCTGTCCTTGTCCTTGTGTCATCGTCTCGGCCCCCGTTGATGATTCGCGCTTGACAATGGCCTCTTCCGCCATGACTTGCGCCGGCCATGTTTGCGACGCGATGCGATGTGAGAGCGACAATGGATGGCCGGTCGGTGACGGGCCTTTTGTCAGTCGGGCTCAGCACCTCGACAGCTGGCAGCAGCCGGCTTCGGGTCTTCTCGTCAGGCCTTTAACAGCTTCGTGTCACAAGCACGACGTCTTGCACGCGTTTGTTTGTCGCGCCGCCTGCCTGCTGTCCTTCTCTACCCGTCTGCTGCCTGCCTCGTCCGTTCATCACAATTGCCATCGTCGACGTCGCCATCAACAGTAGCCACAAATATCTACGCCTTTCCGAGCTTCCCCAGACTTGCCTTGACCGAAGATATTTGCCATCATATCCCGCTGCCCCTTGTACATCATCCTACACGCCGTATCGTCACACGGCAAACACCAGCTGCTGCCCATCTACACGCCCCGCTTCCAATCATGCCCAGGCGACGAACTCGACGTGCCGCCACTCCGCGCAAACGCAGGCAGATCAGCCTGACGAATGAGGGTCTAGGTGCTAACGACTTGCAGCGTAAAGTCAAGGTTGTCACCGAACAACATGTCGTGTGAGTGCCGCTGCTCTCCTCCCCGTCATCCCGAAGCTGGCTTATTCCCGATGTTCACCCACGTGGCGCACATCCATCTCAGCAGCCAAGTGCTAATCATGTATTAGCACCGACAAGCCTGCGGTAGAGGGCTTCCCCATGCGAGAATGGAGCCTGAAGCTGTACCTGCTTGATGAGGACGGCAATGAACGTCCCGCCGACGTCTTCACCAAGGTTGTTTACAACCTCCACCCTACATTTGAGAACCCTGTTCAGAGTATGCTAGACCCTGCATTTCGAAATGACCCTGTCTCAATCTACAACACCGAGTTCAGCTGCTAACCGCACCCACCAGCTTTCACCAAACCACCCTTTACCTGTACGAATGAGGGTTGGGGTGAGTTCGACTTCAGCATTGACTGCTACACCACCGAAAAGACAAAGCTTGCCCCCATCATCCAGGATCTCAACTTTACTAAGAACAAGTACGACTCCACCCACCCTGTCACCTTCAAGAACCCTTCCCAGGCGCTACAGGAGCGCCTACGTGAGACTGGCCCTCTCCCCACCGATGATGATCACCGGACCAAGAAGAAGGGCGTCGCCACCAAGAAGAGCGCCCAGAAGTTTGACTACGAAAAGATTGCCGAGGCTCTGGAGAAGCTTGAGGAGGAGGATCTGCTGCGCGTGATCCAGCTCATCAACGAGAACAAAGGTCCTGACACCTACATAAGGAGTGATGTCGAGGGTAAGTCAATTTCATATCGGGATTCTAGACTGAGATGGCCTTCCCGGCGCTCTCTTTCCGTCCCAACCCCCATCTATTTCTCTTGGTTGATTTATGTGTGGTGAGCTAATAGTGGATGACCTGACTCAAGCGGGCGAATTCTCTATCGACCTCTACACCATGCCAGAAACCCTCTCTACTAAGCTCTGGGATCACCTGGTAAGTTAACCATGTTCTATTTTTTATCCCTTTTTTCAGTACCCGGCTAACAATGTTTCAAGTCCAAGAAGGGCCTCGTTGGCTGAGCCACTTCACCCTCATAATTAATGTAAACCCAATTGTTTCTTTTTCCGACAGGAGTTCAGCGACTGATTTCCGAATGGATGTGGGAACAAGACGGTATACGACACGATAAGGTAATGACGGGCGGGACTTCAGCGACGAATACAATAAAAGAAACAAAAGAGAAAAAAAAATCCAAAAAGGGAGAGCTGCAAAGGCTTGATTGGCGGAAAGATTTACAACGGACAAGAGATCTGAGGGATTGGTAAAGTGAGCATTGGCATCTCGAAGTGCTCCCTTTTCTCCCCACACGGCCACATGCATGTCTTTTCACTCACGGGAGAAGCATCATGCACGGACTGCCTGCAGGACTGGGTGGATGGTGGAGACTGGCTGCTGGCTGAGCGCCGTAGCCTGTTTCGGTCATCCTTCACCAGTGTCGAATCGTTTCTTTTTCTTTCACTTGGCGGAATGTAAGATCCTGCACTTCAAAAGAAGGGGCTTAAGAAATCGAGAGATCGCTGAAAAGGCGTTGGGTGGCTTTGGCATCGGCTCTTGAGGGAATGTCGTCTCATGCGGGCACAGGAGAGCGGCGCATATGCGCTTTTTGGGGAAGCATCTGTCATTGGACGATGCCTTTCCTCCTCCTGGTCTCCCAGAGGTGAAATAAAAGACAACCGAATTCGCTGATGGGAGTTTGTTTTGTGGTTTCTGTTGGTTTGCTCTACAATATTTTTGTCATTGGTGGATGGAAATGGTCATGCATACATGCACATAATGGACGCATTCAAGACAGGCCAATCGAATCGAAATGGGCACCCTAACTATGGACATCAATTCAGTAGCCTATGTACTATGTGATAATTACTTTGACATGAATATTTCGCGAATGTGATTGACAAGTCTGGCCTACGTCATCTGAACATCAGGTATGGAGTACATGGTACCACGAGAGTAAGTGAGCCTCATTCTCAATTCGGTAACGAAGTAAACAGAATCAAAGTATAACCTGGATGAAATATTATTTGACCTCGGTTCCATTTTTAATCTGAAATTTACTAAACTGTTGGATGTTCTACCCTCAACCATTGAGTCTTGCACCGGAGCCAGTACCCATGAATCCAATGCTTATGCAAGGCATTGCATTATATTTATAGCTTTCTCGGTCTGGTCTTAGAAAGTGGCTCGCCGGGCCCTTGTTTCGTTTAGTCCCATAATTTGTGACGAGTTCACTGCCTGTTCCAACCCCACTTAAATCGCGTTGTATCTTGTTTTTTATGCCGAACCCTTTTTTTTTTGTTTACATAAACGAGCAGGGAGTTTCTTACATGTATTCTATGATTCTAAAAATAAAACAAAACCGCTTTCCTCTTAACTATCGAATTCCTGGAGCCGGGTGAGATGACCACCCGAGCTCTGAGCATTCACTTCAGCACCGAATGATATGAAGCAGAGGTAGATGAAGCTCAGAGTAAATGGAAATACGTTGATTATCCAATGTTTAAGCTTGCAGACCTTTTGGTGTTGGTTGTCATGGGGAAGCGGGCGGTGACGGAAACAAACATAGAAAGGGGAAAAGACTTCTTGTCAATAAATAAATAAAGTAAAATAAAAAGATTCACTTGGAAATTTCATATCAACAAAGATACCGGAGTTACATGTGTCTATATGATATGGGCGCTTGCCAGCTATAGGCTGTGGGATTGCAACACGGTTTATAATTAGAAACATCAGACCCAATAAATACGGTCACTACGTTCATTTCATGATCCTTTGCCTCGGGGGCAACTGATGTTCGTATTCTGGAAGAATGTCCTGCTCACGTGTTACAGTCTATTGCGTTTATGAGTTTGTTTGTAAATTTTGGCTGCCGAATGTTTATTGAGGAACAAGGCCCGCCATCGTACATAACCGATGACTCTGATGATGAGTCAACTGGCCATGGTCGAATCATGATCGTTGAACAGCGGATCACCAGAGGCGAGGAGATGGCCAAAGCCAATGGTCTTTTTTTTTTTTTTACAAAGCTTGCATACCCAATGAGATATCTCACTGAGGACCTTCGGTCTGAAACCGAAGCTTGGATATCTGAAGTCCATATCCGGCTGCTAGGCAATGATCCTTGGGCCGGTGAAACGGGTCTTAAGCCTTGTAGTCATTCGGTGATTGCCGTTGCTTGAGAATGTCAGGACCTGCCCATGCCTGAACATCTGCTTATAGCTAGGATACTGCCAACAAGAAAAAGGGACATGAGGGGGAGGGGGGGAGGGTGGTACTCTGGAAGAGAATAAGAAAAAAAGCCATCACGTTCAGTGGCAGGAAGTGTAGGTGGAAACGCCCGGTGGGAAATGAGAATTAATGCCAGGTGTAAGAATTGCTACGCTCAATTCCGTACCAAACACCCCACCGAAATCACATTCTGGTCATCGGGCTTAGCCTTGCTCACAGGCTCTTGCCTCGGGGCAGTAACTTTTTGCCAAGTGGATTAAGTGTTCCCAAGGTCGAATGTACCAAAGTCATGTTCCTTGTGGTTAACCTTAAGCCTCTACGAAATTCCACCTACCTTGGTGGTGAACCTACCTATTTAAAAAAAGACAATTCTACCCCGGGCATCTCCCTGCCCTTAAAGTCTGTCTGTTGTGTTTGGGAAATGAAAGCGAGTAAAAAAATATACATGGCTGGTTTCGCCTCTACTCGCGTAGGATTCCTCCCCTTCAGCACCATATCCCACTTCTGCTAAGCTACATTTAAAAAATGGAGGAATTTGTCCCTTTAATGCGACTTCCGCCGGAAATTCATCTCATTATAATAAAGCACCTCGAGTTACACGACATATTTTCCCTTTCGAAAACATGCAAGCAAATGCACCTGACGGCCTGTTGCGACTGGGAGCGGGAACTAGAAGGCGACGACGAGGCCGCGTACGAATTTTGGTTTGCGATAGCATCTACAAGGAAAAAAGTGTGGGCGTGTGCCCGGTGCAGTCGACTTCATCCTATCCCGTCATGGGTCATGCCTCAACTCGTCCACTTGACTTGCCCCAATCTCGACACGGCCGACAATATCCGGGGGAGCGAGCCGCTATACTGGGGCCAAGCCCATGTGCAGATCGCCCTCAAGTATTCCCGCCTCGGCAGCACCGATTCCGGCTTCCTCAAGGCGATATTGCAGCCGATCAAGATTCATATGCGGGAAAAGGGCCTCACTTTTACCTGCACGCCCCGGATCGTCAACGGCAAGTTCGTAGTGTGCAACTACTTGGAATACAACGGCAACATGCGCTATCTCCTTTCTCAGCGGTTCCCGTTCTTCGGTCCTTGCCCCCACGGGTATTTCTCTCGGATCTGGTACGACTCGGTAGTCCATCCCGAACTTTTCAAGGACGCAGAGGGACGGGTATTGACGTGGGAAATGAAGTGCAGCGATTGCCAGATAGAGTACACAGCAGCGTTCAAGTTGCTGCCATCGGGGAAGATGAAGATTATCATCTGGGGAAACAGTTATTTGGGTGATGAGAGCACCAAAAGCATTTCGCCTATACACATCCTGCGATTTTGCGACCGCCTGCCCTTTCCCCAGTGACTGTCTGAGCGTGAAAATGGGAAAGACAAGGGTCCACGGATGAAGGAGCAGCATTGAAAAAGTACACGGGATATACTTTGGCTTTATTCAAGTTACAACAAACTAGTCAAGTTACCAGAGTTGACAATAGTGACATAATGGCAAACAACTCTCAGCCTCCGTCTTCTTTGAATAACAGGCTCAGACTATTCGAGACCTATGGCTGTAGCAATAACTCACCGTAACCCAAATGCTCGCCCTTCACGCCGTATCTAACCGCCTGAAAGCCGAAAAACAGTAATAGCAATGACGGCGACGACGACGACGACGACGACAACCAAGCTTTGACAAAGTAAGTCGAAAAAGGGGGGCTCTTGGTAGGTCTCTCAGAAGCAAGCAAAGAGCCACGGGCGTGGGGGAGATTCCTAGGTCTCACACTTTTACATACATGCAGATCGGGGCCCGAGGCCCTGACTTGGCGGCCTGTCGAATTGAAGAATTAGGTATTGCGCTTTGATATCAAAGTCTCAGATAAAAGCTACCATCAAGTTTTGTCTCGGTCGAAAAAGAAGAATTGCCAGCTAGCTTATCTAGCATTCAATGGCTTCATCTTTATTTCACGGATGATTGACTCGGGCCGACCCTATCGTAGCAAAACGGCACGGCGACGGGGACTCGGAGAAAAACCAAAAGCAGGGGTAGTCGGGATGACGGACTCCGGGCATCGTCCGGATTGACACATTCTTTTTCCAGAGTCTCACATTTACAATAAGCAAGCATCTTGTTGTTGGTACGGTGTTCCGACGGTGGCAGGTGTTTATCGACAGGATAAGAAAGAAAACAACGGGGTTCCGAAAAGAATGGGTTCGCCAACGGGCATTTCGGCAATGCAGAGTTTGAACATATTGGATGAGAATTCGATGCGGGGTGATGATGCGGGAGGGGCAAGACACCGCAAATACTAGCTCGGGCTGGAGACCTGACTTTTACTTCTTTTACCAGGTTTCTGGAGATTTGCGGCCGCATGTATGGTCGGCTGTTACGTACGAGCAAGAACACGCATCGAAGTTACTGGGGCGGAGGGGCTCTGTTGATGGGGATGGATGCCTCGATTCGCCAATGGGCGGGCGGGGACAGCCCAGCGACGGAGCTTTGGGATGCATTGCTGTGTAGTGGCTTGGTAATAAATAGCATATTTAGCACAGTGCCGCTATGCAAGCGTATCTGGTTCGGTAGACCAGGCCAACCTATCTGTGTCGTGACATTGTTATCTCCGGGCCCGGGCCGGGACCGGGATTGAGGGGGAGCGGATCGAATGTGTAGTGCGTGAGACTGGTGCTGGCTGGTGTGTTTGCCCGGCCGAATTGATCATTCATTCATTCACTTACACGCAAAAGATCGGGCGTGACGACAGATGCAATCATGCAACCATACATATGTAGACATGCCACCAAAGCCAAGACAGACCCCCGTATTTTCCCCAGACTCGGAAATGAAAAGCGGGAGGACGAATCGGGGCATAGGCCAGCGAGTGTGACGCTTCGGTTAGGGCGACGGGCGGAATTTATTCTTTGGCGATCCGTCTGGTGTGGATGCACAGAAGACCGGTTCTTCGGAGGTTGGGAAGCAATGCTGTACGTAATTTTGCACCGGGAGCTGGGCGTTGGTAACGTGACGGGCAATTCGGGGTTGGCGATTGGCCATAGAAGATTCTAAAAGCATCACCAACGCAGGGAGTGATACGGGACAGGCATGGGCCATCTGGGGAAGACGCCATGACATCGTGGCCTTTGGCGGGGTTGGACGGCCGCGGCGTTTCAGTTGGTGTCGCTATTGGATGACGGAGGCGGTGGAGAAGACGGCACGAAGAAGCACAAAGTTCATCAGCAGAGTGGGCAGGGCTTGGGAGAATGACTAGCGTCAAGTGACCTTTGCTGTCATTGAATTCGTGAGAGGGGGCTTGAAGCACGGATGCTGTGCCAGATAGACAGGCAGCTATCTTGTCAGGCGACATATAGCTAACCTTCGCGGCTGGTTGATCGTGGCGACAAAGCACCTTGTGACCTGGACTTGACTCTCGTTCTTGACTCTCGTTCTTGCCCCTCCGGGGAAAAAAAGAAGAAAAAAAGAAGAAGAAAATCCCCATCGTAATCCTAGCCATGTCGAAGGGGTGCCATGTGTGCAGCCGATTGTGAGCGAGGTGCAGGCGCGGAGAGACGCACAATCAATTGTCATTCAATGTCACAGCGCGGTATGCTGTGGGTTCCATCGTCCTTTGCTTGGCTTGTGTGAGGCGATAAACTGCATCCCAGCGAAGCCAGGCCTATCCATACTACTACAGTGTCTACCCCCCTTGCCTTGAATTGAAATGGACTCGGGACGATCTGAATTGAATCCCGACAGTTTTATTTTGCGCGATGCTTGTGTAAGTGTACCACCGCATACAAGACGTACCCCGTGGTATCCAGGCTGTCTGTCGTTGAAAGGCCATAATGTTTCGGCCAACCTTCATTGGAAATCCCAGGATTCTAGAGGGCAGCCCACCCCCCTCTCACGCCTGATGGATGGCTTCGATCGAGTGCAGCGTTTCAGGCCAACCAACAAGGGTGCAGCCCGCCCATCCCAATTGTCGCTTTTGTAATCCATCAATGGTACAAAAGGGTCGTGACGAATTTTTGAACTGTTCGTATTGGGCAAGGCGCCATCGAGGCGTCCCCTCGCACACTTGCCGTGTCCAAATGAGGGATTGGTGTTGTTTTCTGTGACCAATCTATTGATTGACTTGCGCCTCACTTATTCTGCCTAATAAAGCTACGCCATGGAGCGAGTCGTTTGGACACCTGGGGCCGTATACTCTCGCTCTGCGCGCCACTTTAGCCGCAGCATGTCGATGCCCTTTTCATGGCGGGGCAAGACTGGGCTCGATTTACGCCCAGGTACACACGTACGTATGCATCACCTTTGTTTATGTGTGCTTTGTCTTTGTCGTGTCTTGGTGAGGCGCCCAAGCCGTCAGCATGTAAGGGAGAGCAAGTTTCGGTCTTGATCTTAACTCAGGTCTGAGCTACGACGTCATCTTCCGGGTTGGATATGCTGGGGAAATACGCGAGGTGTCTCGGACATCATGATAAGCGATGCAGGTGCCATCTGCCATGTTGGATGAAAAGGAAGAATGCGACACGAAAGAGATTCGTCTGATGCAAGATGCAGGTGGAGCGTGTGGTGGGTGAGGTCAAAGTTAGCTGCATCCCACTAAACCTCACAGGCAGGTCGGTGGGTTGCCAGGTACCTCCCCTCCCTGGGAAGTTGGGAACAGGTATTCCGCCTCACCCTCCATTTCCTACCACCACCTCTGCCGCCATACTTTGTCTTTTCACTCATCTTCACCACGTGTCTTGCAGAGGACGTATCGCAACCACTGTGGTGCATTCGTCTCCTTTACTTACTTATTGTTCCCCCTGACTGTCAAGCATCGCAATTGGCAACTTCAAAGCTCAACAAATTTTTATTTCTTCCCCGTCGTTCTTATCATTTACGCTGCTTCTGCACCTCTTACACCCACCCCTTCTGCTGTCCGGCTTTCAGCCTCTCTAGTTCAGCAACCTTGTGTGTCCTCGACTGTGCCATTGAATGGTCGCGGCCTTGTTCCAGTTTACAATTTCATTGAGCTCTAGTGGATCTGGGGCTGCATCCACCCATTGTGTCATTCCCATTGCAATTGTCTCCATTACCGTTATCGACAACGGTTGGCCCATCCAGTCAAGAAAGAAAGAAAAAACCGTTGCGACCCGCCTCCAGAGACGACGGATACTACGCCAAAAAGAGACCTCAGGGCCAGCCTCCACTTCGTCAAAGAGCCTCCCCAACTACACGGGAAGAAAGGCGACGGCGCAAGTGATGACACTGGCCCTCCGTCCCATCAACACACAAAGCTCCGTGTCCAGCACGGCGCCTCGACCTCAAAACTCTAACAGACACGCCCCCAGCGTCGTTTAGCCTCACCCCGCACTGGCACATGCGGCCTTGCCTTGCCGTATGTTTGGCTCAAGATACGCTCCGCCAACGAACTGGGTCACTTATCTCACGCCCAGACCAAGGCCCACACCACACTTGCGCTAGCTTCCACGCCTCACTGGCCACACTCTATACCTCCCCTTGCCCAGCGAGTCCAAAAAGTCGCCAATTCCCCCGTTCCGCTTCTCCTCGGCCCACGCGCACCACTCCCTTCAACCTCGCCCAACCGCCGCAAGCCGAGTTCGATACCATCACCTCCAGCTTCAACCACCTCGCCCGACTCTTTCCCCTTGCGCATTGCCTGTTGCCAACACGGCCTCTGCGCCTCTGCATGCCACTGGCCTTGCCCGGCTCGGCCCTGCAGCTTCCCGACCGATACTTCCGCCCCCATCAGCTACCCCGCTGGTCGCGACCCTGTTTGCACAACCTGGACGCGACCCAAGCTTTATTTGGTGCCGATTTCTTTTTCTAGGGAGAAAACATAGATATGGCCCCGTATGGGTCCGCCCAGGCGCCTTCCGTCGGCGCAGAGTCGAGCCCGGCTGGTTCCTCCTCGACTCCAAACCACCAGAACCAATCCCAGACTCCTAATCCGGTCCCAACCCCGAATCAAGCATCACAAGCTCAACACCCTCAACACAAGCGAGTATATCAGGCATGCATCCCATGTCGCCGTCGCAAAGTCCGATGCGACTTGGGGAGTGTAGACAACCCACACGACCCTCCATGCGTTCGCTGCCGCCGCGAGAGCAAGGAATGCTTCTTCAGTGCGACTCGTCGCAAGCGCAAGAATGAGGATGGCGAAGGCAGCGATGGCGACGAGTACATAGTTCGCAATGGCCGAAAACGCTTGAATACAAACGCAAGCCCCCCGCCGTTCATAGACCGCCGGGCGTACACCAACATGCCGCTGACCCCCGGTGGTTCTCAGGGTCGCGCTCAGCCACTGCGCCGACCTAATGGCGACAAGGACGGGGAGGGGGATAGCGATTTTGGCCACGATGGTGACGGAAACCAAACTCTGGAGAACCTCGAAGCGCAGGCGGTGATGCGCCGCAGTGTGTTTGGGCCCCACGATGCCCTCGATTTGCTCTATAAGGCAGCCACGGACAGGTGCGTTTCTTCGATTCCCCGATCGAGGTCTGACTTTGCAATACTTTGCTTCTAGTCCAATATGCCGAGTGTCATCAACTAACATCAACAGTCCCGTTGCATCGCATGAGCGCAAGGACAGTATATCTACGCCCCAGCCCGCTGCTCGGCCATCGTTTGCCCACGATGGTGTTCCTAAATACATACCCCAAAGAGTCAGGACTGCGAGGATGGAGCAACCTATTGATCCTGAGCTTTCGCAATCAGAGCTTAGCAGCCAGCCTGGATATGCAGATGCGATTGCCGCTTGGCAGAGATTTCGATTCGTTCGAGCCGGTTGGTTTACTGCCGCAGAGGCGATTGAATATATTGACTAGTAAGTTTGGTCTTTTGAAAAAAATGACCAAGAAGAACATGTAGACTAATGGATGATAGCTATTACAAATACCTCTCACCACTAACGCCCATTTCACCCCCTACCTTTAGTAATCCGGCCTCGCATGCCACATTGCTGTACGAAGAGCCAATCCTGACTATTACCTTGTTGACAATTGCATCGCGGTATCGACAAATGCCCGGCACAGGTGGTCATTGCCGCTCACATGCTATCCATGAGCAATTGTGGACCTACTTGCGAGGCATGATTGAGCGCTGCCTGTGGGGACAAGAGGCCTTCGGTGGAGGCTTCTGTGTACCGCCCGCGGCTTCAGTGTTTGACGAGTCGCAGACCAGCAGTACAGCCCCTTGGCGCGGACTTAGGAAAGGAAGCTTGCGCACTTTAGGAACCATCGAGTCTTTAATGATTCTAACTGAATGGCATCCAAGAGCCCTTCACTTTCCTCCAACTGAGGCGACAGATGAACTGGTACTTCCCATGAATGACCATATACCCGTAACAGTTGCCGAGGAGGATCCCTCAAATACTCTTGGGCAAAGTTTTGGTGGCAAGCGGATTGAGAGCTGGCTGGAACCGGCGTGGAGAAGTGACCGAATGTGCTGGATGCTCTTGAGCACTGCAAATGGCTTGGCATATGAGCTCGGAGTTTTCGATGATATTGACGAGATGCTGAAGGACGATGCCATTATGCGACTGGAGTACAAGGAGGAAGCTTACCGACAGCGGGCTTATAGGATCAAGCGCCTTCTTCTCATCTATGCTACTCAGCTCGCAGGTCGTCTGGGTTGGACAAATATGGCCCCTGAACACCTCCGAAAGAGCGATCCTGCCATCTCCCGAAAACGGCCCGTATCGAATGAGGGCACTACACCGGGCACGAATCCGTCATCATGTTCCAACGCCTTCAACTATGTGCCTGACTTGGAGCTGGATGATCAAATCATCCACTGTTGGGCGGGTATCAGTAACGCTATGCACATGGGCAACCAGAAACTGTTCCGTTCCCGAAAACACACGACACAAATCATCCAGAGCGGCAAATACGTTGATTTGCTAAGGGATTTTGTGCCCCTACTTCGAGACTGGTGGAGGGAGTTTGAGCTATTTCGACTGCCCCCGTTCATACGCCATATTCTGACGATTGAATATGAATATGTCCGCATTTACATCAATTCACTTTCACTGCAAGCCGTCGTCGAGCGTTGCACGAACAACGCAGGGAATCCTGGAAATGTGGCTGGCTTGAGCCATCACATGGTCCAGGCACCGAATGGACACCATCAACTTTCTCCACAGACTATGATTAACTTTGGCAAGCTCCCGCTTGGCCAATTGGGCGGCTTTACCGCTCACGATCAGGAATACATTCGAGAAGTAGTCGAGGGAAGCCGAAATCTCCTGAGGACGGTTGTCGAGGGCCTGCTACCCGGGGATTATCTGAAGCACGCACCAGTCCGGACGTATTTCCGCATTATTAGTGGTGCCATGTTTCTGCTCAAGACCTTCGCGCTGGGTGCTCCGCGGTCAGACGTAAGGAAGAGCATTGAGCTCATGGATTCAACCGTCGAAGCACTCCGAAACTGTGTCGTCGATGATGTCCATTTGGGAATCCGATTCGCCGACCTCCTCGAGTCTCTGACAAGTCGACTAAGAAACCGCTTCATTCAAGCCCCGAATATGCAACAGGCATCAGGAAGGGGGCAAAGTCCCGTGCCAGAAACTACGAATGGAACGAACGCAAATGGATCAAGTAGAGAGAACAGCTCAAACTGGGTGGGAGGACACGCCCAAAAACTCCGAGATGGGCTCAATGGAAACTGTAAGTTTCGTGTCAAATGTTTTTGCAATATATGCTTACCAATCATCCAGATCGTTCCAACTCACCTACCCACGAACCAAACAACATTTCGGCCACACCATTCGATCTGTCTACTGGCAACTTTCACTACCCGGGCAATGCCTCACTTGGCCCTTCGACGCCTACTGCGGCAGAAAACAACGTCTCAAACATCGATATCGGTCTTTTGGATGATTGGAACAATACAGGCAATGAGATGTGGTATTTGCCGCCTGGTCCGGCCTTTTTCCAGAATATGGAGAACTCTTCTGTTGCCATGACCGCCGAAGGTGTGAATGTCGGGGGCCTAGATCTCCTGGAGTACATGGCCATGGATCCCTCGCAATTTCCAGGGCTGGATCCTTCAGCATCCACATCTAATGTCTGAAGCTTCAGACGAAAAGTCTGTCGATATTGTTGACCTGCATGTGTTGAAAGCAGCCTCCTTTTATTATTTTGTTCAATATGCTCTGTGCATTGCTCGGCATGATTAAAATCTTGAATGATAGCGTGTTTCATGACATGTTTGTGTTGTGTTTTTATGAAGGACCAGTTCGTTCATTCGAGTGGTCTCGTTGATACGTTTTCGACAAGGGATGATATTTTCCTATTTCTTTGGGATTTTTGGTATGGTTTATAAAAGTGGAGTGTTATTCTTGGCTCGTGATTGTAGCGAGGTTGCGGATGCAAAAGCATGTTTGTGAGGATCTTCAAAATCAGCCATTCTACTAGAGTAGAATTGGCATTGAGTAGACAAAAGAAAGAAAATGAATAACTTCACAGTTGAACCTCAAGTTCCGTATCTTCTATTGTGGTATACTGTGCTCTGTTGTTGTTGTTGTTGTTGTTGTTGTTGTTATTACTAGTGGATGGAGTTTGTTCTGAACATGGATGGTCTTCCTGTATTTCTACTTGGGACCCCCCTCTTCAACCTACAACGGCTCTGCGAGCGGCAGCAGCATCGGGCCATGCCGATATTGTGAAGTTGTTGACAAAGCATGGTGCCAAGATTGAAATGGGCTCTGCCGAAAACAGCACGTCGGGTTTCAAAGCTGCAGCCTCTGCAGGCAACACTGAGCTCATGCAATTCCTCCCAGAGAGCTCCGCCGGGTCTGTCATTCATGCCAGAACCTACGCGGAGGCTCTGATTGCCGCAGCATCAAAAGGGCATGCAGAGGCAACTCGGTGGCTTCTGGACCATGGCGTGGACGTCAACGTCACAGCCGGGTACTATGGGACTGCCCTTCAAACAGCCCCGCAGGCTGCGACTATAAACTACCATGGCGACATGGTTGAGTTGCTGATCAAGAATGGTGCGGATCTCACTCAACGCACCCGCCAAGCCGTATGGAACACTTGGCTTTTCACGTATGCGTTGGAAGAAACTCGTTGCGGTATTTCTACCTATTAGACGTTACTTTGTTAAACATTACACAAAACTGGCCAAGGAGTTGGTCACGAATGTAATAAAATGCGCGCCACTCTCGGCTGTTTCTCTCTGCTGTTCAACTTCCCATTATCCCTCCCGACATGTGTTTGAATTGTCAACATTTACACCCATCTGCACCATGAAGGAAGCTGTACAGCCACTACGGGCTCGGTTCACAAACGAAAGAAATCCCAAATTGCGGATAAGAAAGAGGTTAGGAAGCGAAGCAAGCCCAACAAGACAGGGGGCACGAATCGTTTAAACAACAATGGAGAGAACAACAGCGACAGCGACAGCGACAGTGACAGCGGAGAAAGCCTTGACGACGGCGAAAGCGACGAGTTTAAACAGTCAGATGATCTGGCTCGCAACTGGACGTGTCCTTTCTTTCGCCTGGACTCCCTTCGGTACAGGAGCGTGCATCCGTTGAGAACGGAACAACAATCGCCTGCTGGTTTTCATAAAAATGGGTGAGGATCAGTGTCCATTCCTAATGCGCAGGGCAAAATCCAAATCACCTCCCCAGCGTGTATTTGCGCCCGTTGACGCGTGCAGACGCCGTCTTCAGCGCTCTCACAAGCACCGGGTCAATTGAGCGTCGCCAAACAGGCCCAGATCTTCCTTGTTGGCCTCTCCGCTTGTGTGGAGGTGTGACGGTCACCAAACCCGCGTCCACCGCCTCTTTTCGCCAACACAATACTCATCTCGCTTGGTCAACCAGGCCTTATGCTTCTAGACACGCTGGTCAGTTCGGACAGCATGGCAGGGTTGGCACTCTTTCAAACGAGCATTATGATCGCCATATATGAGCATTTCGCATGTCTGCCCACTAATTTAGTAACAGTGTGGTATTGTATGATAGAACCCGCAAAATTATAATACTTGGACATAATGTTGCGCCCTGTCTGATGCGCTCATTCCTCCCGATTCGATTAACTTGATATCCTTGTCTAGCGTGAATTAGTCGTGCAGATAAAAAGTTCACGGTTGTATACTAAATACTCCAAAGTCATTTAGCATGGGTACTGCATACACATCTATCCAAAAGCTTTCGGTTCCTTTAATGAGCTTGAGAAAGGCCTCTCACAAGGGAACTTCAGAATCGAGCATACAGGGCAATTAATATAACCCATATCATGGACTGGTTAAAGACCCATCCAACAGTCGTGATTGGCCATGAAGAGGAACTGCCTTAGCAACACAAGCTCGGAGGCATTTTAGTTTTGTACATGAAATCCCGCGAGGCCCTCAAAGGTGTCTTCTTCCCCGTAGAAATAGCTATTTCATATAAAGGCTTACCGCTTTCATAAAACCACTGCAGTCGCCAAATGCGCTCCACTTGTGAAAGCCACCGCTCAAACAGTCGAACACGAGTTTGTGACTTCACCTCAAGCACCAAAGGTCGCTCGAAGCTCTTGGGTTATTCAAGGTGTTTAATCGCTCGTCATTTTCTAAGAAACCATTCCTGGACATTTTTTATCCAATATCTAACCTTTGGTAAGAATAACGCCAGCATAGTTGTTGCAGCCACGACGGCAGAGTGTGTATGCAATACGACGCATCGGATTGAAACAAGCAACAACGGCACTATCCAGGCTTTCAAAAAGTCCCAAAATAAAATAAGGGGTTGGAAAAGGAAGACAAGAAAAAAAGGAAAGGATTGTTCAAAGACATAACATCCAAACTTCTAGCTAGTTTACCTCGTAGAGTAACAAACAACGGATCAGTGCCTTCAGAGAGCTGCAGCGGAGAGTTAGGCAGGAATGCGGGTTGAGAGAGCACTATAAAAGGTATTGATGAATGTGAATCAAATATATCGGCCTTGTGCACTTTGATCAGCTCTAAAGTGTGTAAACGCGCTTCTGCGGTTGAAACTTGCTTATACTATGGGATCTCGGATGTTGTTGATCCTGGCCACTTTGGGAATACAAGTGCCGGCGCACCCCTGCGAAGTATATCGAATGGTTTTAGAAAGACGCTGATTCGCCGTGTCAAGAAGGAATTCAATCTATCCGTTTTGATCTATCAAAAGTATATTGGCATAACCCACTCCTAAGGCCAGTAAAACTTCGGCACTTGGACGAGGACTTGTGATGCAAGAACTGAACCCTTTGTAGAATTCCAATCAAAGTCACACACGAACCTGTCTTCAAAAAGTCCCTGCTCAAAGTTCCAGACAAACACATCGACATAGCCAACCACAATTGAGAAAAAGCCAGATTAGGGGACGAACACTTAAGCCGCGGCTGGAGCCTCACGGGAAGCAGTTCTCAAATCACGACATTAAAATTGCACATTTCATAGTGAGCAAATCCTCATTTTTTTTTTACCGTCTCCTGACTTTTGCTACTTTCCTCCCCTTTCTTCTACATTCTTTGAATATAGTCCCTTACAAGCGCAACTGCAAAAGAACACAAATTTCCAGCGAAATCATATCCAACATTCCCTCCCTACCAAAAACCCAATGCCATACCACGCTAGCCCGCTCCTCTCATCATGCTTTAGATATGAGAGTGGAGTAAATAAGGGGAGCCAATAGAAATTATGATATCAGAAGACAAGATAATACGATGCAAGAAAAAATGAAATGAAAACCAAGAAAAAGTCGATTGTCAACGAATGAGCCAAGACGGCAGAGCAGTATGAATGGTGTGGTATCATCAATGTTGAGTCAAGGGAAGTAACGTGCTATGTGGTTGATGTAATATCGGTGATGAGAATAAATAGATGATTAGAAAAGCATTGTCGAGCATTTAGTTGGTTTCAGACAGAGGCGGGAACAAGTCGAAAATCTCCCAATGTGAGCTAGGAGTTTGTCGATATATCTGTGATGCTATACACTGTCCCAGACATCCAGCAAGGCCGGCGAAGAAATGGTATGGAGGGAATGTCATAACGCCTAAAAGTCGAGGATGTAGACGCAAGTCGGTGGACATCGGTTAATAAGTGAAATAGATGACCTCACCAATTTAAAGTGTTGCAGAGCTCGAAATGGCGTCGGTACAATTGCTGAGTAGTTCATTACTCCAGAACAATGTTACCCAAATGCCACCCAGTCTCCTAATAGTGACCTAATTTCACAAGTCAAGAGAAATGGGGGACAGCTCAATGTCCAAGGCGGGCAGCGTTCTTGCGGTGGGCCTCTTGCAGGGCTACAATATATGTTAGTTACTATTCAAACGAGGGCAAGAATATGGCACTCACTCTGCAGAACCTTCATCTGGCCAGCCCGATCCTCGCAAGCAACTTGAATACCGCTTCCCTCAATAAAGTCGAAGACGACACTGTGAGGAAGCTCCTGAGCATCAACATCAGGAGGGTAAGGCTGGCGGAACTCGCTCAGATGGTAACGCTTAGAGCCCTGAGCGGCACGGCCGCTCTGTCCGGGGATGGCGCTGAGGATGAGGAAACCTTGGGCGTCAAGGCACATGTTGCGACGCTTCCAGAGAAGGTTGTCAGGGAACTGCACATTGACATCACCAAGGTGGGCAACAATGGAGGCGTTTCCAGCGGTGGTCGCCGGTCGGATGGGCTCAGGGTCCTCCTCGGTAACCGTGGGTGAGACACCGGTGGGGGCTGCAACCTTTCCACGAGAGCCGCTAGACAATGAGGAAAGACGACGCATGAAGCGACCAGCACGCGACTTAGTCTTCTTGTCGCCGTTAGACTTGGATTCGTCGCTTGAAACGGAGCCCTCGGTCGGGGTGGGGGACAGAGCAGTGTCGCGGTCCTTGTTGAAAGATGATTGGCGGTTGTTCATAGACATCAGCTGAGCGAAAGCTGTGTTTTGGTGAGCAGAGGGAGGTCGAGTGGGCGACCTCGAAGGCTGTCGGTGGCTACCAGGAGACAGAACATCCGACGAATTGGATGTAATCGACTTGCGACGCTCTTTGATAAAGTCCTTAACAACACTTAGTGAGGATCGTCGGGACTTGGTTGTCTCCTGGCTGTTGGACTCCTTAGACATACGCCGCTCATGATGAGGGTCCTTATGCTTGTCCTTGTTGTGCTCCAGAGCCACCGGTGTCCAAACCGGTTTCTGGTGGTCCACTAACAGGGGCGATTCCTTCAATTCCAAATGGTTGAACTCGGAGGGATCCTTGGGTGATTCATAAGTCTTTGATGTGCTCTGAGGAGCATCACGAACAATCTTGGCAGTTACAGAAATGGTCTCAGGGCGACCTCGAGCGTTGGTGGTGGTGGTGGTGGTGGTAGTGCTTGGCGAATATCCTTCACTGGATACAGGCTCGAACATGGACAGTCTACTTGCTACAGAGGCAGATCGGTCACGTCGTGGACGGCGGGTCGCTGCGTCTGGCGACTCGTCATGAGAACCAGATCTGGAGGGAGGCGCCCGAGAATCCGGTCGAGCAAATGAGTTGTTTCGATCGACGACAGACGGCGCCCTGGTTGGTTCCCTACCCTTCCTCACAGAAAAAAATGCTGAAGACGGTCGTTCCCTACTCGAGGGTCGGCTACCAGCTTCGCTTGACGTGGCAGACAACTTTTCAAGCGCCTTGATACGTTGCGAGATACTGGAGCCCATGAGAGACTTTTTGGCCAAATTAGAGCCAACAGGCTGCTGAGTCACTTTGTGGAGTAACGCGGCGCTTGTGCTAGCTGATCGAGCAGTGTTCGCACTGACGTCGCCAGGGGCGAGGAGAGTACCACGTACGGGGTTTGACACAGTTCGTACCGTCTGCGACTGCTCACTCCTCGTCGGGCTTGGGAACACGGGAGTGACGGGGCTTTTTGACACGAGCATTGACTTTGCCTCTTGGAAAGTTGCACTATGCAACTCATCCAACAATGCGTCGTCATCGGAAATGTTGCTCACTCGAGAGTCTGGGCGGGTATCCAATAAATCCGTTCGGATGGGATCGATCACCTTTCGCTTGGGTCTTGAGTCAGAAGATCCCACGACGGCGATGGAGTCCTTCTTGTCCACGGGCTTCTCGTCCGTTCGCCCCGCAGCGGTTTGAGCTCCAGGCAGTGTGGCCGTAGAGATCCTCAAAGTGGGAGTTGAGTTCTCGTCATCATTATTGTCAGCCGCATCCGTTTCGTTCTCCGTCGCCTTCACTGCGTCTGGAATTTTGTCTGTCTTAGATCCACCGTCGTTGGGAGATTCCCCCAAAGCGGATACTTCGGTTGCGGGAATGTTGTCCGAATTGGCAATTGGCGAAGCAACCTGGTCCGAATTTGCGTCAGGTTTCTCGGTAGGCTGGGGATCTGTGTGAGTTGCAGCTTCGTCGTGCGTAGTAGCGGGAGTCTCGGCAGTCTCTAGGGAAACAGAGCTCTCCAAGGCAGATATCGAGGCTGCCGGTGTCTCGGGATTACTCTCAGTGGTGTCGGACAATTCCACCTCCTTGTCCTGCTCTGCGACGGCAAACACATCATCCGGGTGCTTTGAAGTAGGTGCATCATCGCTCTTGGCTTCCACAGTTTCATCCGTAGACTCCGATACCGAGGATGCCTTGGTGGAATGGTCGGCTTCCGAGGATGCAATAACTGGGCTAGTGGGATGGGAATCAGACTGCGTCACTTCAGAAACGTGGTCTGTTGTAATTGGTAAAGAGGAAGCCTCAAGCCCGATTGCTGAATCCGTGTTGGAAATTATGGGTGGCACATCGAGGTCATCGTCCTCGGCCCCATCATCAACCGTCTCCTCAGTGCTGGCAAACTCGCTTGACGAAGGGGAAAGCACTTCTGGGGACAGAGTACCACTAGGATCAACGGTCAAGTTCTTCTTCTTGTTCCTCTTTTCTCGAAGCTTCATAGCCTTCATCAGTCTAGTCTTTTCAGGCGACATGACATTCTTTGAGGGAGATGGCAATGGCACGATTGTTGCCGCGATGGAAACGCCTGAACTTGTATTGGGCCTGACAACTTCGATTGGCGCAATCTGGTCTTCTTCCGTGATGGACATTGTGCTGGCTTGCTGGATCTCGGAAGAGTCGTCCTCAGTCACAGTGCCGTCTTCTTTCTTCGTCTTCTTGGAGCCCTTGCCAAATATCTTCATGCCAGCAGGCATCTGGGAAACAGGTCGGAAACTGCCTGCCGTTCGGGGTCGGCCGTTGGTATCGACAGAGGGACGCGGCCCTAGCTTGACTTTGGGTTTCCCGTATACGTTAGGATAGGTCATATAGTCTGGCCGAGCAGACTGTGAAGACAATCGCGGCGCCGCTTCGCCTGACAGATCGAGAGAATTGGAAGGGTCGTCGACTCCAACAAAGTTGGGAACCTCGGAGGTGGAGGATGCCGAAAACTTGGTCTCCTCAGGGGACGAGGCCAGATCAGAGTTGAGCGTCACCGGGGCGATATCTGATGACGCCTCGTTGTCCGAGTTGGGCGTGCGAGGACGATCGTCCTCGTTATCTTGCTGGCTGCGGGATTGGCGCTTGGTCGCCCGCTGCTGCTGCTCCTCCTCTTCCTCCTCGGCAATTTCCACCAGGCGCCTCCTGCGTATTGAGCTGCTGGCCGACGAGTTGGACCCCGAGGCAGCATGCAGTGAGCATGCCGCCGAAAGCTTTGTATCTTTGAGTTCCTTTGCTGTGGTGATCTCAAATGTGGTGTCGTATGGAGAGAAGCGCTCGCAAACGGCGTTGAAGTGGACGGCCACCCGAGCTAACGAAACGGATGGTGGTTAGTTTCCAATCAGGGGCGGAAGTATGGTTTGGCAAAAACGAACCTTGAATTAGGCGAGAGCAATCCTCAGGCAAGTACCTGATCAACACGTTTCTCCTTCGATACCTCAGGAAGCCGTAGAGGGGGCTGGTCTCCTCGTACTCGGCTATTTTCTCACGGATGTCGACGATACCGCCGGAGCCACGGCCCAGGAGGTCGATCTCATCGCGACTCGCGTACTTGAGGAGAAACCTGTAGGCGCAGAGTTTAGCAAAAAGAGAAAAAAGAAGCAGAATCAGACACGGGATGCATCGTACCATCCTCCTGGTTCTGCGACTGAGGTCTGGTAGGCTTCCAGGACCTTGGGGTCGTCCAGGCCATTCAACGACATGGCGCCTCGCTGACAGCCAAATCAAAGGGGGGTGAGGGGGGGCGGAGAAGAGAAGAAGAAGAAAAGAAATGAAATGGCCGTCCGAGGCTGGGAGGCACACGATAAAAAAAAATTGCCCGACGACGCTGTTCAAAGGAGTGACAAATTCGAAGTCGAAAGACGAAATCGACGACGCAAGCTGGCTGCCAACGAGGGGGGAACAAGTCGGGACGGGCAGCAGCAAGCAGGGAGATGTTTAATTCGGGGGTTCAATTCGAGGATTGGGGATGGGGTGGATTTGGGCGCGGGTGCGGGTGCGTGCGTGCGGGTCAGTGGTCCGGTACCACCAAGATTCAGGGGCAGGCTACGCTGCAGGCGGGCATGGATAGCGAAGACGGCAGCGAGCTACATGGGGCGAGGGTGGACGGGAGTGTCGTTTGTGCCTGTCGCTATTTACTATTTTTGGGCAAATCAGACATGTCAACGGGGATGTTCTCTTCTATCCCTTTTCCCACTTCATCTTTTTTGTTTTTCGACTCCTTTATAGATTAAAGCATTCCATGCGTGACAAGGCCACGCATTGAGAAAGGTTGCCCGCCAAAGGGGAACCCAGGGCCGGGACACAGGGGATATAGCCGCACGGCTGGTTCGCTCTAATAAGTTAGTTTACTCGTTCGTGTCGGAATATTGTCTTTGACCGAGACACAATTCAACACAGGGCCATACACTGAGCCTCATGAGAGACACCACACGATCCAGCGGCAGTGAAGGGGAGTACAATAGAAAAGAAAAAGGATGGCGCCGTTGGTTTCAAGTCATCTGGTCTGTCTTTGCTGCGAGGGGGGAACGCAGCATGATGCATACACGTGTGAGCTGATCGGTGGATGCTGGAAGCATGTGTGCGGAATCCAGAAGGGAAAAAAGAAACAAGGGATGGAGAAGTGGACCATCTATGCCCAAGTTTACATGTATATTGCCTGTAAAAGGGATGTAATCGCTGTTCTTCTTCTCCAGGTTTACAGCCCTTCCATGCCGCATCCTACCCTATCTAGTCGTCTCTCCCGTTATATTCATCGCAATATGCGGCCCTATAAGTCCCGACGATATGGAAATATCGTCGAAGGTTCGAGACAACAGCTGACGGTGCATGTGCAATGTTGCATCCTGGGAGATGGCTAACAAAGGTTAAAAAAAAAACATTAAAAAAAAAAAACAGGGTGGCGCCTTGGTGCACGACTGTGCGTACGTATCAAAGGGCTGCCCCAGGGATAGGTCGTTGAAGTCGAAACACTCCAGCGGATCACAAGGGCGCCAGCTGAACAGAGGGAGGCGAACCCAAAGCCCGAGTGGAGTTGGAATGGGATGAGAAAAGACGCTTGACGGCCAACGGTAGGAAAAGCAAGCATAAACGGAGGCGCATCGGAGAGCGTCATCTGAAGGCGAGCCATGGAGACGCATATGGACGCCAATGCAAGCATCAGCAGGTTCGGGCGTTGAAGCTAGATTGGCCCTAGGGCTGGAACATTTGTGTGATGCCCGCATCACCATCATCTGCTTCACCGTGCCGAGCGAGGGATCATCGACGGCGACAACGACGTCCTCACGCGAGCAATTGCTCTGTAATTGCTCTGTAATTGCTCACCGGAGATGCCGTGATTTCAATTCTGCGTCCCAATCGTCACATCACAACGCCCCATCTCGGCCCCGACTCATAAGACCCCTACCCATTGTGACGCCTTTTCCCGTCTGGGCTGCCTGGTTCAAACAGGAAGCCAGGGGTCCTCTTCTAATAAACTCGCAACACCAACCAGAAGGGCTGCAGAAAACAGGGGCTGTGTGTTAATTGAATCCTCCACTATCCTCTCTCACTCTGCTTAACATTATGATTATCCCAAGTCCGAAACGTTTGTTCGTTCTTGCACATTAAACCTGCATGCACAGCTATCCCAATCGTCCATCCGACCCCCTTCTCCACCTTACCGCGTCCGCTCACAACCATGTCGCCCTCTATGCAGACCTAACGACATTTTCCTTTAGCTCGCGGCGTCGCTGACGCAATAGGCGAGGGAGAAAAAAAAAAAAAAGAAGCCCGCAATTTTGGTAAGCCTACTGCACTGCACGCTCTCGATGATTTCGCAAAGCCAAATGCCCAACATAAGGGGGCGGCGGGGAAAAGGGTGACCCGAACCCGAACCGAGCCCACGCATTCTCCAACAGGTGCTCCAAGCTCCGCCGAGGGACATATGGCGCCGGCGCTAGAAGCGCCCCGGGCACTCGCCCCAATGGCTCTTTTAATTATGTATATCGTTTCTAGTGGCTTGCTGGGCACAGACTGGTCGTGGTCTTGACCACACATCCCCCGTCGATGATCGCTTCGTCCCATGTATGCGCTCTGCGCCTCATCTGGCTGCTGCGCTGCGGGAAGAAGGGGGCCATTTGTTTTGTTTTGTTTTGGTTTGGTTTGATTCCCTCCTGCAAGCCTAATAAACGGATGCAAGTGAAATGGGGATAATTAAAAGCTCGTGCCATTTGCTCCTGTTGCGAACCCCAGTCCCGCCAGGCATGGACCCCTTCCAGGTTCCAGCCGGCCAACTTCAATCCAACCAAACTCAACACGACCTAATAAAGCCAGCCTGTGAGAAAATCATTCGGTTTTCATAAACCGGCCTAACATGCACCTGACCTCTCCCCCCCTTATCCCCTGAGATGGACAGAATGCATCCCACCTGTAGCGCCAATCCCCCCCAATCCCCCCCAATCCAACCTATTCCAAATCACCATTGAACAGCCGTCTCTTCACTCGGCACATCCCGAGTGTCCATTGCGTTTCAGCCGCTGACTGTTCATCACCCCCTGCCTCCGATCTCTTCCCCAGGATCGGATGCTGTTGACGTTCGTCTCAGATTGATGCAATTTTCAAACCTGCATGGCCTCACCAGGACCAGGCTGATACCACTGTCCCGGAGAAATCGCCGTATTGGCTAACGTGCCGTCAGCGGCGCAAACCTGAGTGGGTAGTGTGCACTCTCCATACAGGCAATAAAATCTTCAACACCTACCCAATCGGGCAATACCGAAAACGGTATCGGGCTCAAAGATTGCTCTGGTCCATTGAGCGAGCTAAAGTCCTTGCGTGCATGTCTTGGGCTATCAATTGAATAAACTCTCCTTTATGATTATGATTCGCAGATATTCATTCATTCATTCATTCACACCAGTGCGCCCTAATCATGAGGGGGGAAATAATGTTATTATCAATTGCAAATCACAACTCGCCCTTTGTGTTTGGCAACAACACCAATGCAATGTATCAGATGCAGAAAAAAACACAACTTGAGAGACCAACACCAACCACTACCAACCTCACCCTTGTCGACATCAACAGACTGTGTCGTACATGTACAGATAAAGCTAAACTACAGGAATCCCGAGTACCACTGCCGTCACGCTTTCTGGTCTCGTCCCATTCTCCATTCATGTCTGATTCTCGTCTCCCTCAGTCGTACACACTTCCCAACGCCTAGAAAGCGCGTGCTCCATGTACTTGTAGAACTATTCGTGTCCTGTCTCCATTTCCTCACCACCAGGTCCGGTCAGAATAGCCCGTCTGTCGTCACTTTCTCTTTGGTGACCCAGCATGTCGCCGTATTTCCACATGTCTGAAAACAAAAGTCCAACAGAGGCCAACACAACGGATATTTCCCCAGCCTCTCATTACAGGTGGCCATTTCCAGTCTTCCATTTCAACTCTTCAGCAAATTCTAGACCGGTCGGCCATGCCCGTGTCAAGACTTTTCGGCTGTCTTGGTCTTGTCGTCCTCCGCAGCTGGTTTGTCGGCCGAAGTCCCTTCCGGCTTGGATTTCTCCTCAATGGGATCTGGTTCTTCTTCCACCACGGCCTCATCTAGTGATGTAGGTATAAACTCTCCGTCTGGGGGGCTGTTGTTGGTTGCCGAAACCCCCACGGCAGGTACGGAGCCGTCGGCGATCTTCTGCTTTGTGTCGTTGACAATCTTGTCAGCCTCGCTGGTGCCCTCTCCTTCCGCTACCACATCTTTATGCTGATTCGAGTCGAGTCGAACTATCATACACGACAAATTGTCGGTGCTGAATCGGTTAAGGGCATGGTCCACGAGGAGTCTCGATGATAAATTGGGATCCTCGATATTCCGGATCAAATCCACCGCTTCCTGATCGGTACACACGTCCCAAAGCTATTTCAAGTTAGCTTCGTATACACGGTGATTTGTATCTTTTTTGCTTACTCCGTCACATGCGATGATGATGAATTCGTCGCTGTCGGGCTGAATCACAGTCTCAGTTGTATACGGATGGCCTGTAACGAGCTTCTTCATATAAGCATCGCCCAGAGCTCTCGTAACTGCCAGGACGCCGTTGACACGGTTGTTTAGGATCAAGCCGCCAGCATTGGCAATTCGCTTGCCCTCGATTTCGTCGCTTCCTTTATGGTCATACGACAAGCGCAGAGCTTTGCCAGCACGGCACAAGATGATACGAGCATCACCCACATTCGCCGTATATAGAACTCGCTGTCGAGCAGTGGGCCCCTTGACCTTTGCGTTGACGCTCTCGGTAGACGCAGCGGGGGTCTCGTTGTTATTGTTCGTTTCCTCGATTTTTTCCTTATCCGATTGAGAGGATTCGTCCGTCTTGGTAGGTTTGAGAGAGGCCGCGTCAGGGGCCACGCGATTGGTGGTAGGGCGGTCTTCCCAACGTAATACGGCAACAGCAGCTGTGCAACCACTGTTCTTGAGGGGGAGTTTCTCTAACTGAGTATCGGCAGTCGTAAAGGCAAGATCGAGCACTTCGGGTATCTGGGCGCCGGGGTTCTTGCGTATAAGCTCCTCGAGAATAATATGAAGCTTCTTCCCGCACCAATCTGCGGCAAAGGTACCTGCGTGTCCGTCAAAAATGGCAAAGTAGCCATTGTCAGTTTCGACCATTTCTTGAACGGCTGACTCAGATTCGTCTCCCTCGGTCGTATCCTTGCCGGGAGGATCCGTCTGAGGAGGGGTCTGAACAAAGTTGTATAAGAAAGCATGTGTGTCCTCCATGGTCCGGCGGCATTTCTTGTTTCTATCTTCCCAAACACCAACGCGGAATGTGGACTTGGGGCCCGGCACAGATTCTCCAGCCGAGTTGTTATGCTGGCCCTGAGGCACCGCGAGAGCGGGGTCCTGCTTGCCCAGCTTTTGAAGAGGTGACTGTGAAGTCATCTCGGCAGCGACTATACCGCGACCGCCCTGGGAGAAGCTCAAGGAATTCTTGGCAGAGGCGAGAAAACTGCTGGCTTTGCTGCTGACGCTGCTACTTCTGCGCTTTTTGTCTGTTGATCCGCCTGTGTCCTGTCGAGTAGGGGGGCTACCATTGCCGCTGCGCTTCTCGCCACTAGCTGCCTGATCGGTCTTCTTGATGGGAGTGGGCGCGCTGGGGCTTGCCTCGGGAGATGGGGCCTTGTTGGACTTTGTCTCGGTCTCAGTCTTGTTGCCTGCAGAGTTGGAACCGCCGCCAAACATTCTATTCAGCAGACTTCCCCCGGTCGAGGAGAGGCTGCGGCGCTTGTTGGTCGCCAGCTTGTGGAGGGGGACGAAGCGGCTGAAAAGGCGACGGTGTGTGGAAGGTGTGGGTTGAAAGACAGGGATGCTAGGGCGTGTGATTCTCGTCGTTAGGTCGGCGATGTCGTAATCGGTATTCAAATGAGATGCAAGGCCAGCAACAAGCGACTGTTGCGGTGGCAGAAGGGTGGTTCTGCTAAGGTATCTAGGTCGCGAGGGGCTAATCGGCGGGGTGATGGATGGTATCAGACCAACACGAGAGTGGACATGAGAGGTGGCGCTGTTTCGTCGTCAGGGTCTGTCTATGTTGGCTTGAATGGGTCAGAATTTGCGTCTCAAGGTGGACCAAAGGGGTCGGCAAAAGCAAATGTATGGGCAAAGGAGGCTGATGTGCCTGACGAGGACGGAAGGCTGGGAGGGGCAATGCAGACGTCGCAGTCAAGCGCGCAGCAGCCGCCCGCCAACGGTCAGCACGCCCAGTGGTCAGTTGGTCTCCGGGCGTGCAGCGCTGCGCCTGGCCTGCAACGATGCAGCGACAGGGACAGGCAGGCAGGTATCAGAGGGTCAAGTGAATCCAGCATGGGCAACGTGGAACGGTGGTGCAGAGCAGAGCAGTGGAAAGCGATGCAGGGCCGGGTAGCGTGACGTAGATGGGCGCTGGCAGGGAGGGGACAGGGCCGGGCCAGCAGAGCGGCCAAGCTTGGGACACCACGATGCACAAAGCGCCCGCGCGAGTAGAAGTGCACGGCTCGATAGCGAAGGAGGGGCATGAGGAGGGAGCTGGCGACGGCAGGCAGGGAGCATAGCACCAATGCAGTCAGGGATATCATGATACATACCAAGAGGCAGAGGGGGATGATGGTCAAAGTTGGCAGGTGTTGGATTGATTCGCTGCGTTGGGAGCAAGAATCACGGCAAACTTGGTGGAAGCAGAGCCGAGAGCTATGCCACCAGTCCGGGTGAGGGGAGGTAGGGCAGCTAAGACACGGGAGGACCGGAGGATGTTGTAAGTCAGAAGCGTCAGAAGGCCGCCGAGTCGGAGTATAGTAGGGCGGCGGTGGACGTGGACGTGGACGGATAAGTCAAGTGAGTGAAAGTGGGCTCGTGTGGAGGGACGCCAGTGCCGAGTGAGCAGTGAGAGCAGCGGGACAGGCTTGCGGCTGGGAGGTTTGGGGGGGCTAGGCAGCTCGACTAGGCTACGTTCGGTTTTAGGTTGGGCTATTCATCGTCAGTGAAGCTGCATGGATGCCACACGCCTGCTGGCCTCAAGCTTGCTCATGACAGGGAGTTGGGCAATCCTGTTCCTCTACTGGGCGTCATTATGGCACGGCTGGGCTCCAGTGGCCAAGCGCCGGTGGAGTCGTCATCGGGATGGTGGTGTTTAGCGCGCTAGTGCTGCTTCAGCGCCCTGGAGCTACGATGCCAGTGGCCAGCCAGAGCTGTGCGGCGAGGGGTTCTAGAGCCAGCATGCAGCTTCAGGGCGCTTAAAGCGGGGGGTTCTTGCCCAGCAATGAAACAGTGCTGCTGCTGCGCCGTCCCCACTAGAAGCTGGAGTCGCCCCAGGGACATTGAGGCATCCGTCTCATCTCATCTTCCATATGGGTTCCAGAAATAAACGTTTATATCAGGACACTCATGGCAAATGACCATAATCCCCAGTCACCATTGCCGGTGCTTCCAGGCTGAAAGAGAAATCTTACTCCAGGCAGACACGGTACAACTTCATCCCTCCCGGAAAGATTTGCTTATTCGTAAGTGCAGCCTAAACCGGCAACCATGCACATGCTTGCCTCACAGCGGTCGTTTTCCAGGGTTGGCTAAAACAAGCCAACCACTCCTTTTACTGCCAATGAGCCAGTCCCCATATCCAAGCAGCATTCAATACCGAGTTTGTCTTCCCAATGAGGAATAACAATAGTATTCTTCGAGGCAACGGTATTAAGAAACGACCTATGAGTAACAATGTCATTATTGCACAAATTCATGCGATAGCGGACACTTGTAACACACTACCCGGGTTTCTATTCAGAATTTTCCTTATGTCCAATTACTATATACTATCCACCCAGACATGATTGCGATGCTCTAATAAATCTGCAATGTCCGTCATCTCGCAGCCATCTACATTCTTAGGCGGGATCGCGAGCATCACCCGTGCTCTCCCGTCATAAGCACCATATGCACGGTTAAGATTGGAGCACATGTCAAGGATAAAGTGCAGTGACATAGCCATCGAATCCAATTTGTCCATGTTTCTACCCTCCGCTTACGTTTTCATCACATGGACAAAGACAGCAATTCCCAAAATGACTGCGCAGTCCAATTGTCCCCCAGTAGCATTTCACCAAACTCCACAAGACGCCAAGAACGAGGAGAATGTCACATTCCTCTCCATCTATAGAAAACCATTTTCCGCCCAGATTGAAATATTGAAACTATGCTAATAAACAAATGTGCTCAGGACACCACAGCGCCCATGCAAAGAATGCCAACACCCATATATCTCCCCTCAATATCGCACACAAGCTCTTCTCGACTGTCCAACATTGGCCAGGGTTGTGTCCATTATACAACCTCGCCGTTTATGCATCACGGTACAAACCCTGTCGAGAGGACCTGTCGAGAGGACCTGGCGCGTCAATGCCATGACGAGACTGGGCTTCGATTACTTTCTCAAGCTATCCAGTCTGGCTTGAAGGTCGTCGTCGAGCGGGTCGCCACCTCCAACTGCCTGAGCAATCCTGCCCTCGGGTACGGTTGGGTTTCCTATTGTCGTAGGCGTTTCACCAAGCTGGAAGATGTTAGTCTCGGTCGGTTAATCAGAAATATATTGCGGGTGCGTACCTGTTGGTTGAAATCGATGCCAATCTCCTCTAGAACTTGTTCTACCACTTCATCGCCTTCTTCCTCGACACCCACGTCCATGGCGTCATCCATTGCGTCGTCCATTATCTCCTGTCGCTGCTCCATGATATCATTCTCTCGCTCGAATTCCATAGCAATCTTTTGAAGCGCTGGGAGGTTCATAGACTTGTTCATGCTTCCCAGCGCCATTGTCGCACCCTTCATTGCCTGCATCATTTGTTCGTTGGTCCGGTGTGTCTGTTGCACGATAGAGTAAGTCTCACTGTCTTGCGACCATCACGTAGCATGTATATACCGTACCTGGAGTCGCAGGGAAATCTGCTGGAGTTGGCTGCGCATGCCATAAAACTTCTCAACGTATCGTCGGGTTCTGACAAGATCCTTTGCCTGGATTTTGCAGGCGCCCATCTGGCCATTCTTCGCACTTGTCTTAATCTGTTGGATGAGCGTCTTCTCCTGCTTCTCCAACTTGACGCGGGTCTGGTCGAGCTCGCGAATGGCCTTATCAAGCATGCGCTGGTTCTTGCGCAGACGCTCCGCTGGCGTCATGCGCTTTCCGAATGCCCATTCTAGGATCTGCGTAGTCACGAGATGGATTAGCCCTCGACATCTTGGGGTCAAAGCGACGTCATCACCCTTACATTCATGGTTTGCGGGGGTGGAGGTGGCGGGAGGAGATTGGGACGGCGGAGGGAGCGAGGTCTGGGTTTGTCGATGAGATAAATGTCGCTTAGCAGAGGAGACGAGCACTTCGTGGGCAGGTTATGATGGGATGCGGGAGCAAGGCAGCAAGAAAAGCACTGCGTTACCTTTGGGGTTGGTGGTGGTGAGGGAAAGCGAAGCCTGGGCCACTCAGCTGTGCCCCCATGTTGGCACTACGTAACCACGAGCATAGGCGAATGCGTACTGAAAACACGCTGCGCTTTACTGGGTTTAGCACTATCCTCACTAGCCTTAGCGCCGAGGCGTCTGTCATTCCACAACGGTTCGACCGCCATGGTCTACCTTGCCATGGTTACTCAGACGCCCACCCGATAAGATAAGGCGAGCCTTTCCGATGCTCGTCCGAGCGCCCCGCCAATCAGAGTTGCGCCTCTCGAAATCGGCCCCGGCAATTTGCCGCTCTCGCCAAAAATCATGCAACCCGGATCAACTTTCAAGTTTCTGGTCCCACGCTGCCCTAGCAGCTTCACCTTAATTCCTACGACATCACCACCGCCACCCTCCCCTCGAACGACCGAAACATGACGTTCGAATCCTAAGAACACCATGAGTCAAGACTATTTTAATGGAAAGGGAAAGGCCCCTGTGCACCGGGACGCCGATGCCGATCACAACAAAGACACCGACCCGAATTCTCCGCCACCGCCCTCTGGCCGCCCAACCTATATGATTGTAGGCAACGGCTCTACCTCCGATCATGCTGCACGTCTTCAGAATATGATCGACGCCGACTCCGGATACGGCGGGAGCAATATCACTGATGAGGACCAACGCAACATAGCCGCCGCCAGGGCTCATGCTGTCGACATGCACCACGACCGGCCCCAATCGGGCGCCATCCATCAAATGTGGTACAATGCCCACCGTTCTACCCTCGGCCGGGCGATCAACAGGACTGTAGAGATTCTGCGCGAGCTCCAAGAGATGAATATATCGTGGCCTGCCCATTATCCCTCCGTCCAGCGAACTAGGAGCGCTTCACCCGACCCGCCCTCATCGCGGCCCAACTTCCACCAGACGCAATCTTCGATTAGCAATTCATCTTCCGCCCCCCGCAATCCCATGCTTCGTCGTTCATTGACCTCAGTTGAGAGTTCTGCTGAATCAAGCCGAGCTGGCGAAACCCGATCGATGCCCGAACCCCGCCTCGTCTCTCCACAGATTGCACAAGAATTCTCAATTCTCAAGTTGGACCTAAAGTTGGGAGCCCTGCACCAGGCCGAACTTGTTCACTCGCTCGAGAAAAATTCCATCGCGGCCCTCCTCGATGGCAAGATTAGCACAAGCATCAAGCACCTCTTTTCTCTTCGAGAGCGTATCGAAGACACTGCAAGCAAGGTTCTCATCACCGGCGACCTTAATGCTGGAAAGTCGACATTCTGTAACGCCCTCCTGCGACGGAAAGTCCTTCCGGAAGACCAGCAGCCCTGCACGGCCATATTTTGCGAGGTCCTTGATGCCAGAGAAAACTCTGGCATCGAAGAGGTTCACGCTGTCCATAAGGATGCCACCTACAACAAGAATGACGAAACAACATATGACGTGTTTGGTCTGAATGAGTTGGAAGATATTGTAATTGATAGCGACAGTTATACTCTGTGCAAGATTTATGTCAAGGATAGCAGATCCATTGATGAGTCCTTGCTCAACAACGGAGTGGTAGACATTGCCCTGATCGACGCACCTGGTCTCAACTCGGACACTACCCAGACGACAGCCATTTTTGCACGACAGGAGGAGATCGACGTGGTCGTATTTGTCGTCTCCGCCGCCAATCATTTTACCCAATCAGCTAAGGAATTTATCTGGGCAGCCGCTGCCGAAAAGGCTTATATTTTTATTGTTGTGAACGGTTTTGACAACATCAGAGACAAAAACCGATGCAAGAAAATGATCATGGATCAGGTCAATGCACTAAGCCCCCGAACAGCCAAGGAGTCTTCAGAGCTGGTTCACTTTGTTTCCAGCAATGCCATCCCTGTTGGGCCATCTCCTCCCGGCGGGCCCAGCGGAGGCGGCAGCGGAAGCTCAAGCGGAGGCGGTGGCGGCGACCCCGGCGATGGCGATGACAAGGGTAAGGGCAAGGATCTCGACAAGATCCGGGACTTTGGAGCTCTCGAGCAGTCGCTCAGAAGATTTGTTCTGGAGAAGCGTGCAAGGTCAAAACTCGCCCCTGCTCGGACCTATCTCCTCAACATTCTCAATGATCTCCACAGTCTGGCAACAGTCAACCAGGAAGTGGCGCAGTCTGAGTTTGATCGGGTAACAAAAGAGCTTAGAGACCTTGAACCCCAGTTGGAGACTAGCAGAAAGGCACGTTCCGAGGTTAGCGAGAATGTCGACTACAACATTGAGGAAACCTGCCAGGACGTTTACGATCATACTCGCACAACGCTCAACTCGGCCATTCTCCACGCCGGCGACAATACTTACGAAATTCCCTACCCCGGCCTCTTTGGTGCTTTCCAGTACGCTGAAGATCTCAAGGAGGCCATGCTCTCCCGCATTGCCAACTCAGTTGCTCAATGCGAAGACTTTGCCCGCGGCGGAACCGTCAAGGGTGTCAATGCCATTAAGCAGCTCGGTATTCTGCACGTCGGAGACGAGTTCCAAAGCCTGCAATTCCAACCCAGCATTATGTTCCGACGCAAGCGGGACGCTCTCGCTCGCGAAGTCCATATCCCCACGGAGTTCATGGACTTTGTCGATTGGACTACGCTCCTGCAGCACCAGGAGAAGTATGCCGGCACCGGCATGGCTCTGACCATCGCCGGCGCTGTGGTCCCCCGGATGATTGGAATGACATCCTGGGTTGACCATGCTCTCGCGGCAACACGCATTATTGGCAACGAGAACCTTCGCAAGTTGATCCTTCCTGGCATCCTCATAGCCGGTAAGTTAAATTAATCCCACCCATGAATAAACCCATCCCTCGCTAACACGGACTCTAGCCGTCGCCGCATCCGCATATATCCTCCAGCAAATTCCCCACTCTCTTCCTCCCCGCCTTGCCAGCAAAGTGTCGGCTCAGCTCGCTGAGCTTGATTACGTCCACGCCAATTCTTCTCGCATCGCCGCTTCCGTCCGCAAGGTCCTCCGCATTCCTGCTGACAACCTCCGTGTCGGCCTTGACAAGAGCATCAAAGATCTCAACGCCAAGCGTGACGAGACCATCAAGACCAAGGGTGAAAGTGACCGGGCCAACAAATACTTTGCCAGCCTCATGCGTAACAGTCAATCTCAGCGTACCAACGTAGAGGCCATTGACTTGGACTCGCCGCCGCCAGGCATGCATTAAATGACGTAACGGGCACGAAAGAAATGGTGATGAAGTAGCATTATTCCGGTTGACGAAGAGGAGGCAAAACTTGGCGTTCTGGGGCATGGTGGACAGAGCTTGCAAGGTCGTCCATCTTCTTTTTCTTATTTTCGACTGATTCTACATAATGGGACGAACGATTTGATGTTCTTTTTCTGTATCTGGCATTGCCAGGTGCACCGGATCCCCCTCTCCCCACAATTGCAGATTCATCGCATCAGCGGAGGCTTTCTATCCTGATGTAAAGGACTCATAACCTGTTTAGTTTAGATAAAAGAACCAATACCACAAGTTTGCTTTGTGTAAAACATGTGCATGTATTACTTTGAGAGACATTAGTGTGGTGATGTCATGTGTACCTGTTGATGTGCATGTCATGGGCTATCTTTAATACATATACCCTCAGCCCATCATGCCTGTACACATATTCTCGTCTATAGCAAGCTGTCCATGTAAACAAACTCTCATCTCCACATTATTTGTCTCAACCGTTCCTTTTCCTCTTCGCCCCCGAAAATGATGTCGATTCCCTCGCGTGCGAGGGTGCATATGGCGGCGCGGTCGAGGTGGAAGTGCTTGGCAACCAGACGATACTCGTTGGAGAGCGAACTTCCAAAGATTCCCACATCGTCAGTCTAAGGGGGGCAGGATTTTTCAAGGTCAGTATAACCGATTAGCCCCCGAGAACATGGTGAGGGGGGGGGGGGCTGCACTTACACCCAGCGAAATCCTGGGCCCCTTGATGTCCTTCCACTCCTTGAAGTGGTGGTCCTCAAAGCCGCCGTGTATCAACTGGCCTTTCACGTTGCAGCTCAGACACAGCTCCAGGCCGAGCCCTCGCTCAATAATCTCTCTCTTGGCCTCCTCGTCCTCCCAGATGACGTGCCCCAGACGGCTGGGCTGCCAGCTCAGCAGCACGTCGACCTCCTCCTTGCAGCCGTTGGCCGGCGCCTCGGCAAAGTGCACGGTGATGTAAAGGCCCTGCTTCTTTGCCTCGCCGAACACGTCGGTGAAGACTGAGACCTGGCCGTCCGGCCTCGCCTTGGGGTCGCCGCACAGGTCCAGCCCGACGACGCCCTTGTCGCGGTGCGCCAGGGCCAGCTCGAGGATCGACGCGGCCTTCTCGGGGGTGTGGCGCCGGTCAACCGAGAGGATGAGGCGGGTGTGCATCTCTGGGTGCTCGGCCTCGAACGCGGCGATGGTGGAGAGGAGCGTGGCGACATAGACGTCCGGCGTCAGGTGCGGCGTCTCGCGAGGGGTGGTGCGCAGCTCAAGGTAGCAGACGCCGTCATTGAGGAAGTCGGCCAGTACCGCGTTTGTGGTGTAGCGGACGGACTCTTCGTCTGTGAGGAGTTTGTAAATGTATTTCCCAAAGAGTGGGAAGAAACTAAGAGAGTCATTAGGATATATGCGCCTGGAAAGAAAGATGAGCCGTGACGGTCAGGGCATGATAAAACCAACTAACTAGAGCCAAAAGGCGCCTACTCAACAAACAAAACAAAACAAAAACCCGTAGAATTATCTCATCTCTCTTTGTGAACATTTTCGATATCACATCTGCAAAAGCACATCGCGGCTACTAAAGTGCGGCCAAAAGACACTCACGTATTGATGTCGTAATCATGCTTGTCCTCGGGCATGACGACCAAGGGATCCTCCAGATCCGTCTCTCCACTCTGCTTCTTGCGAAGCCATACTTCCCGAAGAGTCCGGCGAGAAATGCTCCCAGTAAGGTGAGCATGGAGCTATAGTTTTTGTCAGAGTCCTTCGTGCATCATTGCTCCCTCTCAGACCGTGCTATCGGAGTCGGTTCCTTGAGAGCGGGGTTAACAGCAAGTCGGTTCACAGACACACCTCGATCTTGGGCAAAGCTACGTAATCCATTTAGATTTGTGGGTTTTTTTTCTCTTTATTATAGAGATTCCTGAAATAATGTTCCACTGAAAGCTGTAGTTGACAGAGCCGAGTCAGTTTCGGCTGGGCTGTCATCACATGAGGTTAAATAGGGCGGTCAACTACCCTAAACCTCTCACAAGATGAGACACGGTGATATAAGGGTTTATCGAGTAGTATTTTTATCTAGTGTTTTTCAATAATAAATATCAATGCAAAAGCATCAATTGAAACAATGGATAAGGCAATCCCTCGTGCCTTGTATAAGGGTTTATTCTGTCCAAATCCACGATGTTTGACTATATTATGGTTTCATAATTTCCTGGCAAATTCATTCCGCTTCTCCCATGTCCCTCCTTGGCTCGCGCCGTGAAGTGTATCCCATGTGCACTAGGCTAAAAGTGACTATACTTGTCAATCTGAATGAGGACCCCAACCAACTAAAACTCCTCGACCTTTTGTCAGAAGTCTGACAACATCACAAAATACACCAATAACTAACACCCCACACTTCTCATAATAAAGTTAGGTAATGAATATGAGCATTTTTATTGTTTTATTTTACTTTGTTCATTACAATCAACGAGGCGTAGGGCTATGATACCCAAGTGGCAAGTTGCAACGTTTTGTCAGACTTGTGTGTGGCACATCATCCAAACTCTCAAGCCAGGGCCATGTTCTTCTAGTCCTGTCGTCTAGACTTCAGTTTCAATTAGTTGATTTACGAGGTACCCATCAGGGCATCATGTTGACTGATAGTGCACATACACGAGCTTACTCGGTATGTATTTACACCAACACGACGCCATCAAATTAGGCTCTCACGGAACATCAGGTCAATAAAAGTACAAGGTAATAAAGGTCACATTGTATGTCGTAAAAGAATAAAAGCCCAGTATGACATAAGTACATGTGAAGCCTCCTTTCCTGGAGATGAGATCGCAGCCATTACTTGTTGCCCCTTCCCAATACTTTACATCATAGGTACGCATTCATCCCCGCTTTCGCTCCTCCCCAGTCCAACCCATTGCATTTCATCAAAGGGGTTCATTGGCTATATGCGCCATTTCCGATTATTGTACAAGAAAGGGCTCCCTTTCGGCCCAACATTACCACGCGCCGTTGCAGCGCGGTCTCATGGCGTAGGCCTCTTTTGTCAAGAGGCAGCTGTTCGTTCATGTCGATTCAACCCTTACAGAGCGGGCTTGGCCTGGCTGTCGCCAAGAGCGGCACCGACCTTGTCGGCGGTGCTCTGCTCAGTGCCAGCCGTCAGAAGCTCGCCACCGGTCTGGCGCATGTTGTACTCCTGCTCCATGGCAGTGAGTTGCTGGTCCTCGGCAAAGGACAGGGCAAAAGGAACACCGAAGAAGAGGGCAGATGTGGTGATAACCCAGGCGCCCTTGCCGCTGAAGGAGACGATGCTCCAGGCAGTGCTAGTCACGGCGTTGACACGGCTAGAGATCCAGGAGCGGGTGGTGGGGGGGACGATATCACGGAGAGCGTATAATCTCTCGGCGAAGGACTCGTCGGTAGGGTCGTAATCGGACTCGTTGGAAATCTCAGACTCTGGTGGTCAAGTTAGTTGAGGCTCCCGAATGCTGGATCAGAAGCGGGGTATACGAACCAGTATCAGTGTAGTCATCTTCATCAACATCGGGGCCAACCTGGCCAGCCTGGAAGTGCTCGTCCTCGACCTCGGTGAGAATAACCATATTGACGGATTAAAGTTGTGCGGGGGTGGAAAGAGGTTTTATGAATTGTTGTCGAAACGGGAGGAATTATCTCAACAAAGGTAACCGAGATAAAAATTAAATAAAAAACAATTGCGGAGGAAAAAGTCGACGAAGAAGGGGGATATCCGCTGTCAAAGTCGAATAGTGCAGCTCGAATTGCTGACTTGTCGTTTTTTTTTGAGCTTGCGAAAAGAGTGAGCTCGAGTGCGTTGGGCCGATGCGGTCTAGCAATCGGAGCTAATATTTGTCGAGCAGAATACGTAGGCCGAGAAGGACCGGGGGCGGGTGAAGATTGCCGATAAAAAGGGCAATTCTCCGGATATGTCAGTGGTGGTGTTGAACTGGTGTTGGCGTCACGATGCCATCGAGTCAAATTTTTTGGCGTCCGAGTGTAGCTGCGGGAGCACGGGAGCCTTTGGGGTTTAGCCGAAGAACTCGCTATCATCACGTGCATCCCCATTGGGCGATTGCCCAACGTCATCAACAAGCCCCACTCTTGACTTCTTCTGTCATGATGCTCAATGGGAGTGACAAGGAATTACTCCAAAAAAAAAAGTTTGGAGAGAGAAAATTAAGAAAAAAATATATCACTTGATGTCTTGAGTAGATTTGAGCTCATTTTTGGCTCGACCTCATATCCAACCTACTGGTTGCGGAAGCAACCTGACAAGCATATTTTCCACTTGGAAGATTGGCTAGTTTTATACAAGATTGGGCGGGAAACTTCCAAATTACATGGCGTAGCACCATGGTGGTCTTCAGGATCAGCCCTAATTGAACAGCATTGCTTCAAAAATGTAGTTTTTGGAGCATAATAATGATATAAGATTAGTCGATATACGAGTGTTGGAAAACTCATGTCTCGAGACTTTTGTTTTCCGGATAACATAAAATCTTCTCCGAAGTCTACAGGACAGTAAATATACCAGCCCAGCATCAATGACTTAGCTTTGAATCACATAAACTATGTGTCATTATTCATGTTTGTGCTTCGGCACATCAAGCTTGACAGCACATGCTTTGAAGAACGCTTTCAACTCAAAACAAAAAGGAAGGGGGGAAACATGCCCAGCCAACTCGCTGCCTCGGTCAAGTTTAGATCAATCCGTGATTGTGTTGATACACATGGACACAATTCACATTTTTACTTTTCACCTCAAAAACTTCTAGTTGCTCACCTGACGCATACCCTTGTGGTTAGTGTGCCAGGTCCCCAGCAACGTCCTGCCGCTGAAGTCCAAAATGGAATAGGCGAGTGGTAAAATGGCAAAAACTATGACATTAAAATGAAAAGGGGGTGTGTTCGAATGTGAATGTTGAGAGATGGATGAGCTCGCGAGGCGAGTATTGTTGAGTTGTTTTGCGAAGTGCTGAAGTTGTCGTCAAGTCGCGGGTGTTTTCCTGGCGAGTATGTAAGACAAATGCGCTAGTACGTAATCACCAGGCACGTCTACACAACCACCTGACCCACGATGGATCCCCAATGTCGCCTCTGCGTCCAAAGGTAATTAGACATTGGACATCGTGACCGCTTCAACCATCACATCCTGGTTCTGAAGCAAAGGGGGAAACAATTATGGGCGGTGGAGGCTGCACTCTGAAAAGGGCGGTTACGCATCGTGGCCATTTAGGAGCACCAGCCCCATGGTCATCAAAGAAAACTCATCTGCCGAGTCCAGACCCCTGCTGGGGAACACAGAAAGGGGCCCTGTGGAAAGGGCTGCCTGTGGAAAGGGCTGCCCGTGCAAAGGCCTGGAGACGGCCCGCGGGGAAACCACCGATTGGGCGATCTTCGCCTCGGCGAGGGCCAGCCAGGCTGGCTCCAGAACTTCCAAGGAATGTCATCCAAACTTTCACAAGCTGCAGGTGGAACCAAGGACGTGTTTCTGCCCCACGGTGTAGTACGAGTAGTCTCGACTCGGTTATCCGGGTGAAAAAAGCTTTCGTTGCATCACCTCATGTCTTTCGGAACGAAGTTATCATGTGTGAGAAAACAATGCACCATGACTAGAATAGCCTCATTAGCGACTTTGTATTGGTACGAACAAGGGTATGGATGGTGTGGACGAAGCCATCCGCACGTCAATATCAAAGCCACCCTATAGTCCATGGCATCATCATGAAGAGCACAAGACTTGCGGGCCAGTGGAGAGTGGGTTACATCCTCCCAGTGCCCGTGACGAATAAGTGTAGACACACCTTACATCTCTAGTTGGGTATACCAAGCCTTGAATGGATTACACCTTGTGCCCCTGATTTGCATTCAAGGTTATTTTTTCTCGCCAGGCACAATTCTTGTCAATTCTCAACTTGACCAGTTTCTCGAGCCCCCGCTCATCCAACACTAAGATATGCACCGAGTCACATTTCTCAAAAGTGCCTGGCTAGCACGTGTACGTGTCGTTGGTTTGCGTGCAGGCGGACCGGCAGGGGCTCGTCAATGTTGACAGGTCTGGAGGGTATGGCGAAGGTGTAGGCCGCAGCCAGCCAGTGTGTGTTGCGCCTCCGTGTGGCCGCCCAGGTGGCCTCAAATAACGTGCGCTGTCCACCGTCCCTCACCGCAACAAACGCCCCGGCCAAGAGGACCAAAACGGCGGGGTCAGTAGGGTGAGTAAAGAGGAAAGGTGCAACCCCATCTCATTTAAGGTGCCTTTCCGGGAGCCATTGAGGACCCCCGCGAGGGCATCGTGATCATGCACGCAGACGACCTGACACACGGATGCGGTTGGGATTGGGATTAGGGAATTAGAACAGCAGCATGGCTTGCCTCATCGTTACATTGGTTCGATGTACTCGTAAAACTAGATCGCGTCGTCGTCTCGTTTTGGCATCAAGTCGCGGAGCCAGGCCCGGAGGCCGGCAGCACAGTTTGACCGGCAGTGGGCCGTAGACTCCACTCTAGGGCGTTCGAGCGGGCGCTTGAATGCCTCCCGGTGGTGTTTGGTCGTCTGGACTTCCTCTTAGGGCTTGCTTCAGCAGTGTTTGTAGGACAGTAGTGTCCTGAGCGAGCTGGGCTGGTCTTGTACGGCGCTCTGGGGGCCCCTCGCTGAGCCACTGGGGACTGTCGATGGGGAAAACTCTTCCCCCATTCCACTTCGTGGCAACTCAAAGGGTGCGCCGGTTGGACGCCAGCAAGGCATCATTATCTGTACATCGTGTACGTACCTATATCTGACGTCCAAACTTTCTTGATGCATCCGTCTGCTATACTACATCAAGGTAATAATCACGCCTTGTTTCCAATTGAAGCTCGTTTTCCGTCCCAAGCCGGCCGGCCGGTACGTACCTGTGACAACATGGAAACGTGAACCGAAAAAAAAGAGGACCTGCAGCAGAGGGCATTAGGTACTTGTTGCACCGCCCACCGCTTGTGCCGACAATTGCCTAGGTACGTTTGTTTGGAGCATGCATTTGGGTTGGTTGTGCGGCTTACTGGCCGCCCTTGCCCACGTCAAAAAGGTACCCGGTCTAGGTACACCGTACTGTACATCAGTACATGATGTCCCGTGCTGAATCAGATCGGGACCGGGATGCGGGTGCAGATGCGTCGAGCACCGTGTGGCGGTGCGTATTTGAGGTCATGATTGTGGAAATTGTGCACCCGGTGGGTATCACAGGACGCGTTGCTCGGCTCAAGGGCACAAGTCTTGCATGCATTTGGGTTGCTGAGCGGCTGCTGGACGAATTGGTCCGAGTTGGGCGTAGGAGCAGCAATGCAGCATCGTTGACTGGTGATGGCATCATGAAAGCACGAGGATCACTGTCCTGGACCCCGGATTTCGGGCCTCAGATTACATAAGGTGTAAGGCCTAAAGCCTGGGGGAAGGAAGGGAAGGGTGGCAGGTGAGGTGTCTGACCAGCGGCAAAACTACCTAGGTAGAGGCAAACACCAAGTCAAGGCAAAGTAAGGCAGGTGGAAGGCGCTGTGGCACCTGCCCTTGTCTGTCCTGTGCGTCTGTCTTACTCCATTTGGTGTGCAAATCCGCGAAGGGGGTTCAAAAATAGAAGTTGGGACGGGAACCGAGCCGACTCTCAGATTGGGAGGGAGAAGATGGCGGGGTAGTGCAGGTCGGTTTGCCTTGCTGAACCGATACGGAAGGCGCGTGGAGACTGGTTACGAATTGTGGCCAAGTGTCTGAACTGCTGATACGCATTCACGGTCCATCGGCTCGTCTGGACGCCTGGACGAGGGAGCACGGAGAATGCAATCGGCGACCTGGACTGTCACGCCTTCATGGGACTGAGAAGGCCTCGGACAATGCGCTCATCCCGGGCCCTTGGCCAAGGACCGGCCGAGACATCGACCATATGATGGTAGCTTTGTGCCACAGACACAGTGGACACGGACGAAGTTGTCTGTACCTGTCACTGGGCGCTGTGAGGGCTGCTGCCAGATCCCATGCTGCTGGGTCAGATCGATTATCGATTGTCTGTTCCCCAGCTCAGCCCCTCCTGGAGCCAGGCCAAAGTTTTCGTGGCTGGAGCGCTGTGCTTGCTTTTGTGCGTCGCCTGCCACGCGGGATAGGTGAAAAGGGGGGCCAATTGGTTGTGCTAGCACTGCCTTGGGATGGCCAATCCCCCCCCTCAACTCGTTTTATTGTCACTTGTCTTGTAGCGACGAAGAGACACCTGTTCGTAGATTCCTTCTCCTTCGCCTTCTTCTTTCTTCATCCCTGTTCCCGACTTCGCTCCTTTTACGGTTCTATTCCTCCTTGCGCTATTAGCCTAGGCTTTGTTTTTCTTGACCCTAAGGGGAAACCACAGCTCAACTGACCAACCCTGCTACGCACACGCCAACTAGCCGTCCCGCCCTGTGCTTTTTTTTTTCTGTCGCCCTCGTGACGCCTTAACGGCACCCGCCTTCAAGCACCGGATGCGGGGTGCAGGGAAGATTTGGTAATGGAGAGAGGCCCATGACAAACCAGAGGGGCCACGAGACTGAAGGAGGGGATCAACGACCCAAGTCCGGGGGGCGTGAGATGCACTGGGGCGTATTAAATCATGCATGTATGGGATTGCGTTGTCCTATAGAATGGGGTAGCTCAAGATGGAATCTGATGGAGAAAAGGAAAAAAAGATGAAAAAATGGGTGGGATAGCATCAGTACAGTACAAACCCGGGGATTACGGGGACCTGGGTGAGTCGGGAGGTCCCGTGGCTGTCACGAATGCTGCACGATCAAGTAAACTGGGGGTAATGAAAACATGGGGAACGGTTCAAAGGACGGCGAAGCGGGTCTGCCTGGGTCTACTGGATGCCATTGTCTCGCTCACTGTTACACATCCCCTCCAACAGAGCGGGACAGAGTTTTGCTTCTGAACAATGGAAGGAAACCTGGGGGTAATGGAAATACCATCATCATGGATCTTTGGGGCTGGGGAAACCTTTTTCGGGGGCGCCGGGTCCTCCGCTGAGTGGGTCGCCGGGGCAGCCCCGGGGGTCCTTGAAAGACGCCGGAGGCGGGTACCGGGCCCCGTGGTAGTGGCCCAAGATGCGCACCTGGGAGGGGGGAATTGGCGTATGGGGAAGAAGGGAGGGTGTGGGTGAGATGGCATGTTTCTGCTATTGTTTGAGCAGGCAATCCAATCCAATCATTGCGCAAATTTTTTGCAACTGAGTGGTTCTCATCCAGGCTCGTGCAACCCCCTCTGCAACCTGGTTTCCCAAATGTCTTCACCACATCGACCATGCTTTAGAACAAACCCGGGGCATGCACTAACGAGACCTGGGTCATTGTGTCATCGGTGACATTATACTGTGCTCAAGTTCCATACGGAGACGAATGAAAAAAAAAAGAAGCACTTTTTTTGTGCTCAAGTTACAAATACGTAAGTACTTGTTTCAATGGGGCTCCATGCTTTGGCAACTTACGCAACTAGTTAGTTACACCATTGTGCTGCCTCTATAGCTAGGCACTGTGAGATCCATGCGGCCCCGCGTTCGGTTGGGGATGGGCCTAGCTCCCAGAAAAGCTGGGGTGTAGATGGCTTGGAGCAGCTGGCAAGCAACTGCAGCCCCGGAGGGCAATGGGTCCTTAGCCTGTTGCTTCGCTTTCGTCCTGCCCTTCCGGTCGCGGTGAAGCGAGGCGAGACGAATCGCAATTTGCACTTGATGGGCTCGTGATCCAAGGTCAGGCTGGTCGGAACTCTCGGTGAGGGGGCTCAATGTCAGTGACTCTCGGTCAGGTGAGCAGTCTGCTGGGCCGTCTCCAGCTCTGAGCCACTAACACCCCCTCGAGCGCTTCCCCGGGCGTTTGATTAGCGCCCGAACGGGAACGTGCCCATAAGCAGGACCGTGTATTCGTTGCGGGAGATGTACCCCCAGCTTTTGCTGGCCGTCTCTCGTAGGCGCCTTCATCACGGGCGGATGCGTGACTGTGCATCCTGGTCGCAGAAATTGTCTTGCACACAGAACTGCTGCTGACACGGTTACGGCCGCCTCGACACAATGGGTACGTCCATGTACTTGCACGGTTTGGCGGGGCACAATTTCATGACATTTTTGTCTGAGGGCGCCAGCAATGGTCTTGGCAATGCAGTGCAAAAACCTGGACGAATCATCAATTCCCTCTGTCCCTGCTTGGTGTGCGAGACAACTCAAGCTGGGATGAAAAAAAAAACCATCAGCTGGTCAGCATCTAACCAAGCCAAGGCAATGGAAAAAATTCTACATCATGGACCTGTCATCTTTCCGTGTGCAGAATGAAGGCACATGCGAGTGGGCCTCGGTGCAGGCTTTGCGCAAGTTGCGAGCAAAAACTTGAAACGGCAGGATCTGCATGTCACAAAGACCTTTTTGCGATGACTCGCAGACCGCGAGGTGAGGTCGCGAGCACAATTGCACCATTTTCCCTCCAGACCGTTGGGTGACTGATTAGGCTAGTGGTGGATGTGGGTTGGACGCCGTGCATATACTCCGTGCAGGTAGGTCCAAGAAACGGAGGCTGAGTAGCATAAGAAGAGACCTGTGGCAACCTGGTGATGGTGACTTGCCCTGTGCCAACCAAGAAAACCCGGGGTTCCGCACATGGCACACATGACTGAGCTACGGACGCACTGTAATTCCTGCACTGTGATATACGAATTGTCAATGGTATGGACGGCATTATTATTCCTCCACAATGGCGAAAGGAATTCCACAGTGGAGAGCGAGTGGAGACAGATTGCGAAATAGACAGCGGGCATGAGAAGCCATGGCAACAGAAAAAAAAAAAAAAAAAAAAAAAAATCAGAGTCAGGAACTAGGCTTCAGTTGCCCAGCACCTGACAAGAAAAAAAAAAGGAGACCTAAAAGAAAGAAAAAAAAAAGAAGAAAAAAAAGAGGATCTGACAGAGCCTCGAATAACCGGTCCCCGGCAGGCCTTCTGCTCCACACAACTGGAGCCGCTGAGGGGAGAGATGGAGAGCAACTCTTCGCAACAAGTTGTTCCTGGCACATGAACGGCCAGGAACCGGGCGCTCGGGCCATATAGTGTTCCCCTTGAGGCTTAGGACGGGGGCGCTATTGGGTAATCAATTGGACATTTTTCTGCGCTGGCTGAGGTCATGATCACCAAGTTTCCCCGCTAGGCCCTGCTTCTCGACTCTTCTGACTGGGGCAAATGCCGGGGCGCGCGCCAGGGATGGATGGTGATGGACAGACCGGGCCGGTGATCACGACGGTACTCGATGTACTCCATGCGGTTGAAGGTATCCTTTGCGTTGTGGTATTTTTATGCACTTGTGTCTTTGTGCAGGCGGCGTTGTCCAATTCGTCAGCCGAGAAACTATCATAATCAGGTTGAGACATGGTTGGAAACGTGCGGTTGGAGGCGGCGGCTTGGAACAATTGTTTGCACCGTCTGTGTGCTTGTTGTGATTTTGCGGTTTGCACTCTGTACTTAGCACTCAGCAGAGAGGGCAGATTCCTCTTTGCCATTGGGCACGCAGCAGTAAAAAAAAAATGAAGAAGAAGAGCAAAGAAAAGAACACCAAAAAGTCTAAGGTACCGGCCTCCAGCACCTCGCCTGTGGTACGGTACTCGTAGACGGTACCTTCCACTGTACCTCTATGGGCCCGTCAAGCATCCAGCCTCCAGCGGAGCAGGGGAGCCCCACCAGAACGGGGGCGTGAAGGTGTAGGTAGGGTGTAGGGTGTAGGGTGTAGGTGAGTGGTAAGGAGTGGCCATCGTGACGGAATCGCGTCTGAAAGAGAGCATCGACCACGAGGTTTGAGGGGCGGCCGTAAATCGACCTTGGGTTGGAACTTGAAAGGTACTGCAAGGGGTACGTACCTGGTGCCTTTTTTTTCGTTGCCGACCCGTCTGGTGGGTACGTACTGCGAGGTTCACTCAGAGGTACCTCGTCATGTCGCCACGTACCGTCATTGTTGAGCAAGAGAGAGCCACGACAGTCACACTCACGGCCTAGGAGTATTTAAAGCTTCCATCGCCAGTCCCCAAAGCGCTTGTTTTGAGAGTATGGCTCGTTAAAGCTTCTCGGTTCACCATTTTGTCTCGTCTTTACAAAAGACTTCCCCCTCGCCCTCTTCTTCTTCTTCTTCTCCCCATCCACTGTCCTGCTTGAGTCTAAGCGGCATCTCATCTCACATCTCACCTCCTTTCTCGTCTCACCCTCCAAACAAAACAAAAAAACAAGCTCCGCCGTATCAAGAGAGTTTTCCTTATCTCTCTCTTGAACCCCCGGGTTGTCCGCCAGTTTTTATTTACAACAGGGCTGACTGGATGGCTGTGCTGAGTTCGCTCTACGGAACCAACGCCAGCTAAGCTGTGCTAATCGAGAACAAAAGTTTGGATATTCTGGAACGTTTGATAGCCTCCGTCGCTGAATCACGCTTGAGAAAACCGCAGAAATATTCTGTCAACCTTTTTAACCTCCCTCCATATATTTAAACGCCGGCACAATTTCTGCCATATTCTTTTTTTGTGCACCGCCAATCGAACCCTTTGTACCTGTACGAGGCTCCGGCATCGCCGACTTATACGCATAGCATCATCGCTGTTGTCGCATCACAACACGAAATTACCCCTGCCTGTACACGAGTGCCACAGCAGGTTTTATCCCAAGTCAATTCTCCCCTGAATTGATCGACTGCGGCTAGACTCGCATCGCATAAACACACCGGTAAGTCGCAGATACCTGCCCTCTCTTATCGCTCCCTCAGCCCGCCCCTCTATTTGTCTTATCGCAACTTGGACCCTTTTGTGGCTCCCAGCCCCGTTGCCAAAATTGGATTTGTGAGATACGAGAGGCTGCTGAGCCGGCCCGGCGGTGAATACCAAGCATCGCCGGGGTCTGGGCAATTGGCTACCGCTCTTATCAGTGTCTCAAGATAAGCACCTGGCTTGCTTGCAGCCATCTGCCGGAGTTCTTTGAGTGTTCGCCGCAGCAGCCCACTTTGAGCCGGGCCCTGTAACCCTGCTTTTTGTTATCCAAGTCCCGATCTGGTGGCGTTCGCTGGCTCCGTGCTTCCGCCTCGTGAGCCGTCGCTGCGCCCGCCTGATGGTCAGCGGCCGGATCAAAGCGGTTGTCATTGAGTCACTGCAACTCACCGAGACTCGCTTTGCCGCGTGCTTGGTGACGACATGGCGGCTCTTATCAGGACTCTTCTCTTGCAGAGTCTTGGCCATCATGTATATAACCAGGCCGCGGCTGCTCGTCTTCAGCTGCCTCTCATCATCCATTGCACGTCAATTCCGTTCCGCCGTTTCTTTTACCTTTCTTTCACGCCTGCAACGGCATCTGCTTCAAGATGCTGGCTGTTCAAAGTCCCACGACTAACATTCCGCCTGTGGACAGCTTTCCCGAATACACAGACCCTTTCGAGGAATTCCCACCCATCATGACTGTTCCCGTCACAAAGCCTCTGGCCAATGTCCAAGCCGAGGATGCCAGCCGCGGCCCTTCTCCCCAACCCACACACTTCAGCGTTCCTTTGAACGGCGTCCACGGCGTTCAAGGCGTACAAGGCGGCAACGGCCACCGTATTCTTCGCAAGGGCACAATTGGCTACATTGCACCCGAGTTCAAGGGCAAGATTGAGCAGATCAAGGCTGGTGAGTTTTGTACATTTAACTGAGCCCCGAGGCAATGGTAACTGACTCTCAATTAGTTAAGGATATCATCCTACAAGCTGGCTTCATCCCTCAGACACAGATTGATGAGCAGATTGAGTACTTCTACGAGAAGCTCGGCATTGACGACGTCTACTTCACCATCGAAACCCCTACTGTCATTGCCAGCCATGTCACATCATTGTACGCCGCCAAGGTTGCCGCCTTTGCTCGCGAAGACAAGCAGGAGGAGATCCGCCTCGACATGGAGGCCAGCGACCATGCCATCTACATCGACACGAGCACTCCTGGCCAGACCAACTTCTCTGGTCCCCGATATGAGGAGCGCCTCGAGGCCAAGTACATTGACCACAACGGCAAGAGCAAGTACCGCGTCGAGACCTTCCGATCTCCTGCCGCCCTTGGCAACAGCCCCAACTCCAAAGCTTCTCTCCGATGCTATTTCGTCTACCAGTGCCAGTTCCTGACTGCCCCTGAGAATGTCGACCCCAGCGAGACCCGTCTTGAGCTCATTGCCGACATGGGTTTCCTCCAGAAGGCCACTGCCAACACCAAGCAGATTTACCAGGAGATTATCGAGCTTGCTGTCAAGCGAGCTGGCCCCGTCATTGAGGTCTTTGACATTGAGGACAGCGCCGAGAAGCGTATGGTTATTGCTTTCCGCTCTCGTACCGCCCATGGTCTCTTCTCCGCTCTCAGTGATCTCTACCACTACTATGGAGTTACTAGCTCTCGAAAGTACCTCGAGCAGTTCTCCAACGGTATCACTGTCATGAGTGTGTACCTCAAGCCCGCTATGAGCCTCGACTCGGAGTTCCCTCCCTGGGAGCACTCCATCAGCCAGATCGCCAAGGAGGTCTCTCTCCTCTACTGTCTCCCCCACAACAAGTTTCACGACCTCTTCCTCACTGGCCAGCTGAGCCTCCAGGAGTCCGTCTACGCCCATTCCGCCTGGGTGTTTGTTCAGCACTTCCTTAACCGTCTTGGACCCGAGTACAAGTCGCTGATGGAGATTCTCGACCCTGGCAACAACGCCCAGGCCGCTCTCCTCTCCAACCTCAAGCGTCGTCTCCGCTCCGAGACCTTCACACCCGACTACATCTACGAGATCATCCAGAACTACCCTGGCCTCGTCCGGGCCCTTTACGCCTCGTTCGCTAACGTCCACCTGGCCAAGGACCCCGAGTTTGCCGAGCAGCTCGTCTCCTCCAGCTCGTCTGTTGAGATTCTCTCCGACGATGCTCTGAAGGACAAGATCTCCAAGAATGTCAGCAACGAGCACGAGGAGATGGTCCTCACTGCTTTCCGTGTCTTCAACAACGCCATCCTGAAGACCAATTACTTCACACCCACCAAGGTTGCCCTGAGCTTCCGTCTTGACCCCAGCTTCCTTCCCGAGGTTGAGTACCCCAAGCGCCTTTACGGTATGTTCCTTGTTGTCAGCTCCGAGTCTCGTGGTTTCCACCTTCGATTCAAGGACATTTCTCGTGGTGGTATCCGTATCGTCAAGTCTCGCAGCAAGGAGGCATACAGCATCAACGCTCGCAACCTCTTTGACGAGAACTATGGTCTTGCCAGCACCCAACAGCGCAAGAACAAGGACATTCCTGAGGGCGGTTCCAAGGGCGTCATCCTCCTCGACCCCAAGCAACAGGACCGTGCCCGTGAGGCCTTCGAGAAGTACATTGACAGTATTCTCGACCTTCTCTTGCCCGCCCAGACTCCTGGTATCAAGAACCCTCTCGTCGACCTTTACGACAAGGAGGAGATTATTTTTATGGGTCCTGATGAGAACACTGCTGACCTCGTCGACTGGGCTACTGAGCACGCCCGTACCCGTGGAGCTCCCTGGTGGAAGTCATTCTTCACCGGCAAGTCTCCCAAGCTCGGTGGTATCCCCCACGACACCTACGGTATGACTACCCTGTCTGTCCGTGAGTACGTTAAGGGTATCTACCGCAAGCTCAACCTTGACCCCTCTACCATCCGCAAGATGCAGACTGGTGGCCCCGATGGTGATCTGGGTAGCAACGAGATCAAGCTCGGTAACGAGAAGTACACTGCCATCGTCGATGGTTCTGGTGTCCTTGTCGACCCCAACGGCCTTGACCGTGATGAGCTCCTCCGCCTTGCCAACAAGCGTGCCATGATCATCGAGTACGACGTCTCTAAGCTCTCTGCTGACGGTTACCGCGTCCTCTGCGACGACAACAACGTCACCCTCCCCAACGGTGAGGTCATCAGCAATGGAACTTCGTTCCGAAACACCTTCCACCTCCGAGACACTGGTGCGGTCGACGCCTTTGTTCCTTGCGGCGGTCGCCCCGCCTCTATTGATCTTATCACCGTTAACCGCCTTATCAAGGACGGCAAGGCTGTCATCCCCTACCTTGTTGAGGGTGCTAACCTCTTCATCACCCAGGAGGCCAAGCTTCGCCTCGAGGAGGCTGGCTGCATTCTGTACAAGGATGCTTCTGCCAACAAGGGTGGCGTGACCTCGTCCTCCCTTGAGGTCCTGGCCTCTCTGTCTTTTGACGATGCCGGCTTCATCGAGAACATGTGTATTGGTGCCGATGGTCAGGCTCCTCAGTTCTACAAGGACTACGTCAAGCAGGTCCAGCTCAAGATTCAGGACAACGCTCGTCTCGAGTTCGAGGCTATCTGGCGCGAGCACGAGGAGAGCGGTATCGCTCGATCCGTCCTCTCCGACAAGCTCTCCGTCGCCATCACCGACCTTGATGAGAAGCTCCAGCACTCTGACCTCTGGGACAACGAGAAGATCCGCCTTTCGGTCCTGAAGGATGCTCTTCCCGCCCTCCTTCTCGAGAAGATTGGTCTCGAGACCATGGTCACTCGCATCCCCGAGTCCTACCTCCGCAGCATCTTCGGCTCCTACCTTGCCAGCCGCTTCGTGTATGAGTTCGGTAGCAACCCTAGCCAATTTGCCTTCTACGACTTGTAAGTTTAATCTTGAGCACTCACATCAGAAACTACAGACGCTAACTAGTTGAAACAGCATGTCGAAGCGTATGACCAAGATCAACGCCTAAACATATTCCTCAACGAATCTTGTAGAGGCCTGGAAGAGTGGTTGATGTTTTTTGATTTCGAGCATAGCCTGTTTTTGCTTTCAGAAATGTCCTCCTGCACGGGAGATGAGCATTGTTACGGTGTGATTTTTCAGCATTGGGTCTTGCCCTGGCGTGGGCCGCATTTTGGGAATGGTTTGGGATGGTTAAAGAAAAGCCGAAAAGACTACTTATATGTAGCCGAATAATGAAATGAGATATACTTTCTATGTTGAAACAATTTGTGCCTTGTGCCTCGTGACTTGGACCAATATGGATGCGTGCTGACAAAGTAAGGCGAGTGAGTATGGGGTGAAAGAAGAATATCGTGCTTGGCACAAAGTGTAGGCTTATTTGTCATGGCGTGGACAAAGAAGGGAAATGGAAGCAGAACGAGTGGACCGCGTATCCATATTACATGGTTTGGATTAGGTTTGGGAGCATTCGGCCGGCTCGGTATGTCTACGGCACTGGGGTATGGCCTTGCTAGGGTTGGAGAGGAGGGGCTTGAACCGCTAGCAGAGTACGTAGCATAAGGAATGGCTCTTGTTTCATTAGCAGGATTGCGGGTATCGGAGACGAATCTGGCGAGCCATGTGACAGACATTCTGGAATGCGGGAGCCAGATGTATGGGCCTGCAAAGGATCAGGGGGGATGGGATGGGATGACGACATGAGAGACATGGGAGTGAGTCAATGACAGGACAAGAAAGGCAGGTGTTTGTGAAGTGACGGGTAGGACGGGGTCATGAAGGAACATGTTGGAGTTTGCGTCATTAGTAATGTGGGTTGAGGCTGAAGGGAACTTACGTGATAAAGGCTCTGGGGATGGGTGCACGAGGATGCTTAGTGGGCTATATCCTTGACCTAATCCGGCAGGGTAGTCCATATCTTTTCTCGATCACATTGACTAGGATTGTATTCATTTTTATTTTTAACAAATTTTTTGTTTGTTTATTTGTGTTATCTCTTGATGCACATTCCCTTTTCCTTTTTCGTATGTCGTACACACATGTGACAACTAATTTGTACCTTGATATGGGCATTCTATAAAATTTTTATTTTTTATTTTAGCCCACCTGTCCATGATTGTGTTGACTCGCAACCCGACCTGTATCAGCTTGGAAGGGCAAGGCCTAAAAAAAGCTTTCCAAGTCTCAAGAAGCAAAAAAAAATATTTAAATAATAAAAAAGAAGGGGAAAGGGAAGAATAATAAACCCCAAAGGATAAAAAGGGAGGGTGAACTGGCGGCCTATGCGCAAAAAGTGTATATACGGACGGAGTGGGTGCGCTATTCAAATGCAGTGGGCGAGTTAATATATGGTGTCATGGAAGACGTTCTGTAGTGATTAGGGCGGCAATGGCCAATGGGGCAGTACGTATTGCCATGGGGGCTTTAAAATAGAAGCCCACGTTGTCTCTTCCATGCGAGACGGCTGCTGACAAGGGTGAGCCGGGCTGATTGGGTGATTGGGCGGGTGGCCCAAGTTCGATGCGGATGGCGTGGCACTGCAAGCGTGTGCCAACGTGTAAGCGTGCGCCTCGGGGCATGAGAATAGTCCATCTAGCGTCAGACGGACCTTTAAACCGCGTAATAAAGGTGAAGAAAGGAAGGGATCCAGGCGCCCGCCGTCGTCTTCTTTCCATGGCGTCGCTAGTGTTTGTGTCGAGATGTTGGCTGGCCGCAGGTCGGGGGCACAGAGTGATGCGTTTGGTGCATCGGAGTTAAAGTGGCTACATTAGCCCGGCTTCCCATTTGATTGACGCGATGGGCGATGGGCGATGGGCGCTTCTAGCCACACACGGTCACGCAAATGGCCACACTCTGGCTCGCCCTTGGGGGAAGGGGAAGGGGAAGAGGAAGGGAGGGAGGGGGGGGGGGCTGCTTGTTCCACAGTAGATGCTCGTTCATTGCCAATTCTCGCCGGAACATCCAAAACGCTCCGAGGTGAGGTCGCATTGGCAACCATAGAGTTTGTCGGCGATGGATCTTGGTGATTAAACCCATCGTCGATTTATTGCCGAGTGACATAGAAAGTGGGCGGGGAAATGGGACACGATAGTACCCAAGCAAGTTCCAGGCGTGTCCCATGCATGTGACCAATGAGGTGCATCTTCAAACGCGTCTCAGCGTTTCAGGCCCTCCTGGCCGGCCTGGCTCCCCGGCACCAACCACGAGGTTGCAGGCCCTGTGGCCGCTAAGTGGGCAGGGGGCAGGGGGTCATGTTTTGGGGGTGCACAAAGGGGAGGGGGGCCTCCTGGGGGGGGGGGAGGGATGTTATTAAGGCATTCGCAAGAGAAACTCGCCGTGATAAGTCGAGTCGATGATGAAAGCATTGAGGGCTTGTATGCATCTCGCAAGGCAATTGTCTATTCTACACAGCCCAGACTTCCTATTCGGGGCTGGGCTGCGATGCATCGTGTCTTGTCTCCCCTCTCTGCTGAGACAAAACGTGACACCGGCATGTGTCGGCGGTGCAAGGGAAAAAAACGACCGTTTGGTAACCGAGAGACAACAATGAAGTAGATGCAGATAGAAGATGGACGGAGTGAGCAGTCAGATGCACGAACACGTTGGACACACTATTGGGGGGTTTTTTCCCCCCCCTGGTCGAGTTTCATCTTTTTCTACTTCTCAACAACGAAAAATTCTTCCCTTCTTCTTTCTTCACTTTTTGCCATATTCCACTTCGCTTTGCCTCCGATTGATTACCCGGCCCCCAATGAAGCATAGAGAAGGCATGGCTACAGAGTCCACTTGAACCCTTCCTCGCCGTTCAATTCGACCCTGGCGCTCGGCCGCTTCAGTTGCCCCTTACAATCAATCCCTTTATTATCCCGGATTTCTCTTTCATCTCCCTTTAATTTTTAGCCGCCGTTCTTCTTGCCCGTTTACTTCTACCTTTTTTTCAGCTTGGCGTTAGGCTACTCCCCTCTGTCCCAGATTCATGGCCTAATTAATGACATGATCAACGGCTGCCTCCACTTTATTATTTTTTTGTCCCCCAATTTTCTGACCAACCTCCACGAGGATCAGAGGAAGGTCCTTCTAAGGATCCAGAATCCCAAGAACCACAGAGGAACCATCGACGGTTCTGTTTAGCCTCTGGCACTTGGGAGTGTCGTCAACCACCTTCTTCTTTTGGACCTTCGTCTTCTCTTCATCCTGCTCTGCCAGTTGTTCTGCAGATCCCGTCGCTCACTCAAGCCTCTTCTCTGTTTTTTTTTTCTCTCTCTCCCTTCTCGCAACCCCCCACCACGAAACGCCCGTCAGTGGCTACGGCCTACAATCCTTAACTCATCGAAACCACCATTGCCGATAACGGTCTCGTTCCTTACCTACATAATCTGTAGATTATTTACTATTGCCCGCGAATAGGGGGTACGCACTGCTCGCCTGCCGTTCGAACCAGGGCCCCGTCACGAGCAGACCTGGCCAACTCAAAAAAAGGGGTGGCACTAAATATTGACCTCGGATTCATTTTTTTTTCTTCCTTTCCCGTTAGATCCCTTCGCCCTGGTGTGAGCACGACCCTCGTCCCCTGGCAGCCCCAGTGGAGATCGGATCCAGGTTGGGTGGCCGAAACGAAACTTGGACCATCCCTCCTCACGTTAGCTAGTAGCGCCAGCTCACTCATCAAACAAACAAGGCGTCAATAGCGAACCGCACGGTACCAACACGTCGACCAGAGGAATAATTCGTCCTAATCACAAGGGGGAAAAAGGGAAGAAACAAGTAAGACAAAGACGCCAAACTCAACGATCGCCTACAGGCCCTGTCCTTCTTATCCCTTCTGTATCCTGTTGCTGTAGACCAGGTAGTGCACAGCACAATCTCACTACACGACACGGCCCGCGTCCCCGAACCCAAGTCCGATACTTTCATTATTTTCGCTGATCAACCTGCAGCGAGCTGAATGTTCGTTTGCTTTGCCTGTTGTGGCCGGCCACCGGGTTCCTCAAACGGCACCAGTCGCAACAATTGCAGCGCTTGTCACTTTTCCAAGACAGGAATATTCACAGTCGCTCATTAAACGAGGCTGCCAGCCCGACCAACGAAAGACAAGTCACAAATCAATTCGGCTGTCCCGTGTTCCCGCTCCCACTGCCACCCTTTTCGAGGCACAAGACGCAGGCACAAAGCAAGGCACAAGTCGACACAAGTTCCACCATTCTACACACGCCCCCTCGAGCCGTCCAAGCGACCCGATAGATCTCACACATAAAAAAAAGTTATCCAACGGCGTCCCGACGAGGGTTTCCCGATCCCATTTCCCCCAGGGGGCTCCCAGCTATCCGTATCGGTGTCAGTTCGCGTGTGAGCTTCTGTCCAGGGTCTTCGTGGCTCTCTCGCCCAGCACCCTCGCAGATCTGCGCCGCTATTCTTATTCATCATGACACGACCAACCATTGTCCGCGCTGGTATGTTTCCCTGCTTTCCCAATCTTCTGCGCCTCCTGAGAGCGCAAATCACTGCATAAACCTCCCTTGTCGACCCGACGTCCTGTCTTGAGCTGTTTCTGTTGCATTGTTTTTTTTATTATTATACATCGCTGTTGCTTTTTTATCTCGCCTGCCACCCACCCCTCTACATCCACCCCGTTATCCCTTCCTGTCACCCTTTTTTCTTCTTTTTCTTTTCTTTTCTCACCTTCGACAACGGCCGCCCACTCATCAAGACGAGCCATCCATCGTTTTACTGTACTGCCCTTCCTTTTGTTCTTTGTGTCACTTGCTCGCCTGCCCCTGGCTCTGTGCACTGCGCCGCGCTCTGCTGCCGCATCCACTCCTTTTTTTATAATTTTTTTTTAGCTTCCATTAATCCTGTGCTTCTTTTGAAACGGGGTGTGCTGAAGCACTCTACTTCGCGATACACCACATTCCAACCACCCAACTTTATTGCCCTTGTTTTTCTTCCTTTGTTGCTCAGCCTTGCATCGTATTGCATCTGTCACTCCCTTGACAAACTTGTCGACTAACGCCTTTGCTTTCCTTTTTGCCCGTGTGCAGACACCATCGATTTGCAAGACCCCGTCGCTCCTTCAGCACAAGATCACTCCAAGAGTCGCCTGTCCAACCCATCCGGCTCCAACCTACTCGCACCCCACCAGGCCGACACCATCCGCGAGGTCACAAACGACACTACCGACGAGCAGAGCCGGTCCCCGCATATCTCGTGGGACGACGGTGGAGGTGTCGGTGATAGTGACATTCACCGATTCGCAGAAGACCTGGTCGCCGGTCCGACTCACAACCACAACGACGATCACTCCAAGATGTCCCACGAGGACCCCTTATCCCAGAATGGAGGCATCTCCTCCTCCGACGAGGGCGAGCTCGACGGCGATGATGACCTCGATGATGATCTGATGGACAAGATTTCGAGTTCACCCTCGATTGAAGATGGTGGGTGCTGTCCCGTTATGCCTCCAATGGCATGGCCGCGACGAGTTTCCTCTCTCCCTTTCGCCCTCAGAAACACTTCGCACAACATGACCGGCTCAAGTGGCCCGAGGCCCCCTTCACCACACCCAAACACCTTACAGCACGTATCCAGCCACAGCACATGCCCACAGCTCCCGCGGGCTTTGCCCATGACACCCAATCATCATCATCTTCGTGGTGAGTATAGCTATGTCGATTCCGCCGAGGCAATAGACAGCCCAGAACACGACGCCGATCCCGAAGAACAATTCGACGAAAAGTGTGGTAGGAGGAATGACGCACGCGGGGTGGAAAACGACAGACAAAGAAGCTAGAAGCCCTTTGTAACAGGGGCCATTGGAATTAAAACACGAAAATTGGCCATGGACATGTCCGACGACGACCCCTTCTACGATTGCAGCGGAACTCTGGACCTCTCCGACGAGGATGCCGCCGACCGATGCAAATCCATAGTGCCCGGTGCTTACGACGCCGACCAACCGCTTACGATACCTTATGAAGAATCCTTCGAAGATGATGATGACTCTGACCTCTCCTTTCCCGATGACCCGAGCTACGTTGATTCTGGTTGGGCGGCAGAATGCTTACAAGACATAGAGGACATCGATTTCGAGTTCGTGTACGCGCTTCACACCTTTGTGGCCACCGTTGAAGGCCAAGCAAATGCGACCAAGGGTGATACCATGGTCCTACTTGACGACAGCAACAGCTATTGGTGGCTGGTGAGAGTGGTCAAGGACAGCAGCATTGGTGAGTTTGAAACATGACACGAGACATGTTTGTGTGCTGTTTAACTAACTGGGACATGCAGGATACCTACCGGCTGAACACATTGAGACACCGACGGAGCGGCTAGCACGGTTAAACAAGCACCGAAATGTCGACGTAAGGGGAATCCTAGTTTCAAGTTGACTTGTACAAGCTAACACTTCGGCAGTTGTCGGCGACCATGCTGGGAGACCAGCAGGATAAGAAGCCCCAGACTTTCAAATCAGCCATTCGTTTAAAGCGCAAGACTGTTGCTTTTGCACCACCCACATATGTGGATTATTCCGACTTTGAAGACTACTCGTCTGATGAGGAGGATTTGGACGAGTTATTTGCCGGTCACTCTTCAGTATCAGCACAGAACACGAAGCAGCAGCAAGAGGAGGAGGAAAAGAATAAGGACCAGAGTGATTCGCAGCAGCAGCAGCAGCAGCAAAAGGCAACAATACAAGCTGTTGTGGAGGATGAGAAGCTAGAAGAGAGCGCCAAGGTGGAACCTCTGAAGCCCAGACCTTCCAGGGAGGTCAAGCTGATGGAGCCTACCAAGGTCGAGACGGTGGTGGAAGAGGACGAGGAGAGGAGTAGCGAAGATATTTTCGTGGACACCACACCTGATGGCCCCAGCAAGTCGCGTAATGGCACAGTCCGAAATACGGATTCGTTCTTTAAGGATGAGACGGTCGAGACAAAGAAGATTACTCTCACACCAAACCTGCTCCGGGATGACAATGAGCCACGCCCATCAACAGACTCAATTACGCTCAAAGACAGCAAGTCAAGGCCAAGTCTGGAGAGGGAACTCATGTCAGACAAGGAGAAGAAGAAACTTAAGGAGAAGGAACGAAGAGATAAGGAAAGAGAAAGGGAGAAAGACAAGAAGCCCAGCGCCTTCCGAAGCCTCTTCTCCCGAAAGGAAAGAAAGAAGTCTGTTGACGATGATGATGAGTCGTTTGGTAAGAGATCCATGGATATTCAGTCCGAACCCACAGGTCGGATCAGCGAATCACCCTCATACGAGGAACCTACCACTCCCGACCAAATCCAGCGGAGCCCAAGCAAGCTTCAGAAGCAGATGGCAAGGACAGAGCCCTCGCCAACACGCAGGGGATCAGGGGGTCAGGCCGGACCTTCGCCCACCATGGAACTTGCGGCGTACCTCAACGAGTCTCGGACAAACGATGTGTCGAACGTGCCTCCAGCAACCATGCGCATCGTGGACTCGGAGACCAACGAGACACAGGAGATTCCATCCCATCAAGCCAACAAGGTGCGGGAGCGATCTGCGTCGGCCGCGGGCCAGTGGGAAGACAAGACGGGTACGTCTAAGGGTCTGCACCGCAGTGTCAGCGCTGGAGGGGAGGCGGCAACGGCGCACAAGCCTGGCAGGCAACGATCCCGCGCAGATTCAGAATTGTCGGAAGAGGACAGGAAGACCGAGTCGGAATCGCGAAACCCTTCGGAAGCGAGCCCCGCGCAAGTCTCCGGAGCCGATGCGGCCGCAAGTGTCGAGCCTGTTGCGACAAGGAACCAACGACAGGACAGCCTTTCCGAGTCACCGGTGCAAGTGTCGCCATTCAACGCATCGCAACCTCCGGCATTGGAGGTGGATACGTCATCTCAAGAGGGCAGGTCCTCGGAAGAGGTGCCATCGCCGGAATTGCTTCAAGGAGACGACTTGTCCAAGGACAGTGGATCGACTCGCAGTGGAAAGGAGCCCAACTGGGACGACGAAAAGTTGCGTGCATTCTTTGACGAAGGTGATCATGTTCGAGACTTGCTCGTGGTGGTATACGACAAGTCGGATATGGAGCCTGTCAATGAGCACCCGGTGGTTAACGGACTATTCCGAGAACAGAATGCCAAGCTTGCTGAAATTACAACTGTGAGTCTACGTCTTGTTGTGGTTACATGAAAACGAAGCTAACGTACAATTCACAGCAACTTGACAACATGCTAGGGGACTGGCTGGCAAGGAAGCAGCGTCTCCGAGGCAGTGTATAGATGAGATAATACCAATGCTTAGTGGGAGGAGGAGCAAGTGAAAAAGGTGAGGGGGGGGGTGGTATAGAGAAGCAAGCCAGTGAGAGTATGTGAGAAGATGATGGGACTACAGGTGTGTTGGCGACCTGGCGTCGGCCTCGAGGTGATGGTGGCTTGATTGTTTTCTTGGAACGAACGGCTTTGATTATCTTATGGAAAGAATGGGCGATGCGGGCTCTAGACACGACCGGCAGATACCTTCATGTTAGGCTATAGGAGGCAGGCGTCTTATGGAAGATCCTTTGTCGGGGTAGGGAGTTCTGATGAACACGGACCCTGGACCTCTGACTTTTTTTTATTCTTACATTTTTGTTTAATTCCCCACAAAGTCAATTGGCGTCGATATTATCAGTGTGTAGTGTGTATTTGTTTGTGTTGGGTGTAGGCGTGAGTGAGAGAAATTGCTTGGTGTATAGGAGAGGAAGAGAGATGAAGTGTGAGGCTGGAACCTGGAATCCATCCGGGTCTTGTTGGATGGATGGGGCGGAGAGGGAGGGAGAGAAAGAAAGGTTGGGAGAGGCTGGACTCGGAATGGAGAAATGCAAGCAAATGCCGTGGATCAAAAACAATGTGATGCATCTGCCGTGACGAATTCCGCCATTTTCAACATCCCCCCGCGCCTTGGTCGGGATCCGATTTCTCCTTGAATGCAGTGGTAGAGCAAATGTTCCCGCCCAGGCCTAGTTTGGGCCTGCGAGATCGTCAGGTTGGGTCCTCCACAAGTCTGTTTTGGGTCTGGGTTAATGCCTGTCACTGGCGACGGTGGGATCGGGCTGCTTCGTGTTTCCAGAATCCGGGGGTACGCGAGAGGGCCCAAAGTGGACTTGGGGAGTGGACGCGACGGGTGGGAAGCGAGGTGAGGTGATTGGCGATTGCACGTGCACGAAAGCTTGAGCCAGCCAGGAGCCAGCGCTCTGCTCTTTAACTAACTAACAGAACGCAGCAGCAGCGTAAATCTTTTTTAATTTTTTTCAATATTTTTTATAACCTGGAGGACCCAGCCACATGCCTGTGTTGTTTATGATTTATCCCTCGTCTGGTCTGCCGTGTGTGCTGCAACCAAGGAGAATCGAGCATGCCGACAAAAGAAAGAGTACTTTGTAGATGCAATGCGACGTCCGTGCCGAAAAAAGCCATGTCAGCAGCTGGGGCAGCGCCGATAAGAGAGAGTGGGCGGTGGCCATGGCTTCTGTCTGGCGATGAGATGGGCGATGAGCGATGGCGACAGCTGCTGCCCCAGGTCCTGCCCCAGCAGCTTACTTTTTTGGCGAGAGGAAAAAAAAAAAAAAAAAAATTCACGTCTCCGCCACCCAAGCCCCAAAGAGTAAGAGGAAAAAACCCCGTATTGTTTACAGTGGACGCGTGTTTTTGGTGTGTGGGTGGGCGACGGGGCCTGGGTCTGGTTGCTATGCACCCACTTTGGCTTCTGTTTGCGGCATGGGCGGGAAAACACCTTTTCGGGGCCCTTTCCGTCGACAGGTAGTTACCGTGTTGCTCCCCGTGTTGTTCTGAGGGACGTGTGAGGTGAGAGGGGAGGGGGAGGAACCTCGGTCCTTGGCATGGCAGCCCCGATTCGGCCAATGGGGGGCGGCAGATCGGGGAGGGTTGCCCTTGGGAGACGTCTGCTCAGGGGGTCTAAGTGCCCCTGGCCGCCCTGGCGAAAGTACCTTGGCACTAAAGTAGGTGGTAGCAGCAGCAGGAGCAGGAGCAGCAGCAGCAGCAGGCAGGGCAGAGCTACCTCAGCTCCTGTGTCAGCTCTGGTCTAGTGTCAGCTTTGCTCTGCTGCTGCTTGTGCTACTTGTGCTTGCCTGCTGCTGTCCCTCCCCCTTCCAACCCCCCCTCATATCCACCCACTGGTTACCCGCAGCTTGCTGTGCTGTCGTGCTGTAGAAGGGAGATCAATGACAGGGTCGAGCATGCTGCAATTGGGTGTATACATCTTGCGCCAGACAATCACTGCCCCGTACACGCTGGAAGGCCTACTGAAAGGGCCTACTGGAAGGGCCTACTGGAAGGCCTCAAATTGGATGTGCTGCATTCTTAGCTCCCCCCGTCCTTAGTTCTATAGTTGCAGCTCGGCTCCAGTTGAGCATCCACTGTAAGGCAAGCACATAGATAATACAGCACGGCGCCCCATCCAGCAGCCCACGCACCCCGAGCACCTTGGCAACGCGGCCAATCAGCGCGCCCATCCGACGTCGAGGCGCCTCCGGGGTGAGCTGAGAGGGTCGCTCGCAGGGAGGGTCGCTCGCTGGATGCTGGGCTGGGCTGGGCTGAGCTCATCTCATCTCCCACGCCCCCCGGTCGCTTGCTCGCTCGCTCATTCTCCCCCAAACAATCAACACACCAACCACCGCCCAAACCCAAACCACTCCACCCACTCCTCTCTCTCTCTCTCACTCTCAATCCTCCATTACCATCATCACCATCTACACCCACGGCCGTAAGTAATTCCTCCTCCACCAGTGCGCCTTACCCTGTACCCTGGCCGACCCCGAAGCCCAACACCGAACCATCGCAACAAGAGCCAGGCACCTCGCCATCAACACCTCCCTCTTCCTTCCCCCACCCAGCCACCTCTATTTCCTCCCTCCCACGTCGAACCTCGTACTCTTTGGCCCACGGGTAAACAAAACCCATTGGCCGACCAACTTGGAGAGCCTCAATTGGCCCGACCCACCACCCTCGTCTCACCTCGCCAGTCTCTCCCTCCCTTGAGAGAGCCCGATTACCTCTTCGCCTTCGCTGCTCTCTACCATCCGCCGTCTTCCATACAAGCCGCCGGCCCTTCTGTGCGACCTAGCTAACAAGGGAAGTGACCCGACCACCCAGGCCGTCCCGACCGCGCGTGTCTTTTTATTCCCTCCTTCCGATACTCGTACTCGCACCCACGTTGATGACGCCGCCGCGTTGATCCTGACGACGATTCCCGACGAGGACGACTGTCAAGACGACGAACGAGACGCGCACCACGCCTGGTTTATTGTGACGATCATCAAATACCGATCCCACCTCGTCAGGCCTCCAGCGAGAGAACCGCCAATCCCGTTCAAGCTTCAACTGAACCGCCAAAGACGCGCGCACCCCTCCTGCACTAGCCGATTCCCCAGCACAATCCGCAACCATGGTCAACCTAAAGTTTGGAGAGACCATTGACAAGGTCCAAGACAAGATTCATGACACCACCGAGAGGGTAGCTACCATGCTCGACAAGGCCGAGGCCGGCGAGATCCCCGGTACCAAGGGTCGCCACCCCGTCGCCGATGTTATTGGTACTGCCATCACTGGCGGCATAGGCAATGCCGGCACCAAGGGTTACCTTGCCGTACGTTGTTTCCAATCCCTGAACTTGACGTCTTGTGTGTGCCGTTTCCGCCATCGCGACTGCTATGGCGACCAGCTTGATGCCGCGCAGCGACCGTGTTTAGGGCCATTCCTGGGGTAGCAGACCCGACTGACATTTTGCGACAGGCTTACATCAAGGAGCTCGAGGAGAACCCTCTGCGAACCAAGATGCTCACTGCCGGTACCCTCGCTGGTGCCCAGGAGCTGATTGCCTCGTGGCTCGCCAAGGACCGCAACAAGCACGGCAACTACTTTACCGCCCGTGTCCCCAAGATGGCCGCCTACGGTGCTCTCATTAGCGCTCCCATTGGCCACTTCCTCATCTGGGCTCTCCAGAAGATCTTCAAGGGCCGCACCAGCCTCAAGGCCAAGATTCTGCAGATTCTTGTTAGCAACCTTATTGTACGTGTTTCCTCAGCTTATTTTCCTATTGGTTTGAAACGAGGGTCGGGAAGGGGTGGATACCAGAATCGCAGGAAGAGAAAAATGACGGAGACATGTGAGAAGGATTCACGAAGCGCATTGCACCACCGACAATGGAGGATACTATGTATACAAGGTCCTCTGGTTGGATCAGGGCGACTATGACAAAATGGGACGACATGCAACTTTGACTGAACTCAATGGCTAACTGACTTTTGCAGATTGCGCCCATCCAGAACAGCGTCTATCTCGTCGCTATGGCTCTCATTGCCGGTGCCCGTACCTACCACCAGGTCCGCGCCACCGTCAAGGTCGGCTTCTGGAAGGTCATGAAGGTGTCCTGGATCACCTCCCCCATCTGCCTTGCCTTTGCGCAGAAGTTCCTCCCCGACCAGCTCTGGGTCCCCTTCTTCAACATTGTCAGTTTCGTCATCGGAACTTACATCAACACCGTCACAAAGAAGAAGCGCCTTACGGCTCTCCGCAAGAAGCACTTTGGCGACGGCCGAGACTCTGGCCGAGACACCCGCGACTACCGCGATCCTCGCGACCCTCGCGACCCCCGCGACCCCCGCGCTCCCCCAAGCGTCGCCCCCAGCCGTCCCGAGGACTATCCCCCTAAGGACTACCCTTCGAAGGACTACGGCCCCATCGGCGGCAACCCCCAGTTTTAAGCCCCCCCCCTCTCATATTGAAAAGGGGAGCCTGACTCGGACTCGCTGAAGAAGCCTGGATAGTAATACAGGAGCTAGGAAAGGAAGAGTTGGGCGCTTCGTGTAGCTGGTATATCGAAACCTCTTTGGAGTTAAAAGAGATGGAATGGGACGGGGAGATTGATGCAGCTCGGACAGCGACGGCACTCGACAAGTATATACCCTAGATCTCAGGGGAGGGCTGGTGCGCGTGCGAGTCAAGGCTATTTGACGTACGTATCTACAGAAGACAGAAGGAGACATGAAATTTGGGAGTCGTGTTGTGTCCGAGCTGCGTCTTGGGGCGTGGTGTAAAGGTGCACGCGAGGGAGCAATTGTTTGTATGTTTGTGTGTGTGGGCTGCTGGTTAATGAAATGAAACTAGTATTTACTCCTGTTTTTGATCCAAGGACTTTTTTTTTTTTTCCCTCTCAATCTTGGATGTGCTCTATAAAGTGGTGGATGTGGTGGATTTATATTGCGTTGTCTCATGTAAGCTGGTGTGTGTGGATTCAACTCTTCAAGAGTATGATTTTGAGATTTCGAGCAAAGCTGAACCCAACCTCGCAGATTCTATGTCTAAAACCAAAGTGTTGATTGTCTAATTCAATTGCGTCCGGCCCATTTGAATGAACTAGCCCGCCTCTGTTTGAGTATTGATCATCGGAATTGTTCCGGAAACTCGATTGAGTGAGCTTGTGACGTCTAGTTGGTCGTTTGGATTGGCCTATGCAGACTGCCTTGTATAACAGCCCTCTCCCTTCCCTTCCCTTCTCTTCCCCCACGGGTTCAAGGTGCTCCGACCAAGTGCCATATATATCCATGGATGGAAAGAAATATAGCCGAGAATAAGCAAGTTCCTTTGGCCCTTATGCGGGATGTTGGTGGCGTCTTCATTGTGCGGGCGCGTACGTAAACGAAGCCCGGACCAAAGTTATTGGATCTAGGATGATATCCATCAACTTTCCGACCTCATGGGGGCGGCCGTCGCTGGCATCATACATGCATGACCTTTTCTTTTTCTTTTTGATTACTCCTTCTTCTTTCGCATTCAGCCAGCCTCGTCAGCCACAGTCGTCTCCCCTCCACCCATCTCGGCCATGAACCCGGGCGTCCAGTACTCCCACTCGCTGCGGGCCTGCTTGTCCACCCACAGCAAGCCCTGGGCGACGAGGTCGTCGATGATGGTCTGGGCGCGGGCGCGCTCCCAGCCCAGGTTGTCGCGCAGCATGCCGACGCTCACGTAGCCCAGGACCTGGACGGCCTCGACGACGGCCGCCTGGTCGTTGCTCAGCTCGCGCGGCACGCTGCGGACGTACTCCCGCCGGCCGACCTTGACGACGGCGTAGGCGCCCCCCAGCGGGCCCAGCGTCTCGACGGCCCGCCGCACGTCGTCGTCGGCGATGGGCGGCGACCCTTCCATCCGGCCCCGGGCCACGCGCTCCCGCAGGTCCGTCAGCCCAATCAGCCCGCCGTTCTCGCCGCGCGTGGCGCTGCACACCTCGACGATGCGCACCGCCAGCTCAAAGTAGAAGTCGTTGACCGTCTTGCCCAGCAGCTGCGCCCACACCGAGTTGCCGCCGCCGCCGCCGCCGTCGCTGTGGTTGCTGCTGGCCAGGGGGTCGACGCCGATGGCGGAGCACATGCGGGCGAACTGGGCGCGGAAGGCCGGGTCGGAGCGGATGTCGCGCGCGTGCGTGTTGGCAAACTGCTGCACCAGCGACCGGAACACGTCGAGCTGCGTCTCGAGCGCCTGGGCGTTGGTGGCTCGCAGCGACGAGCCGTGGGAAGCGTAGTGCGCCGAGGTGAGCCGTGAGCGGTCAAAGGCCGCGAGGCCGACGCCTTTGCGGGACATGGTTGCAGTTGTGGTTGCGGAGGTGAAGGTGAAGGTGGTGTGTAGTTCAAGGTGGAGGAGGGGAGGAGGGGAGGAGGGGAGGTTATCGGCATCGGAGTGGGCTTGGTGGGGCCGCGATATGTAGCCGTCTCTCGATCCGATACCGTCCGTCATCGCATGTGACTCCGGATCTCTTATACACAACTGCCTCCTCCCACTAACTAACCACTGCACTATCGTCACTGGGGCATTTAAAAACTTTACACATATTTCAATTTGACGTCTTCATGTTCAAGGGGCCTCTAAAAGGCCATCATTTACATGCTGATACATCTACTTGATTCTCTCATAGCAAACCTAGTCTTTGTCCCAAACGATCCGGAGCGGTGATATCCACGTCATAACATAGGGCTCTTTCTTCACCCTATTTTGGTCTCCTTTTTTGCGCCTCCCCCCTTCCCCAGTATTCATTATCCCCGTATTCGCCTTCTATTCAGGTGTGTTTCCGTCGTCACTTCGTGAAGCTTTCCCCATAGGGGGGTTGTCTCCCAACCTCTAGCTCTTTGTCTAACATAGCTCTGGGGTCATGACTGTAAACGCAAAGCTGTTTCGCCTTTACTGAGGCTGGCACTGAGCCTGAGCGCCATCGTGCATCTCGTCCTCATCTTCCCACTCGGTGCCAAAACCTTGGCCAGCTGACTCGCCCATCTGTTGTACATGTTAGTCCCTTTGCTTTGGTCATTCAGGGGATGGGAAATACTCGACACATACCTCTTCAATATCAGCATCATCTTCATAGTCGACATCGTCAACTTCATCGGCCTCAATGTCCTTGGGGGGCTCGGGGAGCATCTTCTGCAGCGCAGCGTAGGCGGCGTCGTCTTTCAACCACCCATCCTCAGGGAAATCAACCTTGACAAGCAGGTAGAGATCACCCTTGGAATCTCCCCGCTTCATGGGCATACCCTCGCCGGGAACCTTGAGGACGTCGCCGGGGCGCAGGATGTTGCCCCGTTCTCGCTCCAGCCGGATACCTCGGCCGTCGAGGTGCTTGAGCACAACTCGGTTGAAACCAGCCAAGGCCTCGCTCAATGACACACTGAGCTCTGCCGACAGGTCGTAGCCCAAGCGGGTAAAGATGTCGTTGGGCTCCTCGACGAGGACGAAGACAATGTCACCGGGTGTCTGATCAGGGTACTGGTCGGCCTCTCCCTCCAGCACGATACGCTCGCCCTGCATGGAGCCTCGGGGAATGTAGATCTCGAGGACCTTCTTCTCCTGGGAGGTGCGCTTGCCCTTGCACTTCTTGCAGCGGTCCTTCTCCTTGAAGACCTGGCCGGCGCCCTGGCAGTGGTCGCAAAGGACTGTCTCACGGGTCATCAAGCCGGGACCGACCTGGCGGAGGGCCTCGACCATGCCGTTACCCTTGCAGCGTTCGCAGGACGACGACTTGGCCTTTTCCTTACCACCGGTGCCCTTGCACTGGCCGCAGAGAACCTGCTTGTTGGCGGCAAACTTGACAGTCTTGCCACGGTACAGCTCCTCCAGCGTCACCTTGTATTGCTGCTCCTCATCAGGGCCGCGTCGGGGGCGTCGGGGACCGCCAGGGCCGCCGGGCCCTCCAGGACCGCCAGGACCGCCCATGCCGAAGCCGAACATCTGGGAGAGGATGTCGTTGAGATCCACGTCGGGGCCGCCAGGGCCACCGCGGGACTTGTCAAAAGCTGCCATGCCATGTGTGTCGTAGAGGTGGCGCTTTTCCTCGTCGGCGAGGATTTCGTAGGCTTCGGTAACTTGCTTGAACTTGGCCTCGGACTCCTCTCGCTGCTCCTCGGGGACCTTGTCGGGGTGGTACTTGAGGGCGGCCTGTGTGGCTCGTGGTTAGCACTGGAAGCCATGATTTCCTGGGCTTGTGATAACGTACTTTTCGGTAGGCCTTTTTGATCTGGTCCTGGCTGGCATCTCTCTCAATGCTCAGCAATTCTGTCACAATTTAGTCAGCCATTTGTGAAAAATCTCCAATGATCCAAGGCATATATTTTTCTCATCTTCGCAGCCACACACAACTAAGCGAAGCGCGGCGATAACATAGCCGCAATCCTTGCATTTTATTTTTTTCTCCTAGTGCAAAGTGGGATGCGGGGTGACGAGGGCAACAGAAATACTGACCGTAGAGATCAACCTCCTCAGCCGGGCCACCGGCATTTGCGTTGTCGGCCATGGTTTCGTGGGATTGGGGGGGGGGGGGAGGATTATTCGGGGCAGCAGAAGAGTGGCCGAGATAACCTGTAATGCAGGATGAAGAGTTGGTTGCTTCGCGCCCGCCGAGCCGCCCAGTTCGCTGAGTGGAGCGGCACTTGTGATTACTGGCCTGTCGAAAATCTTTTGGCGCTGGTTGCGGCACAGCGGTCTGACCAAAAAAACGCGGGGTCTATCTGAGACTGAAACGGGAGGGGGAGAATGGATAAAGGGTTGGCTTTTGGGTTTAAATAATAAAAGTGCGAGGGAAAAAAAAGAAAGAATAATAGAGGATTACTACATAGGTCGGATGTGGTCAGAGTCAGAGTTAGACAGACAAGGCTATCTCAACGGGCAAAAAAAGAAAATTAGCACCCCTCGTTTGTAGACCGTGTGGGAAGCCACCCGGGCCTTCACATGCGTCATTCCGTAGGCGCCCAGCATCTGACAAACACTCTGGCCAGCAAACATTGCACAAGGGAAACGCCAGTATTTAATCCAGCCTGTATACCGTAGTATGCACATTTTATCCTCCCAAACCAACAGAAAAGCCACCATCCTGTAGATCCCCAATGATCTGCAAGTACAATGTAAGCCACCACCCAACGTCTGAGGGGGGAGGGGAGGGAACGAGTTTCGGCCTTGCATCTTATCTTATCGTGGTGCGTCCTCCCCTATCGATACCACAGCCCTAGCTTATCTGCCGGTTGTGCCGCCACAGCGAGGCGCCCGTCTGTCAAGCCACACCGCTAGTGGCCCATTCCCGAATCATGGTGCGAGACGTCTCTTTGTTCGGACTCATAAAATCATGAGTCTTGTCATGAGAGCTTCATACCCGCCATCATGATACCTCCTTTAGCCCGCCATGCACGGCTGGCAAGGCAGATGCAACTCACGCAATGTCTCATTCGACTTGGGCCTTCAATTTCTCCCGCTCATCGCACATTTTCCGTGACGGTCGTTCGATCTCGAAATGCTGCTGAGAGTGTCAATGAGCAGGCCTCGAACTCGCAATTGAGCAAGACACAGAAGGATGGGGAAGCGCAAACGAAACGTAGGCCCATTTCACGGCTGGCTGCTCTCAAGAAGGGCAGCAGAGAAACTGGAGACCCATCTGGTGATTCGGGAAAGCCCGCGCAGCGCTATATCCTAGGCCACCCCGCTGACAAACCTATTCGAACAAGATTTGCGCCGTCTCCCACCGGCTATCTTCACTTGGGATCACTAAGGACGGCGCTCTTCAATGCATTGGTGGCAAAGGCATCCAAGGGAGGCCAGTTTGTCCTCCGAATTGAGGATACGGACCAGGCATGTTTAACATTGGTTTCATTTCATTGGCATTGAAGCAAACACTGACAATTTCTTTCAGAATCGCCTTGTTCCTGATGCCGAAGAGCGTCTTCTCAAGGATCTGGAATGGGCTGGCCTCTCATGGGACGAAGGTCCCGATAAAGAAGGGCCTTATGGGCCGTATAGACAGGTGAATCCTTTGGCTTCGATCTTATCATAAATGATGTGCTAACGCAGCATCTAGTCTGAGCGTTTGGAGACATACCACAAGCACACCCAGGAACTAATCGACAACGGCTCCGCCTACCGCTGCTTCTGCTCCTCTGAACAGTTGGAAGCTCAGAAGCGTGCTCTTCACGACGCCGGAAAGCCCACGGCGTATGAAGGCATCTGCCGGTCCGTCCCACGGGAGGAGTCGGACAGGCGTGCTGCGGCTGGCCATGCGCACGTCGTCCGCCTCAACTCGGGCCTCTTTGGCACGCCCAAGTTCAAGGATGCCATCTATGGGCCCTTCCAGAAGAAGGAGCCCGAGGAGGACTTTGTCCTGATGAAGACGGACGGGTACCCGACATACCATCTCGCCAACGTCGTCGACGACCACCTCATGAAGATCACCCATGTGATCCGGGGCGAAGAGTGGCTCATTTCCACCCCCAAGCACCTGGCCCTCTATCAAGCGTTTGGCTGGGAGCCGCCCATCTTTTCTCACCTCGGCCTCCTCATCAGCAACGATGGTTCCAAGCTCAGCAAGCGCAACGACAGCGTCAACCTGTCGACTTACCAGGCCCAGAATGTATTCCCCATTGCCCTGCAGTCCTGGCTTGCCAACCTAGGATCGTCGTTTCAGCGAGGCCACAAGACGCCCCGAACTGTCGACGATGTAGCCGAAGCTGTGAGTTGCCCCATCTGAACCTCGTCGCAGAAAACCATGTATAGATCCAACTGACATTTGAACCTTCTCTCCCCCGTTCATAGTTGTCCTTCAAGTTCACCCGAGGCGGAATCAAGCTTAACCCCCAAAAACTCGACCACTTCCAGTGGGAGTACCGCAACCTCCTTTTCAAGACACCCCCCGAAGACCTCGCGCCTCACGAGCAGGCCGCCATTCGCGACAACCTCCTCAACCCCCTCATAGCCGCCGTCCATTCCGCCACCAACGACCCGGCGTCTCCTCCCGTCCTTCCTCGGGGCGCACCCGTCGCCTGGCCTCACCCCTTGACCCTCGTCCCCGCTATGCTCCCCTCCGCCCCAAAGGCCCAACGGCATGCATACGTGTTGGACGTCTTTGCCAACGAGACGACCCGCTACCAATCAGCTGGCGAGCTCGTCCGCCTGCAGCCTTATTTCTTCTGGCGCCCGCCCCCAATGGCCTATCGTGCCGCCCTTGCCGCTGCGCCTGTCCACCGGGCCCTGTTCGACTCCGTCAACAAGGTCGTCCACGATTCGTCCGACTGGGACTCGGCCCTGGACCGCCTACTCGAAGACATTTCTGCCGATCAAGGTCCCGCCCTGCACTCCCTACTGCGCCTCATCGCCATCGGCTCCTCTGATGCAGTCGGCAAGGCGTCTCGCATATTGTTCAAGGTCCTTGGGCATGATGAGTGGCGCGCCCGCACCGCAATTGTTCGTGATTTGTTGGACGAGTTGGAACAGGGCGGCTCCGAATTGCGCCAGGAATGGCTGCATGAAGCCCAATTATAGGGGCAACGCTGTCGTGACCAACAGCGACAAGACTCAGGAGACAAGCATCGGATATTCAAAAGGCAAGAGACGGCGCGTAGATTTGTACCATAGCCTGTAACCATGTACCATATTGATTACACAGAGCGAGCAAAATAAGAAAAAGGTTTAGTTTCAATTCTTTACACACTTATGCCTGATCGGTTTAAACCTCGGCATCAGGGAACTAAATTAAGTCATAATCGTCGTGCTTGGTATATTCAAAAATCCAACCCTAAGGTATCATTCCGAGTGCTGTTGGGCTCTCGACCTATACAAAATATCCAGCTAGCAACCTCCTCTCCAGACTGATAATTACTCTGATAGATCATAGCTGTCCGGACTCCTACCGCCTCCTCTAAGAATAATTGGCGGGCTGATATGCTACTCATAAAGTACCTCTCATAGACAATAGACAATATACAAACATAAAAGAGGTAAAAAAGTACACGACTTTTGTTGGGAGCCATGTAAAGAAACAGGGACATCCATCTAGGATGCATCCCCTCAAGATGAAGAAATTATGTCGTGAAAGAAGAAAAAAGAAATGCAGGCGCGAGAGGGGTATAAGTCTAAACTTCAACAATCCAAATCTGCGAAAACTGTTAGTGCCATGTGGATGATGCGAGTGCAAGGGTGAACAAACCTCCATCTTGGCAGTTTCCTGCCTCATCTTTCGTGCCTCTCCCTTGGCGGTATCGATGGCCATGTCCAGGTCGTCCTGGTCACCCATGGTAATCATGTCGCCGTTGGGCATATCCTCATCTCTAATCTTGATCTTGAAGCGGCGGCGCACACCAAACTTTTCTCGGACCTTGTCCACCAGTGTTGGGAAGTCGACCTGAGGTCGAAGCATAATGTATCTTACGTCGTCGGCATGGACCTTGACACGGATCTTGGTCACCTCAACACGACGAGTGCCGCGCGAAGACCCAGAGCCAGGGCGGCGACGGTTGCCACCCAGCATTTCAAAATCACCTTCATCAATAGAACCATCATCGTATTCGGAGCCAGAACCTCTGGAGCTGCGCTGTCCACTGGTGCCCTGGTACATGTCGTATACCTCCCCGGCAAATGTATCCTCTTCTGGGATTTGCTTCGGTCGCATCTGAAGAGTAAGGGGCTCTCTGGGCGCACTCTTGGCAGGGTTGGCGGACGCGGACCTCGCAGGTCTAGCCCGGTTGTCAGGGGACGAGTTGGCCTTTTCATAGCGTCGGTTTGGTTCAGCCTGCTGAATGTTGAGCTTGGCAAGCGACGGCTTCTGGCCCCGAAGCGAACCACGGTTAGAACGCTCGATTTCAGGTGGAGGAGTAGGAGGGAAAACATTTCGATTGGTCGGTGGCTCGGATTGCTGTCGGCGGGATTGGAGACCAGGCTTAACGAGGTTCGTAGCAGCAAAGGAAATGTTGTCCGGGGGCCGGTCGTCCCTGACTTCAATTTTTCCAGCCTGGAATAGTTGTAAGCGAAATTGCAGTTGATATGGGTTCATGAATTCTCTTACGTTCTTGATCTCGGAGCCGGCGAAACCGGTGAATGCGTTGGAGCGGTCCGAGGCAGCGACGAGCCGAGCCTTGCCAAGGTAATCCTTGGTCTTGAGGTTGCGCACCTTGGACTCGTTAGGTCGGTAGATGACACCGACGGGGATAGAGAAGACGGTGTAGCCCTGATGAGTGTTAGAAAGAAACTGAAAATGGTTTCCATGTGGAGTTTACCTCGGCCTCTTCGCGGATTGCCTCGTCAATAACGTTGTGGTCCTCCACCACCTTCTCCTTCACAGCGTAGGTCAGGTCCTGCATGCCGGCGTCCTTCTGCTGCAAGTACATGTAGCATAGGCCGCGGTTGAAAAGGACTTCGCAAGAGTAGAGCTTGAAAAGCAGGCCCAATTGGGCATAGTCGATCATGGCATTGCCTCGCAGGTAGAGGAGGGTATCGTTGAAGTTGGCTAGGGCTTCCTCAAAGTCTCCGATGAGGAAATTAGAGACACCCTGCTGGAAGTATGCGACGGCGAGGTACTGGTCTAGTCGTGTGGCTCGCTGGTAGCTTTCAACCTGTTGGGAAGCTATTGTAAGTATACAAAGTTGTCGCGATGGTGGCCGACAGTGCGCCGCGGATGTGTGGGCTGAGAGAGGACGTGTTGACTTACAGCCTTTTCATGTTCGCCGAGGGTGGCATGGATGACGCCAATGTTGAAGAGAATCTTGCTTGTGTCGCCGATCTTCTCAAACTCGGCAATGGACTCGTCGAATTCGTTGTTGTCGTAGCGACCTATGGCCGCTACCCAGGTCTCGATTTCCTAGCGACGGGGAATCAGTAAGTCGGCTCGTAATGAGCAGTAGCAGCAGCGCAAAACTCACCTGTTTCAACGACATGATTGTCGCCACAGGGCAATATAAGCCGCAGGGAAATTTGGTAAAGTGTTTGTTGCAAGAGAGCTTGTCCTTGGGAATAGACGACCAAAAAAATTGTGAGAGAAGAATGGGGTTGTGTGTGTGGGAGAGACAAGCGGCGGCGGCCAAGAGGATAAGAGTGAGTCGATACGAGACGGGAGGGGAGTGTGAGTGTAAGTGTTTGAGCGACTGGTTAGCGGGAGCGGGAGTGCTCGTTGATGGTGGGGTGGGCTTAGTTTAGTTGGACTTGTAGCGGGCAGTAGCTCGGGCGCTTAGCAGAAGCAGCGGAATGAGGGGCAGCTATAGGGCAAGAGCGACGTGACGGATGAGGGATGCCCCGACTTATTATTTGAAAATGGCGGGCAGGCAGGAGTGCAGGAGCAGCCGTGACCGCAAAAGTGAGTAAGGGACGGTGGACGGGGGGCAGGGGGCAGGGGGGTTACAGCAAGGGGCGGGTACAGGTACCAGGGGGGATAAAGCTTGTGGCAGGTAATGGGGACAGGCACAACTTGCAGGTGTGTCCTGGCAGCGGTGCTGGCCGGTGAGCTGTTGCGGTACAATGCGATTTCTCTTCCCCGCCTTGGGCTAAAAATCAATTGGTTCGTCGCGCAGGTTCGAGGGGCTTGGCGACCCAGCTAGTGGCGTTGCCTCTGAATGCAGCAGGACTGGCCAGGAAGCCTCGAGTCCTGAGCTGGATGGATGGCGTCCCGGTGGCGACGATAGGGTTCGATGGATGGCAGTGCGGAAATTGCCTTGTCTTGTCCTTTGTCTTGCGGGTATAACGAGGAACAAGGTCAAGACGGGGGAAAGCAATTTACAAAGTCTGATTCATCGCTTGCTTTTTTTTTCTCTAGTAACCGAGAGAGAGAGAGAGTTGGTGGTTGGTAACGACGTAGGTGGCACACGCGCGTCAAGAGAGGTTTAACGAAGCAACACCTCCAAGTAAGAAAGAGACGGTGCTGTAAGGCGGGTTTGTTCGATTCCGAGCTTGTGAAATAGAAACCGACTGGGGCGTGATATCAAACGAGCGAACGATACGGACCGGCCGTAGTCAAGTATTATATCCAAAACGAGCACCACACGATGCTCAGCGGACCGTGTAAGTGTTGGTGGCGCGTTTTTTTTTTCCTGTGGCCCTTTACTCCGAAAGTGGAATCAAAAGAAATCTGCAAGGGCCCCCGATGTAAATCGAGAGCAAACTAGGATATCAGCTCAAGCCACGCAAGGCCATGTGAATACAGAGGATGCAGCTGCAAGTGAAGCCAAGGCTCGATGGTCTGGTGATGGGCAAACTCTTGTGCAGCGGTGGGAGAATGGGGCTTTAACGAGAACGATAGTGAGTCGACGAAGGGAGTATAGCTCAGCGCCTAAGCAGAGATGAAAGTGTGTGGAGTGTCCAATCCCACGGCTCTGGACTGGGGGGCGGAAGTATATCAATCAGCACATGGCATGGCATGGCATGGCATAGTGTGTGTGTGTGTACTGTATGTGTGTGTGTGTCCATATCGGGTGTGTATGCCACGGCGCTAAGCAGCTAGGCGAAACCAGGGTAGTCGGGCTGGACATCACACTCCAGATCACACAAATGGGCCAAGCTGACGGGCCAGGGGGATGACACCTGGAATTACTCGTTTTGAATTCCCCAATGTGCCCCTTCTGTTGGCTGCCGCCTTCTTTTGCATCGGCATTGCCTGGCCCCTCGAGGGGTTGGCATGCAAAGCGTTCGTCCTGATCGACGTCAGCCCGCTGTGTCGGCATGTCTTGAACCGTTTTGGACAGGGACATGGCTCACTCTTCCGCTGCACCATGTATGTTTGATGGGCAACCAGCAAGCCAGTGGCCCAGTTTCGAGGCAAAAAAGAAAGGAAAAGAGGACAATTCCATTGTTTCGCTTGCAGCGTCAACTCTGCACATCCGAGTACATCCGTGCAGCGTTCAAGGATACAGAGGCATTGGAGAGCTCCATAATTGCCCGCACCTAACTCGTCCACTTGTCTATCAGAACTCAGCCATCCTCCAGCTGTGATGTGATGGGGATGTGATTGCCATCTCGCCCGGACGTTCAGGTGGCTCGTATTCTCCAATGTGCACCTCCTCTTGTAAACCCATCGGACCACCAGCGATCAGAGCCTCGTCAGATGCCCTAGCAGAATCGAAAGGTGTAAGGCCGCACCTCTCTGCGTGTTCCCATCGCATGCATCTCCTCCATCGCACATCGGTGCCACATGCTACTGGGTCCCTGGAGCTCTGAGCGTTGCAGGTCCCTGAGGCCCTGCTCGCTCTCCTCTGATTGGGTGCGCTAGGGGCCATAGCAGGATAGTGCGCACATACCCCTGCTACCCAGGGCGCCTATCTGGGTGAACTGGCGGTGGCTTTTGCTCCTTGATTCCCCAAGAAATATGCTCCTTGCCATGCTGGACATCCTCCAGGCTAAGGTGAGATGGGACATGGGGGAATGCCAAATCATCGGCCTGTTCTCTCCGGCCTAGTCAACTACCCTGTCAACCCTCGTGGGCGAGCCTGCCGGAACCATGTAGCCAGCAGTGCCCCAAGCCGCTGGGGTCGAATGACGTGTGTGCGGTGACGTTGGGTTGGTCCGCTGAAGCTTCTAAGCGCCGTGCTGGAGCTTTAATGAGCAGATTGGGTGACGGACCCAGACGGTCTGCATGGACCCCAACTAGCGGGCGGACTGCGCGGGATCGCCTCTGCTTCTTTTTCATCGAAATGTCTAAATCGGGTCCTTACGTTGACCCCGACCCGATGGCACGGGTTGGCCCAAAGCTGGAAGTTGGTTCATGGTGGCAGCGGTGGGCCACCATCGACGGTATCGCCAGGGCAATGCGAGGTGATGATGGGTGCATAGCGTGCTGTTGACCCACCCGGCAGCCTTTCACAGCGATGGCAGCATCCTTGAACGTGCCTTAGTTGTATGTATAAGCCGTCACCAATAATGCCGATTTTGAACCTCAAAATAGCATCAAGGTTTCTTGGCTTTCGTTGGCGAGCGGGATTATTGAGCAGGAGTAACAAAAAGAAAAAGGGAACAGACGGGGGGGGGGGAGCGCTATGTTCGCCAACTTGGACATTGACAATCAACTAAACATGGGATGACAGGACTGCCGAAGGAGAAACCGAAACTATCACAGAGATCCAGTGATGGCATGATCCCAGATCCCAACATGTCTTCACATCCCATGATATCACGGCCCCATCACTGTATGCCGCATCGCCAAAGCTTCCTGGCCTATCCTTCGCATTTTGAATCGGGTACTCTATGCACTAATGCGTCCACTCAACGACCTCCCCTGCGCGCAGGAGGCTGCAATGCCACCAGCCACACCCACAAGCCGGCCCAACATCGATTTACCTATACAAGTATCCAAACGTCCATTTGCCCTGCCCAGCACAGAACAAGGTTCTTCTTCGCCTCACCGATTCAGAAAGCCCCTTTGCCATGACCAACACCCCTTCAAAGAAAGCCCCGTCTTTCAGGTCACGGCCAGCCCTCCCAAGTCCCACCCCGAGATGGATCCTGTCCCGTCGGAGCGTGACTGACACGTTTGGCCAATTGTGTGTTACCGGCCCGAGATCCAAAGTAGCAGGGGTTCTCAACGCAACGGCCAAAATGTTCAAGACGAGACCTGCAGCTTTTCGTCGTAGTGGCAGTCCAACATGTTGTGTGGAAATGAGCCATGAGCCACAGGAGCTGCGCCAATGGTGCCGCTCTGCCAACTGAACCAGCAGAGGTTTCTTATGTGCATGTAACCGCCTCGCCTTGAACTGCGTTGTCAACCTGACTCGACAAAAGCAAAGAGAGGTGATGGCTCATGCTGGGCGCTTGTCGATCCAGCACTGGAGTCTCGAATGCCGTACCAGTTCACATGCCACACTTTTCAATTCCCCATTCGCATTGGACTGCCTTGTCTTGCCTTGTCTTGCCTCGGACCTCAAGCCACCACAGGCCCATCAGCTCTCCCATCTCGCGTGTTCATCCCATCCATCTCCGCAAATTTTTGCTTCTCTTACTTACCCAAAACCAATTCACCTCCTGACCTTGTTCCGTCTCATCCTGCCACCGCAATCCGGGCTCTTCCGGTCTTCGATGGGTGGAGTTGCCCAGGCCCTTCCAATCAAGTGTAACCTCCGCACTCCGTCCACCTCAAATCGTCCACTTTACATGCGACCCTACAAACTCCACTGACTACGTCAAACCGTTCCTCACCCAAAGTCGTCATTGGGTTTCTATGATGTAGCGCCATCAGCTTACAGTTTCTCGTCTCTAGATTCGGTATTGCTGTGCTTCTGGGCGTGCGTTTCGATCGTATTCGGCAAATACCGAGCCGCATTTCTATGACCCAGCCGTATCCACCGTTCGTCTAATAGCCAAGGCGGAGAATCGCATCATACACATCGCTTGCACGTAGGAACTAGCATTTCGCGAAATAAAAAGTCTTGGGGAAACGGATTATTTCCCCTTCACGGACTCTGCCCTGAATTCAAATCGATTTCTCCGAACTAAGGGCTTTTTTTTTCTTCTCCGTCGCATTGGAGGCAGCCAGAACGTGAGACTGATGGTACAACTGCCCATTGCCCAGTCCTCTGTCGAACGATTATGGCCCTTACCCATGTCGCGATCTTGGTCTAAGCCCGAGATGTGGCACCACGTTGCTCACCTAGCCCATTGTGAAAGCCTAGATATTGGCCTTCTCTGTTTCGGACTCTGCTCCTGGTTTCAAGTAAGACTGCGGCGCATGCGGAGGTAGGGAAAGGAACATTTGCAGCCAAGGATCGTTCATGTCAGGACGCCGATAACCTTAATTCCACTCATTGCTTTCTCTCCCCCGGTATCTCACAATATCCAAGTCTGGGGAGTTGTCAAGTCGAACGAGCACGGCGGCTATGACTACCAACATCGCCCCATCACAGCATCCCCTTCTTGACCTCGTCACTACGCTCATCCCAGAGCGTCTTGCCTGTGCATGAGCACACCGTCTTGTCATTGTCCCACATGCCAGCACTTCGTGCAATAACCCCGACAACAGTGCTCTCATCGTTCTTGAGAGGTTCACCCTCCTCCTGTCTCGTCAAGACCATTGCGTGACCAATGACTTCCCAAATTTGAAAGGGGTGGGCAATAAACGCGGCTCCCCGCCCATCTTCCCCAACCTCCACCTTACCCAGAGCGCCACGAGTTTCGTTTTCGCCTCCAGACCAGACAAGTCCGGTCGACCTGGCACCCTCCTTCAAATCTCCATACTCACGAATCGAGGCGAAATATGTGCCAGGGGCAACACCACGTACGGTCAGGTCGACCAGTGTCTTTCCTGAGCTTACCTGGACCATTCGAGCCAATCCTCGGACCTCCCGGTCCTGCCCCTCGGGCTTGTTTTCCAGCTGAATATCATCGAAAGTCTCAAGGATGCTGACAGCGGCGCCTGACACGTATCAAAAGTCAGTCCGGTAAAATGCCCAACGAAGATACAGGTCATTCAAACTGTTTCCAGTGATGTATTGCGAAAAAAAGAAAGAAAGAAAAGAAACTCCATTGCGAACATACTGTTAGAGGTGCCAGAGCCCCGCAAGATGGCATCCCTTCCGGTGCCCTGGATAGCTTCCACAATAGCAGATGGAGCAGCTGGAATAGATAATTAGTCCACTGCCAACTGTGCCCAGTCGTAACACAAGTCTTGACTTGCCTGTACCCCTGACGGTGATCAATTGGTCCTTCAGGTTGCCATCAACCTTGTTGATGCCGCTGATCTTGTACAACGAGTCTGAAACTGATTTGATGCAGCCGTCACATGACAACGGCACAGCAAAAAGGGTCTGATTTCACAGCGTTTCATTAGTATCCCTGATTCCGTAGCTCTTCTCTCCTCTTCCCCTTCTCAAAGCGTTGAGTCATTCGCTGTGAGACGTGGGCGCACCTCAAACGAGTTGTCCTCTGCCATCTTGTCCTCGACTGCTTAGACTGGTTAGCTAGACCGTTTGAGCCCAGTGTAAGAGAGGTCCGACCTGGTAAAGGCGATGTATCCTTGGAATTTCTGCGAGAAATTGAATAGCGATAAGCCGAGTATCCTGCAACGACGGCGAGGGAAGCAGCTGCCAGAGCTCGTTGAGCAGTGATTTTGGGCGCCATTTGTGAAACTCGGTTTTGTTGCTTTGAAATCCAAGCGAAGCGATACCCCTCGGATTTCACAGCGACGCAGCCGCCCGCTGTGGGTCCGCCACCGACTTCGGGAAACGGGGACGGAGTGCGAGCACGAACACGTGATCACACAGCATCTTAGTCAGCAATTAGGCTTGGCATCAAACTTTCATACTGTCTGGGCAAGTTCGCGATCTTGCGATATGATCAGCGTAGTCTCGACGACGCAACACCAGCATTTGGGCCCCGCTGCTGACCCAAACCAATTGGCAGTGATTTTCACGAGGGATTGACCTTCCTGGTAGCTGTCAAGATGTCTCAAACCCTCGGTCTGGTCAGTCACATCTCAGTTATTCGAGTGTTTGAATATTGATCCTAACTCACCTGTTCTACAGACCAAGCTCGCCTACTCTCGAGTATGGCACTCAATCTCGGCTTCCACTCCCCACCAGACCCTCTCCACTCAGCCCGGTGTTACTCCTCCTTCCCTCGGCCGTCTGGCCTCCCGCATCGCCGTCCTGTTGATGGGCAAGCACAAGCCGATTTTCGACCCTTCAACCGACTGCGGTGACTACGTTGTCGTGACCGATTGCGCCGCCCTGCACACAACCGGCCGCAAGATGTGGCAGAAGCCTTACTACCGACACACTACCCGCCCCGGTAGCCTCAAGACTGTGACAATGGACGTGTTGATGGAGAAGCACGGTGGTTCCGAGGTCCTTCGCAAGGCCGTGAGCGGCATGCTGCCCAAGAACCGATTGCGGGACAAGCGATTGGCCCGCCTCAAGGCGTTTGAGGGCGAGGCGCACCCTTACAAGGACAACTTGGTGCGGTTCGGCGGCAAAGTGGTGGGCAAGCAGGGCTGGGAGAAGGCTGTGGAGCGAATCCGCGCATCTGACAAGAACAGATTATAAGGGAATAGTGTTGCCGCAAGGGCTGGCGGTAGCAATGTAGAATAGCGCGGATGGACTTAAGAAGTCGTGTACTATTTGTACCATATGTGGGCATCTCTCATGACATGACATCAGCAATGATAAGATTTTTTGAACGTCAAGACACGAATTTTATCGATTCTTATGTGATACGCGGAATGAATGCTGTCTCACATTATTTATGAGTGGGTGGGTGGGATATCTATAAGACAGATGAGATTCAAGCAATTGCTGATTCTAATCAAGTTTCATATTTTAAATATAACGATGTTACATGAGTTTGAGGGTACAATCAAGTTTATTTACGTTTTATCCTTGGTTCATATCTCATTAGGTTGGTCCTACTACATGGTTCGCTGAATTCCAATGCTGAAATGTTTTCACTCAAAATCCAAATTACAGTCGAGAGGTGATCGTGTCCCGAGAAACCTCGCACTTGATCAACCCGTTGGGGCCAGACTGGGGGACGTAGACCTCGGCCTCCTTGCCAGTGTTCTTGGTACCCTTGTGCCAGCTCAGGTCTAAAAGAGGGGTTAGCAAAAGTCCTGCAGTCTTGGGTTATGCGGGCGCTGTGGCTTACCAAGCTCAAAGTAGTGCTTGTTGGGGAGTTCGTAGATGACAGTCTCGACGGTGGGGACGGCGGCAAGAATCTCTTCGCACATCTTGTACATGGTGTTCTGGACACTGGCACTCTCATCCTCGGCAAAGAGCTTTAGAGTAATGTCTCGGGCAGCCTTCCAGGCCTCGTCAAACTTGGGCACGGAAGCCTTCACAGCATCAACGTCCTTGAAGTTCTTCCACTTCCAAGAGGCGTCAACATCGGTTGAGAGAATACGGTCCCAAGTTTCACCCAGAGTAGTGTACTCGTCTCGGACGAAACCGTGGAACGCGGATCCAGTGCTCTTGAGCACGGTCAATTTGGCAATGGAGCTCTTGATATCAATGCCATCCTTGCGACTGACACGGACCTCGACATTGCGGGTCTCCTCGCCGTCCTTGAGGAAACTGTGAGGATGAGGCTTGCCATCAACCTCCAGGCGAGTCCAGCGGTGGGTAACGACCTTGATGTTGGCGACGTGGATGTGGTTGTACTTCTGGATAAAGTGGTTGCCGAGAATGGAGGCATAGAGCTCAGGGGGAGTAACAGGGTTCTCCTTGGCTGTGATGTAAATGGTGTTCTTGATTGAATCGGTGGCAACAACAACGCTGTTGTCGGCCTTGGTGTAGGATGTCTCAATCTCGCCCTCGAGGAGACAGCAGACGGTCATCTCAGTGACGGTCTGAACACCGGTCTCGGCGTTCCGATTGACCTTGTAAACGCGGACATTGTCCTTTCCGTAGCGGGCAGCAGAGACGTAAGGCATTCTGGAAAGACTTCGAGCGGACGGGAAGTTCCTGGCTCTGAGATATCAAGGGGGCGATGTGGTTGGTATTGGAGGGGGAGAAGAGGGAGTCAAAGCACGGTTGTCACGGCGCAACAAGGCTGGTGGCTGATCAAAGCGTTTGCTGTTTGTATTGCGCAAGCTTAAGAGAAGAGGGAAGCTTTGAGATCACTGGAGGCTGGATGTAAGAGAGAAGGTGGGAGGAGATAAGCTCTATATATATGTAAGCTCGAGGCCGCCACGGCTCTGCGGCATGGCTACGGCAGGTGTTCCGGATAGGTGACTACAGTGTGGTATCGGGTGTGACAACGAACGGACAGCGGCGATCTTGTTGGCGTCGGCGGCCGAAAACATTGGCAACGAACAGCGCAGATTGGCCGTGAGGTGCCGGTTGCGATGGGGCCACACGTGGACGGTCCCGGCGTCGCGGAGGGCGCCGATTCCCATGCCCACCGAGGAGCGGGAGGTGGTGGCTGCCGCCTCTAGTCACGTCGCCCTGATAAGAAAAAAAAACAGTCCATGTAGCTTATCAGTATACATATCTTATCTCGTCCTCCCGCTTGATACTGGACGGCATCTTGCGTGTAGAACGCCGATTGTTGCACCACAATTTACTTTCCGTACCTGCTTCAGTGTGACCCATCGTTTTCTTTATTTGTTTCTAGCACCTGTGCCCGCAATGGGATTGGGGCTGCGAGAAACATCGGACGATGAGAAGCTGCCGTCGGTCTGCTGCTGTCCCCCACCAGTGAGGCTTCATTATGGAATCAGACATGATTCAATTCCCACACCTAATTTATTCCAGAGCACATGCATCAACGGGTTTGTTTGATAGACATGGCTAGAAATATGCCACAGCCCCTAACAATCATTGGGATTGCCTCAGCAAGAGAAATTGCAAACCTCTAGAATCATGATCCACTGTTACAAGCCACCCGTTTCCCCCGGCGTCGACCTCGTACACAAAAACAGGCTATTTACAATCTCTCAACCTTATCGTCGTTGCAACCAAACCGGGGGCTATTCACCAGTTCATCGAGGTCAAAGCCCTGCATGCATCCCGCAGTGGCTGCTTCAGTGGCACCCCCTCAACCCAGACACCAGCCGAATGAACCTGAGGCGGGTTACATGAGGTGGCCATAGTGCCCAACTACGCCAATTTCCCCAGTCAGCGATCCCACTAATTACCAAGGTTGTCGCCCGCCAACCTACTGCACCACATGCGTCCCCTCCACAGGCGCTACATGCCCATCACCATCACTAATTCGGGGCCGACAACCCCGACCCCGTAGCGCTGGGACCTTCCCTCCACCATCTGTTTGGCGTGTGTCGCCACCACCTCACCTCCACTACAACCCATCCACTACGTCTGTACATACCATCGGCCGGACTTTGGCACACGAACAAAGTAGTCTACATCCGCATCCACACTCTCCACCTTGGCCTACACAGCCAACAACAATCCCTCTCCTTACAGCTTGGGGTCTGCCACAAGGTTTACCACCAATTTTGCCCACCAGCCGCCCGCTAACTTAGCTCCCAACATAGTACATAACTACTCCTCCACCCACACGCGAGATTCTCCAATCATCCCGGTCCCCCGTTTCGCGAACCCTGTCGCTCCGCGCTTGAAACCTCCCTCACTCTCCCCGTGTGCGTGCTGTTCGCTATCCGCTGTTAGGCCGCTTTCCGTTTGCGCCCACCAGTCTTTTGGTGCATCTGTGGTGCCCGTGTTGCGGCTGCGGAGCCTCCACTTCCACACAAGCACACCAGCACACACAGCTTGGGCGCCATCTCCGCCTCCCTCCAACGCCAATTCACCAAACCACCACATCGCCATCTTCCCCAGTCCACTCCTCCCACCGACCGACTCGCAACATAGCCCCGCCAAATCTACCCGGTCATCATTGCATTGTAGCCGGTCCACATCGGGACGGTGCCCGACGACGTTAGCCACCTTCACCACCTAAACGAACTTGGCATCCGCCGCATCCCACGACCCGACCCCGAGTAACCGACGAATGCACCACCACCGTGCCAGGGCTTCGTCCCAGCCGGTGGGCCGGTCATCCTCAAGATGCTGAGCTCCTCTGCTGCCGCCGCCCAAAAGGGCCTGACGCCGTCGAGCCAGTCCTCCCAAGGCCGTACGAGTATTGACCGCGACGTTGGCGGCGGTCTCCAACCACCAAATGGCACCAGTGCCCGTAACATCTCGGGCTCCGTCGTCTCGTTTGCACCACGTGGAACTAGCTTAAACCCTGGTGGCGGTCCTGGCAGCTTCAGCTCCGAGTTGCGCAGTCGTGCTGGAAGCAGAACAGACGCGGGGTCCATATATCCGAGCAGCTTCATGGACAAGGTCGACGAGGATGACGCCGAGTCCCTAGCCGATAAGGCTCTCGCAAATCTCAAAGAACGTCTCAACCGTGAAATGAAGATCAAGGAGGGCAGTGAAAACATGCTCGAGGCGCTTAACTCTAAGAAAGCTAAGCAAGCCAAGGAGCAACGTCAGAAGGTCGAGGCAGAACTCAATGCTAGCAACACCCGTATCAGAGAACTCCGACAAAAGATTTCCGATACCCAGCGAACCCGTCAACCTCCTTCGACTCCTACCCGAAACCGAAACCAGAACCAGAACCAGAACCAGAACCAGAACCAGAGCCAGAACCAGAGCCAGAGCCAGAGCCAGAGCCAGAGCCAGAACCAGAGCCAGAGCCAGAACCAGAACCAGAGCCAGAACCAGAGCCAGGGCCAGAGCCAGAGCCAGAGCCAGAGCCAGAGCCAGGGCCAGAGCCAGAGCCAGAACCCCATTGATTCGAGTGTCGTGCGCTCCCCACAAAGCGTATCGATATCCGGTGTAGGATCTGACGCCGAAGACTCGGCTGAAAGTCCGACATATGCGCTAACTGAGCTCCTTCAAGCCCTCGAGGTTGAGGGTATGATGCCCGAATACTACGTCAGCCGTTCGAACCAGTTGGTGAATCTGTTTAAGCGCCACCAAACCCTTAAATACGACCTCGTTTGGTCCGTGTTCGGACTGCGTATGCAGGTTATGCTGCTCAGCGAGAGCCGGGAAGTAGCCGCTGCTGGGTACCGAATGACGCGATACGCTATTTCGGATGTGGCGTCTCTCAAAAAGATTCGCAGTTTGAACACGGACTATTTAGTTATCAGGTACACTTATTGCAAAGGTCAACAAGTAAACTTTTGCTAATTATCCCAGGTCTCTGAACAACTACCGAAAGGCAGACGTAGAGCGAGAGCAGGCCCTCAAGTTTGTCCGCGCCTTTCTTGACGTCAAAGGTGGTGTCACGGAGATTTCCCGAGCTGTTGTGCGAACCATTGTCGCTGTTGCTGAGCATGGAGAGGGTCGGACCAACGTGCAAGTATCTGACCAGGACACCGATCGCCTACGTCCAATCTGCATCGAAACACTGGCCGAAATTATGGTACGCGATCCCGCATTGCTAGTAGCATCGGGTGGTCTGGGAGCTTTGTCAGAGGCCCTCGGTGAGGGCATCTACAAAGCACCAGAAAGTTTGGTCTCGGCCATGCTCTACCTTCTCGATTCGCCCAAGAGGCGAAAGTACCTTCAACCTGGACACAGCATTGAAGTCCTATTCACAGTATTTACGGATCACTTTTTATCCAATGAGGTAATTTTAAAGCAGAATTCGCGGGCTATTGCTTCCAGCTTCAAATCATGGCCCGGTCTCATCTCTCTCTGCATGTACGACCTGCGAGCTATTCGATCACTTGTTAATAGCATGGTGCTGCCAGCTCCAGCGGTTCGTGAAACCGTCATTGATCTGGTTTTTTCGCTACTGCGCATTAAATCCCCCGCATGGGCAACACCATTCCTTGCTGGCCGCCGATTAACCACATACGGAAGAGTGGCCAACCTCAAGTCTCCCAACAGCAGAGAAAGGGCGCAAAACTCTTACGCAGAGGAGGAGAGTGGTGAACAGAATTTTGTCGAACACTACACCGCTCTACTGTTGGCCATCTTTATCAAAGCTGGTCTTCTCCCTAATCTGCTGAAAATCGCCCAGCATGATGAAAATCCAACACTCAGACGAAAGGTTACTCTACTCATCGGCGAGGTGCTGAAATTGTCTAGTCGACTTCTACCACCTCTGTGGAGTGCAGAGCTTCACCTTCTCCCCGAACTCTTCTCCGCGGCTGCCAAGGTTAACGACGAAAACCACTTCGAAGCATCGGGGATAATATACCAGATCAGTAGTGTCAGTCGGACTTTGTATAGGAGCGCCCCGGCAGGGGCTGTATCTGGAGCACTGCCCTCCAGCGGCAGCCTAGCAGATCTGACATCACTGGAAGACACGCCAAAGTCTACAGGAGCCATCGTTTTCGACGATGCCTCGTTCCGGCAGCTCCTGATTGACACCAATGTTCTTAATAGCTCCAACTATGCGAAATGGAACTGGGAAAACATTGTCAAGGTATTCGATGGGCCTCTCCAAAATGGAAAGCGCCTAGAGGAGGCTATCAAGGCATCAAAGTTTATGAAACGGATTATGAGCTTTTATCGGCCATTCAAATACAAATTCGCCGAAATCAAGAACACTCGAAACACCCAAAGATACGTCAAAGCGGGTTGCGCATTCATGCACTCGTTGCTTCAGTCTGGAGAAGGCATTAAGTTTCTAGCGGACAGTAAATTACTGCGGCAGATTGCAGAATGTCTTGCACAATGCGATCCGGTAAGTTTAGTCACATTGATATCTGTGATCAATTCTAACAATGAGCCAGACGAGTGGGCTCACGGCCCAATACCCCATGTTTTCGAGGGATCGAGTAACAGATACTCTATGTGCAGGCTACTTCCCCATGCTGGGAGTCCTGAGCGGTGACCCTAAGGGACTGCTGCTTATGGAGAGGTGGAGAATGTTCAACATGATGTATCACATTATGGACTTTAAGCAGCGCCCAGATCTCATCAAGCTGCTGCTCTCCAATTTTGATTATAGTGTACAAGGTCATCCTCGCGTCCTAGTCTCGAAAGCCTTGACTGCCGGGACCAAAGAGATCCGGACGCACGCAACGAATGTTCTTCGCAAGTATGCGATTCGACCAGTTCCTTCAATTAATGGACAGGGCGGAGTTGGAGACTCCAAATGGGCCATCCAATTACTCGTAACACAACTTTACGACCCGGAAATTGAGGTATGCGCCACCGCAGTTAAGATTCTCGAGAAGGCTTGCAACCGAAAAACATATCTGGAGTACATTGTCGAGTGCAGACCCGCATTGGATCATCTTGGCGAAATCGGAGCCCCGTTGCTATTGAGGTTCTTGTCTACTTCTATTGGATACCACTACTTGGATGGTCTGGACTATATCAGCAATGAAATGGATGACTGGTTCTTGGGGCGCAATGATACTTATGTCAGCGTTATTGAGGCCAGCCTTGCCAAGGCGTTCCTTGTCGACCCCGACGAGCAAAGTCATCGAATCAGCCTATTCGACGACGGCGAGGTTGATCCAGACTTCCATGACAGCCACGTGCCGCCTCATTTCTATCGAGAGCTAACCCGCACCCAAGAAGGATGCCGTTTGCTCAGCGACAAAGGTCACTTTGAGGAGTTTGCGGCCACTATCCGCGAGCATGGTATGGAGTCGGATGATTTTGAAATAATCACCAAAGTCAAGGGCTGCATGTGGGCAGTCGGCAACGTCGGATCCATGGAGCTCGGGGCTCCGTTCCTCGAGTCCAGTGACGTGGTAGAGCAGATTATCAAAATTGCCGAATCTCATGAGGTGATGAGCCTTAGAGGCACAGCATTCTTTGTTTTGGGATTAATCTCTCGGTCCACTCATGGAATCGAGATTTTATCGGAGCATGGCTGGGACGCAAACACGACTCACCTGGGTCAATCACTTGGATTCTGCCTTCCTGCGCAGTTGTCGAAACTGCTAAGTTTTAGGCCATGGAGGCAAATAACAGTTGCATCCATCACCCTTCCCGTGACACAGCGAACCGCGACGGAAGCGCCTCCTCCACGCCCTGCCCGTCCGCCCCTGGAACCGTCCGAAATGCCGCCGCTCTTGAACGAAGAGGACGTCAACAAAAGAGTCTTGGAACTCATCGTCGATCTTGGGAATATGGTTCTTTACAAGAAGGCAGTTACAGAGCTCCAGAAGATTCGGCAGCTCAAGCCCAGTGCCTTCCTAAGCAAGGACTTCTTCAAGGAGGTCATGGGAGCGATGGAATGGAACCACTACCGACTAGGGGTGAGGAGGATGGTCATTGACCTATTTGACAAGAATGTCATGAGGCAGATCGTGTTTGATGAGGAAGACGACGACAGCGAGAGTAGCGACGACGACGAGAGCGAGAGCGAGGAGAGCGAGGAGAGCAACGACGGGGGAGGTAGCTCTGGCGATGATAGGACGGAGAGGCAGAGGAGCATCAGCGAGCCGATGGAAGTGCCTCGGGACTTATTTCCAGCACCCCTCAGCATTCCGCGCTGACTGGATTTAGAGGCAGGTGAAGGAGGGTATATCAAAAGTCCGTCTCTACAGATCAAGGAGGCATTTCTACGAAAGAGACGGTTCTTTACGAGCGTCGAGTGTACAACAATTACAATAGGTCATGAACAACGCATATGAAGCGAGTGGCGTGGAGTATAATGAAGCGCCTCTTTCATGGGCAGATGTATATATCCAAGTTAACGGGGCGGCGGCAGAAACTAGCCAGGGCTAGTCGGAATCTTTGGAGTTTCGGGGTGAGGAGTCCGGGGGCCATGGACTTGTACGGGCAAAGGCTTGGCCGTGAATGAGTGCATTTAGGGACTGGTCTGACGTTGGGCGTTCATGTAGTTTTTACGATCAGTTGATGTGCAAAGAGAAGAATCGACAAAGAAGCCATTTGGCGAGTGTTGGTTAACAAAGTTCCTTTCCCTTTGTACCCCAGCCAGTACATTGGGGAGTTGAAGAATTGCACAAGCACGGAACAGTGATGCATTCGTTGTAGATTAAGGCAGTGACATTAAATGTGTCGAAATCGCGAAGACCATAGATCAATTATCAAGTTGCTAGAGTAGATGAAAGTTGGGGTTCGCTTATATGTAATGCCCATTGCCAATTAATACATTGATAAATTCTATGAGCAAACACAAGAATCGTTACTTTTCCCGTGGCGAAACCCAAATATTCTGCCAATAATACGAACCAAGCATCCCCATCCATGGCCAGGGCGACCCAGGGTTGCGATGCGCGGTCGTAGCCACAGATGAGGACAAACCCGACGTTGCCCTCGTGGCAAGAATTTCTGGTCCTGAAATGGACGCAGCCAGTAAACCTCGGCAGGCCCCTCGTCACAAATCTCGTTTCGGGTTCATGCCAGTACTCGCTGTGTGAGGTGCTCAGCCGATCATATGGCGACCCTGCGCACTCGATGTCGAGTCGTATTGAGTGCAAGTTGATGTTGGAAATGGGTTCATCATTTGAATTTAGGGTCAGACCCTTTTGTATATATATGGATTGCTCTGGAATTAGCACGCCCCCGTTGTCAAATAGCCTCTCGGAATGTGCACGAATATATGTTTGCATCCCTTGGTGCTGGAGCAGGATGCCGATATTGTTCTTTTCGCTACTTCCAGAGCGATTGCAGTTGAGTCCCCTAAATAAGTTGCCGTCGGTCGTTCGGTGAAGCTTGGTGTTGATCCTCAGCCCCCTATTCGTCATTGTATACTCGGGGTTTAAATTTATGAATGGTGAAATGGTTAAGAGATTTCCACCGGCAAAGCACTCCGGGGATTGAGCGAGAATTCCGCTGTAATGTGTTTTTTTTGGGTCGATTGGGTTTCCGAGTGCATCTCGGCATTGGGGAGGCACCATGCAAATATCGTCATATCGTTCGATTCACGCAGGATTTCTTCTTGCAGTCGAATGAACGCTTTCTCGCCTTCTCCATAGAGCAATGGCATATTGCCATCAAAGAGTCCAAGGAGCGAATAGGCCCTGTCTTCGACTCTTTTCGTTTGGCGCGATGCAGCCCAAGACATTTTCTTGGCGATTGGTATCTTCCTCAGCATCTCTTCGGGCCTTGGGCTGGTTTGTCTGGACAAGACTTGTACATCAATGCCTGTTATTCGGGATAACCATGGGCTCAGCTGGTAACGAGTGCCAAAGCACACCCAAGCGCCATCGTAGAATTGCAGCCGAGGCGGCGCTACTAGACTTGTCGATGCAACACGTGTCGATCCAAATATAACTGAAGCCTTGATTTAGCGCGATTTCAACAGTCTTGTCGATTTTAGTCCAGTTCTGCGTCGAGGCAGCTGTCGACCTCCCAGAGACATATTGTTGGTAGGTGACTTCGCTTCCATCTTGGGCCCACGTGTGCGATAGAATGGCATAGTCGGGACTTTGTCCGGGAGGCCAGTCATCATCGCTCTCGAGGCGCAGCGTTTTGCAGTTGATAAGTCTCATAGGTAAATGCACCGGATTGGTCACTAGTCTATAGAGGTTTCAAAGGCATAAACTGGCGAGGTGCTGCCACGTTAAATAATTGCTCAATAATTGTTGTGGAGCTATCCTTGCATGAAGGATCCAGTTCAGCCTCACGAGGCAACCAAATATATATGAGTGTATCCTCAAAGATAATCGCCTCATATCTGCTATCAAGTCCAATCAAATTTTCGTTCAGGTCGTTCCCAAAGAATTTGGTCATTCGTTGGGGCAGCATGCGCATCGTACAGCGCATCAATACTCCAAACACTGTCACATTCATACACCCGATAAAATTGCTTCAGGAGTGGCAGCTCCTGGTCTTTTCCCTCGAGCAGCTCATCAATGTGGCCATTAACATCGGGGTTTTCGCCCCCTGACGTAGTGAAGAAGGGTCAGAGACTCCAGACTGGGCGGCAGAGCATCGATAAGTCTAAATGGAGGTTCCCTCACTAATTTTGTGCGAATGCTGTATAGAGGGAGGCGTGAGCTTCGTGTCATGGGGCCTAGCATTCTGAGGTGGGTTAGTACTTCAAAATCATGGAGCGAGCCAATTGCCCAATTGTACACTCTGTACTCCGGGTCTGGTTCAGGTTGGAATGTTTTACCCAGCCCTTTGTCCATACGAAGATACTCGGGCCCTTGATGTTGTTATTGACGCTGCTTCATGAAATCCTTCATTTCCTGATCCCAGTTTTCCGTCTTATATTCTTCATTAACATAGTTCGGGGAGGCGTAGCCCATTAAGATCCGATCACCACCTCCGAGAACGCCGTCCATATCCAAATCCAAAACTTTCAGAGTAATTCTATGTTGGGGCAGGGCTTGACTTAGAGGTTTTGGTATAACCATAGAATACCCGCCATCTATCGCCTAAAGACCGCCAAGGCCTGGTCGAAATTCTTCCAACACCTTGGGGATAGATATGATGGTTGAAAGCATCTCGCCTGGTAATCCATGAGTCCTTTCATTACGATGGATTTTACTGCAGGAAGCCGGTGGAAATACTGAAAATGCTCCATGAATTCAACCGGCCCATAGTGTCTTGGGTCATTATAAGTGTAGCTTCCCTTGATGACCTCGATCAATCCCAGGTTTTGTAAAAACAGGCTTAGATAGCAAGCTATAGTTTGCCTTTATAAGAAACTCTTGTAACGGTGACCTGTATATCGGGCCGCCAATGTAAAATGTCTTAACGTTTTGACAAAGGGGGACGAATATGGCAGCCATTATTAATCCATAATTGCGGGACACTGTGTTGCGGTCACTAGAACAGTCTAGTGTTGTTCCTTGGGTTGTCTTCACCCAGCCCGGTGATCATTCCTGCGCTTGCTGGTCAATAGATCGGTTTCTTGTCCAATGAAACCCCTCTGATCAAACTATAGTACATGCATCAGATGATTGGATCATTTCAAGGACCGTTTCGAATGAACATGGACTAACAAACCCCAATAGCTGCCAATAAAGGACCGAGAATTGGTTCGCCCAGTCTTGTTGGTCAGCCTAGAAGGGTGGTGCATCGGACTCCCGTTCTCATGACTGTTTCTTGTAAGCTTGAATACACAATCGAATGTTTCACAATGAGTCATGATTGAAAAGCCGGGATAATTCGTGGTGCAAGAGCTACTATCACGCGATGACGTTAGAATGGGGGGGGCAGCGCAGTACCTCTCTCAACCACCCAGAGTCACGCCCCCACTGCAGACAGGCTCGGCAACCCCAACTTCGCCGAGCGAGGGATTAAGACGGTTTAAAACAAAAAGGCTTAGGCCAATAGCATTAATAATCATCCAACCCTTGCCGCAATACCGCCAATTTAAGTGTCTTCTTTTTGCTTTCAGGACACGCAGCACGTTTCAATTGGGAACAGGGCACCATGGTTCAGGGTCGAGTGCTGGTCATTGCTGGTTCAGACAGCTCGGGCGGGGCGTAAGTAAAGCTCATCCATCAGTCATCACGATATCATCACAACACGGTTCCTCAGCCTGCCAGGTTGAGCGATACACAGTCTCTCTATATATTTAATATGGTATTGCAATATCCAGCTAACAACTTGGGCATATTTCCAGTGGCCTCGAGGCAGACCAAAAGGTTATTGCTGCGCATGGCTGTTACGCCATGACGGCCACCACGGCCCTGACAGCACAGAACACTCAGGGAGTTCGGGGCATCCATGTGATTCCGGCTGCTTTTGTGCAGCAGCAGATTGAGGCTTGTATTGAGGATGTCGGCGTGGATGTCATCAAGACAGGTGCGCATCCCCCTTATCCAAGCTAAGTGATACCATATGGAAGCTACCATATGGAAGCTAACGGACTACACTCTCCGGATCACAGGTATGTTGGCCGCCGCAGAAACCATCGAAATGGTCTCAAAAGTAGTCACCAAGCATAAAATCCCTGCCCTGGTCGTCGATCCCGTACGTACTTCTTACCGCAGTATCCTCTCTCCTCTGCCGCTAATTCCGTCTGCAGGTAATGGTCTCAACATCCGGTGCACAGTTGCTTCCTCACGAAGCGATCCAGCAGCTTTCTCGGCACCTTCTCCCCTACACCACAGTTCTCACACCAAACATCCCCGAGGCGGCTCTGATTCTCAAGCAAAACGGTCGTCCTGAGGTACAAGTCTGTTCCGTAACTGATCTCGAAACCATTGCACGCGAGATCCACGCCCTAGGCCCTAAATGGGTGCTCGTCAAGGGCGGACACCAACCTTTCAAGGATGATTTGACGGCCGCAAAAACAGAAGAGGACAAAAAGTTTGTTGTAGATGTCTTGGTCGGCGGCGAGGACCAGGTCCTCAGGGTGAAGAGCCCATACCAAGCCAGTAACAGCACCCACGGAACTGGTTGCTCATTGGCGTGTATGTCCATCCCTCCGATCGCCTTATTAACCGGCACACTGTTGACAAATCACAGCTGCAATCGCTTCCAACTTGGCCAAGGGACTTGACGCACCCAAGGCTGTTCGCTCAGCTTGCCGATACATTGAAAATGCAATCCGGACTGCCCCGGGTTTGGGCAAGGGACACGGCCCATTAAACCATTTTCATTCGACGTATACACTGCCCTTTTCCCCGTAAGTTTCTGATTTTTTCCCCCGGCTCTTTGGAATCACTGCATTGCGCATGTTTCAAGTCTAACACGGACAGGGGTTACTTTATCGAATATCTCCTCGAGCGGCCCGATGTCAGGGATGTCTGGAAGGAGTTTGTATACCACCCATTTGTCATGGCCATGGGTAATGGAACGCTTCCCCTTGAATCATTCAAAGGATACATCGTACAGGATTATTTGTACCTAGTAAGCTGGCCTCCGAATGCCATTGGACAGTCAACTAACATGGTAGATTCACTTTTCTCGTGCCAACGCCCTCGCTGCTTACAAGGCACAAAACGTGCAAGACATCTCAGTAGTAAGCATTTCCATCGGCGAAAACGCACGTTCATCCCAATTAGTGACATGTAGTTCTAGGCGAGCGAGATTGTAGTACACATCATGCACGAACTGAAACTGCACACGTCCTACTGCCAATCATTGGGCCTGACCCTTGCCGAAGTTACGGCCACACCAGAGCTTCAAGGTATGCCGATCCCTCGTTTGACCCATCCCAGCTAACCACCATTACAACACAGCCTGTACCGCCTACACCCGCTACGTCCTCGACGTCGGCATGACGGGCGACTGGCTCGGCCTGCAAATGGCCCTGGCCCCTTGCCTGCTAGGCTACGGTGCAGTCGCCAGCATGCTGCGCGACCATGTCGACACACGCGAGGAAGGAAACACATACTGGGCTTGGATCCAAAACTACAACGCAGACGACTACGTAGAGACTGTCCGGTTGGGGTCCGGTGAGTGATTTACCCTTGCGCTGGCGGTTTCAGAAGTCGCCAAACAAGACGAGTGTCGAATCGCGAATACTGATGCACCGATGCAGAGTTAATCGAGAAACACATCCTCTTCCAGTCTCCAACCAGGGTCGAGGAGCTTGTCAAAATATTTATCCACGCACTCAAGGCAAGTCGGCTCAAAAACTGATTCAGGGATCGCTCCCAAAAGCTAACACAGTATATAGATGGAGATTGGATTCTGGGAAATGTTCCCTTCCAAATAGAATAGACATTAGAAAGCATTTGGATCACACAAAAATTAAATGAAAAGTAGGGTTGCGATTCAATGACCCTTCATTGATTGTTTTTTTTTATTTTAAATACACATATATATATGTCTGTGTCTGTGTCTGTGTCTGTGTCTGTGTCTGTGTCTGTGTCTGTGTCTGTATGTTTCTGCCCCTTGCCCATTTAATCGTGCTGTACCATCTCCAGGACAGCCGTGTTCGTTCAGAGAATCTGAAATGATTGCATATGCTTCAAAACGCCCAAGGGCAACCAATTGTGCATAAATATTCCTACGATAACTTAACTTTGGGGTGTTCGGATTTTCTTGTTAGGGTTTACCATATTTGTGCGTTTAACTTCCAAGGTCCTTGGGTTTGCTCGATCTTAACAGGAGGGAGGGGGAGTCATTCTTCATGTTCATGGTCATGATTGATCAATATTAAAGATAAAGTTATAATTCAAGATTTTATACCCACAGCTTTTCCAATGTTTTTCAAGAGTCAATAATGCAGTGTGGGGGTAACTTGCGCCAACATGTCTCGCTTTGTGAAGCCGTTTGGTGATGCTTTCTGGATAACCGGATATCAAAAACCAATTAGGAGGCGTATGGACAAAACGGTAGCTTGCCTGCCATTAAGAATATATATATATATATATATATATATGATTGATTAAATAGAACCCCAGTATCCACGACCTTTCTCCGACGCAAACTCGCAAAGTCCCTCTACACATATCAATTAATCGCATCAACACTTGCAACAATGGGACCTTGGCCTTCCCGGGAGGCGCCCCTTGCTCCCAAGGGCTGCTGGACTACGTCATATATAAATATGGACCATACTTTAGGCCAGACAGAGGCTGCTAACTGGGCAAATCTCATTCATGGCGATTGGATGGATTGCGACTGCGTTGCGACCGGCCTCTGCAAGGAAGGCGAGCCGCCGGTGCCGCCATTGACCGAGTTTTTAAACGACGTTCGCGTCGACCCGTCCATATTACAAGCAAAACTCCCCAAAAATCAGCCGCACCCAGTGCTCCCCGGCAGCCACACCCACCGGCTGCCGCCGTCGCGTAACCCATATGTCACGTCCATCCTACGCGGGGTTCTGTCCGGGTCTACCTATGACATGGGCAATAACCCAATCGGATACAGCAGGAGAGTCAAGAGAGGCCTCGCCGGCCTCTCTCACAGCTCACGCGACAGCGATGTTGCGAAACCCAAGTCTGTTTCGCGCCGCGTAGTGTCGCCGTGGGCGTTTTCTCAAGCCGTCGTTCGAGCGTACCGCTCCCTGTCGCCCGTTCAGCAGAAGACCATACTGCACCACTGGCCGGCCTTTGAGCCGATTGCGACAAATCTCACGCAAAACTTTGACCCCGAGACGCAGGAACTAGACCCGCGTCCCGTAATGGCAATTCTTCTCGGCGGTCCTGCGGGGCCGGGCGGCGACGTGGTCCGGCTCATGAATAGGAAGTGGGCAAACTTCCTCGTCCAGTGTGCATGGCAGACGTTTAATAGACACGCGCCGAGCATCCAGGGGCATCTCAAGAGACTCTCCAATACAAATAGCCAGCTGCGGGAGAGGAAGGAGTGCGAGAAGAAGGCCCGAGAAAAGGCCAAAGAGGACCTAAGAGAGCACGTAAAGGAGATGGAAGGGGAGTTTATGAAGAGAAGGAAAGGTGTGATTCAAAACCTCGACAAGTTACTCGACCAGAAATTCCCAAACGTCGACGCTCGGTTCCCACAAGTCGAAGAAGAGGAACAAAGGGAACCAGACGAATTGGCAGACGAGTACCTCGACATGTTTGTACATTTCCAGGAGGCATGGCGGGCCAACCTCCCCTCCCCTCTCACCCTGAGGCCGAGGGAGAAGGACAAGTTCATGATTTCACGAGACGGAGGCCTGGGCAAGTTGGAACTAACCAAGGCCAGGGTGGTGATTCCTCAATTCCTGGATACGGTCTCAAGTAGCATGCAGCATCCCAACACCACATTCGTGGCAGATGTAGACGACATTGTCGCGTCCATTCACCAGCAGCTACAACTATTTGGCGACACAAATCCCTACCTCAAATCCCTCGACATCAATACGAAATTAAATAACTCGAAGCACCAGCTCGATTGGAGAAAGGAGACACTAGTCAGCGTATTTGACGAGACGTTGCCGCAGCTCCAGCTAACAATGGGCTTATTTTCGTTATCAATGTGGGCAGGTTTGAGTAGGTATTAATGTGCTATTATCTCTCTTTCTTCTGGGGGGTTTTTTTTTTTCCTACTCTGTCTTTCCTCCTCTTTTCGTATCATGTTGTTCATCTAGAAATATAGTCCCCCTGCAATTGTCTAGTTTGGTGTTGAGAATATATTAGCTGACTTAATAATAACATCTAATTATTTTGGAGTATATACATTATGAATAACAATAGGTGCTTATCCTTGCCATCTAGATTTTTTTTTCATCGCAGACCTACTCGACATTGGAAAGCATTCGAATCACCAAAATTGAATGAAAAGTAGGATTATGCTTCAATGGCTATTTATTGATTGTTTTTCGGATTTTAAATACATATATATAGATAAATATTGCTGCCCCCTTGCTCGTTTAATCATGCTCTGTGCCATCTCCAGGATAGCCGTGTTCGTTCTCCTCTAGGTATCTAACACCTGCGCCTTCTAAAATAAAATAAAATAATATATGTAAAAGAAGCATGACAATGAACGGGCATATTTAAATAGTTTTTAGGTGTTCTTCATCGCAAATCTACTCGACGCGGCTCCTCTCCATCCGGCATCATGTACCGCAGCTCCGGCTCGGGCGGCGGCAGCATGGGTACCGGAGGGGCATCGCTATCGGCCTGCTCGCGCTGCTGTCGGCGCACCTGTCCCGACTGCTGATTGACCCACGAATTGACGGTGCGGAATCGAACCCTTGACTCGACCGAGGCCACGGTCGACACCGTATCACGGCGGGATCGCATCGAAGATTGACGCGAGGGCACGGGACCGGCGGTGACGGTGCGCTGGGAGGGGCTGCGGGCAGACTTCATGGATGACTGCCGAGAGGAGAAGCCGCGCGAAGAGTCGCCGCGTAAAGATCGCAGGGAATTTGAGCTGCCAGTGGTTGCGACAGGGGAGGGTTGGATGGGAACTCGGGTATTGATTGTCGCCACGGTGTTTTCGGGCGTGATGATGATGTCGCCGTCGCCGAAGCCAGACGAGATGGATGACAAGTCGCTGGCTCCGGTCTGGCGTTTAAGATGGGTGGCCCATTTGGGCGATAGAGGCAATGGCCTCCCCATGGTGGTTAATCGAACCTCCTTAGGGGCCAGCCTTGAGACTACGCGGACCTGCACTGCGGTGTCTTCCACAAACATGGTGCTCGTGGGGCTGACAGCCTCTAGCGTTGTCCTTGATTTCGATGCGGCAGCTCTTCTAGAGCTATACACAGGCCTGCCGGGTGGGATGAATTGAGTGTCGATGGTTGAGTTGGATTGCGAAAAGTCGGTCCTCGGAGTACCAGCCTCGTTCAGCAGGCCCATGGACTTTGAAGGTCCAAAGAACTGAGAGCTGATGTGGTGGCGGTTGTTGTTGCTGTATGTTGGGGATGAAGTGATGGATCGGTGCTTCTCGTAGGGGTGTCTTGAGTGCCGCGATGAGTGCCTCGATGAATCTGAGATGGTGGACCAGTTGCTTCTCGGGCGACGGTTTCTGACAAAGGAAATTTTGGAGAGGAACTTGTCGAGGCGGGAAGGTTTGCGGTAGTTTGTGCTGTGGAGGAGGAATGATCGTCGGCGCTTGTCAGATCTCTTGCGGAGCTTCCAGGCGATGATGAGTACGCTCGCAAGCAGGATGAAGCAGACTACACCATGTCAGTATGAGAGATGCATCAATGATGGTTGATGGCACATGATACGTACCAACAGTACCGACAGAAAGCAGGATCTTGTGGACATTGTTATGAAGATCGCCGATCTGCATACGGTTAGCATTCTAGAAGACTGGAAACGATGAGGCCGTTTCATCAGATAAACGACAGTGAGACGCCATGTCTCAAATGCCAACTCACCATTTCATTATTCTGATTGACTCCGATTATGGTGCCTGATGAAGACGGGGCCGATGCGGTCGTCTCTTGGACGTGTCCACCTTCATCATCAGTTCCGTCATTGTCGCTGTTGCCGTCACTTCCAGACTCATAAGCAGATGCGCTGGTCTTGGTCTCGGTGGGCGCGGCCTCGGGGCTCCCGTTCTCCTCGGTCGACCCACTTGCAGTCGTCTTTAAAGCTTCACTCGGCGAGTTGACGGCCGTCTCCCGGAGTGAGTTGCCGGGAAGGTTTAAGTCGCGCTTTTGGAGGGCTGAAATCCACGAGGCCTTGACGTTGTGTTCCGTTGGCGTGTCATCTCGCTTAATCTTCCTCTCCAGCTTCCGTCTCTTCGATGTGATGAAATCGTGACCCTCATGATCGCCGCTATCGTCTGCCCGGGTCCAGGGGGGCATGGCCCTGCCGTGTGCGTGCCTTGTCTTCCTCTGCCAGCGGTGGTGAGAAGATTCGACGTCTAAAATCGCCATTTTTAATAATTCCCTTTTCCTCTCTGCGAGGAAATTCCAGTCCTTTTCTTTTTCTTATTTCCGGTACCACGATGAACGATTGAAGGCTGGGTGCGAAATGGATCTCGGAGCCTAGCACTCTTTCGGAGACCAGGGTGCCTCACAAGAGAGTTTGATAGTGACAGTAAGCCGGGGGGAACAAGAGTTCTGAATCCCTCAGTCCCGGACTGGGAATTGAAGGATATTAGGGCATATAGCGACAAGTAAAGTAATATGTATAAAGGACCGGCCTTGGAAGAGAAGTGAAAGAGGAGGGGGAAGGAAGGGAAAGAGAAACAAAAGTGAAGAGAACGAGGGTGGGATAGTATATGGTGTGTCGGTGTCGGCGTGGGTGGGTGTGTGTATGTGTGTGTGTGCGTGTATGTGCGTGACTGGAGACGAAGCCACGGCCACACAAGAGTCCAAAGTACAAACCTAGTCAATGAGACGACAGGCCATGACCCAGGTTCCTGTCGCAGCAAGGATCTCACGACAAGTGTCTGCGACCCCACGATCAGCGGGCTCGCCGGGCTCCTGTGTGGGAGAGACCAGGTTGACGATGTCTCTGGTGGGGGGCAATGTCAAGGTATCACGTCACGGCGATATGAAGTCAACGACTGGTCAATTCGGGGCGGCGATGGGCGTGAGTCAACTCCAGACAGGCATCACGGTCAATGGAGACGGGATAATGAATCAAGTTGCAGATGCAGACGCAAGGTGCAGACGCAAGGTGCAGACGCTGGCCGAAGGAATGGGAATCGGCCAGAGACAGTAGCGTCGCCGCAGAGCCCGCTCAGGACGGCCTTCGCTTTCTAACATGATACCCGGCCAATTTGCAGGGCGTGGTCCCTTGCAAATCGAGGAGCGTCGCTTGCTTGATTACGGGGGAATCTGTGTCGCGGGTCTAGGGGCTCTTAGTGTTTCACCCGCCAGGTGGTTGCACCCCCCGCACAGACTCCCAGCCTGGGCAAGCCTGGTCAAGCCTGAGCAAGAATGAGCAGGCCCCCAGTAGGCCCCCAGCAGGCCCCCAGCAGGGCCCATGCACACGATCCAGCCCTGGGCCCACGCGCCATCCAAGTCGGGTCTCACCTAGACTACAGCGCACCTCTAGTCCAGCCTAAATTGAAGGCCTGATATTAAACTGTCATGTATTGAAGAGGACCGAACGCCCCCCCGCAAATTGGTTCCTTCACACGACTGCTTTGACGCTCTCTCGGCTGTGCCTGGGCTGTGTCCCGCAGGCGCATTTGTTTGTTTATTGTTGATATTTTTATTCTTGTTCTCGTCGCCTGCAAGTTTACTTTTAGCCCATACCACGTAGCACTGCCCAAACTCTGTTCTATACGTGTCTGCCAAGTGTTGTAAGTGTCGCTGTACCTCGTTGCACCTCATCCGTTTCATCGCTCTGCCGCGTTTCATGTCAGCGCGATCGCCCAATTTTCCGTGGCGCAACGGCCATCTCCAGAACTCCCCACGAGCCACCGCAGACGAACCCAACCACCAAAGGAAATCCGCGGGTGCGCCACCGCTCAAACAGAGACAGCAACAGTCATGCGCTGAGGCCTGACTCGTCTCGTCTCGTCCAGTCTGGCCCGGCCTAGTTCGTCGTCTGGCTTCGTCGTCTGGCTTCGTCGTCGTTCTGTCTCATCTTCCGTCGCAGACGCAGACGACTGTCATCCTGCCCTCGACAGCGCCTGGGGAAACAGTCCGATACGTACTCATCGTCCATCGCCACATTGTTGTTTCTCTGCAACATGGCGGGTTTGGAGTACGGAGAATTGTTTAATCTTGGGACCAAGGTGAGACCAGCCAAGGCCAACTGGGTGGCGCCGAGACTCAGAAGCCACAACGCGCTTCAAAGCAACGACCACTGGTTTTCACCAGGAAATGAAATCAATGGGAACCAAGATAACACTAACTGACCAACTGGGCCAGCCCATGTGCAGCAATCAGCCGATAAATTCACGATAATTTCAGTCACCAATCCCGACTGCCTTATTCCGGCGCCCGCGCGCACTCGTGCCCCTCTGCCGCATCAAGCAAGCGCACATGGAATTGAACAACGCCACGAAACAGTCTAGAAATTATCTACACGTTCTCCAAATCGTATTCCCAGCCAAGAAACATGCTCAGGGGCGCAAAAAGTTTAAAAACTTTAATGTGGTCGGAAAATATGTCATCTAAAGTTTTCCGGTCGGATTCCAGCCGCGAACTTCGAAACCCGCAAACACCTTGAGCGCCTGAGCGCCTGAGAGAAATTGCTGGATCATGCTCACCTATCTATCATGCGAACAAATCCCACATGCCAAAGAGCCGCGCGAATTTCCTGCTACGTATTACCAAAGACGTCATCGCGGGCTGGCTCCATTTACAATGCAATGGCATCGCGGAATGCTCTGTGCGTTCGTAAGAACTTTGCACCGTGCCGTTGCTCTGTTGTCGTTGATCATCAGGCCTAACATTTTGGTCGCTTGCTTAATTTCAATTCCAGTGTCCTTAATGGCTCGCAAACCCGTCACCGCACTAGCAACACAGCTATTCCATCCTACTCAATGCATCGCGGAAAATAAGCATCCGGGGAGGCTGGTGTGTGGAGGTGTTTGTAGCGTTATCAATATAGAGAGTATCTGTCCCCCACCTCCACCCACCCTTATGGTCAGTTTCCAAAGACGAGAGATCGCAAGGAAATGCGCACCAATCACACTGCCGACCGCGATCTCCATTTCAAGGCTCGAGACGAACTCTGCGGGCCTTCTCGGTCGAGAACGGATCCGTCATTAGCGCGCTTCCGGGCATTCGGTGGAAACTCTGACTCCACGAGGACCATATCCACCCGGCCCAAGGGAGAGATACGCCGCGGCACCCTCAAAAACGGACACTAGAAGAACCAGGAGTGCCTGGAAGGCTTTCCGAGTATATCTCGTGAAAAATGTCCCACGTAAAAATGAGGTTTGGATACGAGATCTTCGTAGTGTGGTCGGAGAGCTACTCTAGTTGGATAGTCACCGAGACCGAGCCTCGACCGAACTTCGGTGAGACAAGGTAGAGCTTTGATCCATTGAGCTTAGTAAAGAACCTCATACAACATACAGCAACTACCGACTAAGTTATAGTCTGTGTGCCTCTAATTGGTTTGCGAAATCTTTCAGCTACTCTGTCAATTGCTGAATGAAGGAAATTTTTCATCATGTGTTTGCGGCTCTCAGACTGCATGGGCAGACAAAATTCACCCGAATCAATCAATTCGCTCAAAACCTTCATGACGTTGGGTATGGTCACCCCAGGCTGTGAGCCTTTCATGCCAAGAACTGGATTTTTAAGGTTTCGAGTCAATGCCCTATGTTATTTTACATGGCCAGGCTTCAATCACGAGAAGGGGGGGAAATGGTAAAGCACAAGGGATTTTGGGGTGCTGGCCGGTCCAACAATTAGGACCAGGAAGAAACATCTGCATGATGCCGATGTCGCCCAGTAATAACTTTTTGATGCAATTATTCGCATTATGGAAATAGGGCGATTGGTCGATGAGGGTAAGCGAATCGTGTGAAGAAAATTGGCTTGTGAAGCAAAATTTGGTGAGATAATGCTCTCCTCTGAGTCACAAATATGTAATTCCATTACGGCCGAAGTTCGTGCTGCCCATTCATCCCCCCAGTCACATCGCAAACCTTGACCTTGGAAAAATACCTCTCCCACCTTCGGTGAGGGCCTGTACCCGTGTCGCAATGCCTTGGGAGGGAAAGGCTCAGTCTGCGCGTGCTAGGTCGAGAGAAGAAATTTCGCGCTAGGAATTACCCAAAAGGGGGGATCTTGAGGGTGTCGAAATGTCTCGACACGCACCGCTGCAGCAAACTGGGTCTCTTGGCTGCCCATCTTGCATGCTCGTGGTTTTCTCCATACTTCATCTCCAACTGTGGACCGAGTCTTTTAAGTCTTTTAGGGCTAACCCAGTCCTCTCCCTCTCTCTCTCTGTGCCCCCCCCCCTCCCCTAGCTACTCCGGCATCACATGTGAAGCACCATGATGATGGCCAATGCCTCTCACCGGCACACCGATGGAGGATGCGTGGTCAGTGGTCATGCCTAGCTCCCGGGTCGGCAGCCGCCGGGATCTGGGGTCGTGAGAAACCGGATCCAAGAAAGCGTCACAAGCTTGGGTGAATGCTGGCCAATGCATGCACATCCCCGTGGGGGGGGGGGGGAGGTGCCAGCCGCGAGGGCATGTAATTTACGCACAAAATTTTGCCATTACCACCTAACCTGAGCATGAGGAAGCCTGCGTTAGGCTAATCTGGATGAAGGGAACCGCGATTGTGACAGGCATGTATTAATGGATGGGCCATGTACAATTGCGGTTCCCGTGCACCGGCGCAGACAATTGCGGCAACTTACAGCAGCATCCACTCCTTGTATCCCATGTCCACTGTCCAGCAAACAGCAAGTTAGGGCTCCCGCCAAGCAAGGCGAAGAAGAAAAAAAGCAGTACACTATGCGTGTGTCCGGCATTTCATCGTCAGTAATTGCGCACACGTCGTGACGGTAGCGATGGGGCTGGCTGAACGAGTTTAGTCACCGTGGGCTTTGGGAAACCCTTAGTGATCTCAGTCAAGAAAGAGGCGTCTGGCGACGACGGGGAGAGTCCAGCGATTATGGGATGACGAGCTGCCACGCTGCTTCTAAGAGATTAAGGCGAATTGGCGTGTACTTTGATAGGGCATGATCAGCTTGTACGAGACATGGCATTACATGTACATTCAATACGTTAATGCCAAGCGGCGGTCTCTCTTCTTTTTTTTCTTCCTCATTATCTGGTTTCATATAGACAAAAGCAAAGATAGAATGCGAAGATAGTTATGAGCATCTAAGGGACTATCAGGAGCCAGGCGAATGTGACAGCAGGCAGTCGTATTCTCGCTCAGCTCAGTGGTTGATATCCGGGGACCCGGATCTCGCAGACCGGTGGCTCCGGCTTCACCGGCCGAAATTCTGTGTTTTTTTTTTTAAACGAAACGCGCACGGAAAGGTATTTCCAGGTGACAAATCCGACAATCGGGGATGCTCTAGTCACCGAGACGCAGAGACGAGGGCCGGTGGCGGCCTACCAAAAACGCCCGAATGCAGAGCATTGCCTAACCTAGGATTTTGGAGACATTTTTGGGGTCAAAAAGCCAGTCATTCATGAGGGCCAGCGCCAGGGAGTTCCCGGGACGTTGTCAGCCTTTTCCCGGTCCCCGTCCCGGCCCATAGGGAGGCCGTTGTTTGGATCAGCCATCATTCTTTACTCCAATGATGTATTTCTCTCTTGGTGTGTCCAAGCCCCCGAGTCGGGGCTCACAAGAACAAGAGGGATATGGGGAGGTGTGGTCTAGAATTCTTTTTTTTTCTTTCACCAAGAACACAAAAAGTACTCCCAAACGTGGAGCTCCTATCCATGTCGGCCATCTTCAATCTCTCAAATCTACCACCTCAAATTGAGCGTCATCGGGCTAGTGGGCGGGTCAGCGTGGGTTTCCGCTGTTGCGCTAACAGGGGATACGCTAGCTTTGCGTTTCCACTGGCCGAGGTGGGCAACCAACACCAGCCGCAATAGATTCTGATGTTCGCTTTTTCTGACGCATAATCAGATATCAAGAAAAATTGAGGGCTATTCCTCTAAACAGAGGTGCATCCCTAGACGGGTTTTTCTTTTGCTTATGGCAGATGAAATGAGTCCCGTGTGACACACTCAGCCTTTATCCCCTCCTTCGTATCGGGCAGAAACACGGCAGAGTCTTCGAGCATTGGCGCATTGACGACACATGCTTTTCACATCCCGCGTCAGAGGCGACCTTATCTGGGTGAATGGATAGAATGGGTGGACGGAAGGGATTGCTATGGATGGGCGGAAGGATCTGACACTCACCTTGGGGGAGAGAGAAAAAAATTGCTGTTTGGTGTGTGAGTGTGCCAGGAATAGCCCAGCGCCGTCAGGGTACTGTGACCTCAGCTGTAAAGACGCTGCCGGTTAGTGGGCACCGTTCGCCACGCCTCTGCCCTCGGCCGCTGTAGCGGTACCTGTCCCCCCTCTGCGGGACCGCGGGCTACAGGGGGTCGCAGTTACCATTTTCCACTGAAGCGCGGCTTGTCGGCGTTGCATCCCCACGCCGTCACTCTCGCCCGCGCCCAATGGAATCCACAAGCCCACAGGTTCCCACACACGGGCTCTGTGTCATCGCTGTCCGTCTCGCCGTCGCTCGCTGTGCGCCTCGAGTTACCTAATTCCCTCTGCCCTTTTTTTTGTGTCATATCCTCCCGGTCGTCCTCATCCGCGGCCGTCTCGCTATCTCTCCTCAGTAATCAACCCCCTCCTCCCTCCTGATCCCTATCCCCTCCGCCTGGAGCTTGCTCCCAATTGAGCTTCCCCAGCATCGCCAATGGCTTCCTCCACCAGAGCCATGTCCGCCGCCCTCTCTCGGGCTGGCCTTCTCACCCAGAGCAGTCGCATTGCGGCTCGCTCCCTGACCACGGCTTCCAGGGTCTCTGCTCGACCTTCGGTTGCCATGAAGCTCCAGAACTCGGGACGTATCGCCTTCCGAAGAACCTACGCCGACGAGGCCCCCAAGCGCAAGCCCGGCAAGATTCGCCGTATCCTGCGGTGGACCTGGAGACTCAGCTACCTCTCCGTTCTTGGAGTTATCGGCTACAGCATCTACGTCGTCTATGACGACCGCCACCCCCCAGAGCAGTTCCAGCCCGACCCCAGCAAGAAGACACTCGTGGTTCTCGGTAAGTAACTGTGCAAACCCCGCCAAGGGATAGACATTATATGAGTTTAGCAGACCAGAATTGCTAACACAAGTACTCCCAAAGGAACCGGCTGGGGCTCTGTTGGTCTCCTCAAGAACCTCGACACCGAGAACTATAACGTCATCGTCGTCTCTCCTCGCAACTACTTCCTCTTCACCCCTCTCCTGCCCTCATGTACTACCGGTCTGATCGAGCACCGCTCCATCATGGAGCCTGTTCGCACGATTCTCCGACACAAGAAGGCCGCCGTCAAGTACTACGAAGCTGAGGCCTCCTCTGTTGACCCCGACCGCAAGGTTGTCAGAATTGTTGACAACGCCACCGGCAAGTCTGGACTTGAGACTGAGATCCCCTACGACATGCTCGTTATCGGAGTTGGTGCCGAGAACGCCACCTTCGGTATCCCTGGTGTCCGCGAGAACAGCTCCTTCCTGAAGGAGATTGGCGATGCCCAGCAAATTCGCAGAAAGATCATGGACTGCGTTGAGCGCGCCTCGTTCAGGGGCCAGAGTCAGGAGGAGATTGACCGCCTCATGCACATGGTTGTCGTCGGTGGTGGTCCCACCGGTGTCGAGTTTGCTGGTGAGCTGCGCGACTTCTTTGAGGAGGATATCAAGAAGTTGATCCCCGACATCAGCCACCGCTTCAAGGTCACCTTGATCGAGGCCCTCCCCAACGTTCTCCCATCCTTCTCCAAGCAGCTGATTGAGTACACTGAGAACACCATGCGTGAGGAGAACATCGACATCAAGCTCAAGACCATGGTCAAGCGTGTCACTGACCAGGCTGTCGAGGCCGAGGTCTCGCGCCCCGACGGCACCAAGGAGCTGATCAAGATCCCCTACGGCCTGCTCGTCTGGGCCACCGGTAACGCTGTGCGACCTATTGTCCGCGATCTCCTTGGCAAGATCCCTGCCCAGAAGAACTCTCGCCGTGGTCTTGCCGTCAATGAGTACCTCGTTGTCCAGGGCGCTCGCGACATCTGGGCCGTTGGCGACTGCGCCGTCGCCGGATACGCCCCCACTGCTCAGGTCGCCTCGCAAGAGGGCACTTTCCTGGCCCGCCTGTTCAACAACATGGCCAAGACTGACGGCTACGAGAACCGTATCAAAGAGCTCAGTGGCAACCTGAACCTCGAGCAAGGCAACGCTGCCGAGATCGCCCAGGATATTGAACAACTCGAGAAGCAGCTCAGGAGAGTCAAGGACATCAAGCCCTTCAAGTACTCTCATCAGGGCAGCTTGGCCTACATTGGTAGCGAAAAGGCCGTTGCCGACGTTACCTGGTTCAACGGAAATCTTGCCAGTGGTGGTAGCCTTACTTTCCTCTTCTGGCGAAGTGCCTACATTTCCATGTGCTTCAGCAGTAAGTTTAACCTCATGTCAAACGATTCTGCAGATAAAAAAAAAATGCTAACAACTCTTTCTCAGCCCGCAACCGTATCCTGGTCATCCTCGACTGGCTTAAGTCCAAGGCCTTCGGTCGCGATGTGTCCCGAGAATAAATTCGCTGGACCCGACTCAACTTTTATACAAAAGGATCCGATGTTTTAAAATAAAGCTGTGGCCGGCACGGGCTCAGCATCACCCTGGCGGCTCGTGCAGCTTTGCAATTGTGTGTACTTGGGAAGGGTGTTTACTTGGAGCATTTACAAGGGCTGCTGTGAATCCTGGTTGGGCTGGACTAATAGATGTCTGATTAGAATCAGGCTTGGGCTGGGAATGCTTCCTTGTTTGTAACTATTCGTCGATTGTTTGCTTTGTTACTATTTTTTCTATGTATCCTAAGGCTCTAGAGGGAGGGAAGAGGTCTTGAGACCCTTTGTATGACTGGTGGATTTAAAAGACAGGAGCAAAGAGGGGCGGTGGGAGAGATAGACAAGACCTACGACCTTCATGATACCCTTACTCTTGACCTTGTCTCTCGTTGTGGTGACTTGCGTACAATACTGCATGGCCCGGGCAGCTGTAGTTAGCTAACCAGCCCGGAGCATCAATTGAGCTCCGAACCGGCGCAAGTACCTCTCTGTATGACTCGATTCTCCGATGATACATTGCCCCAGAAGTTCGATAATATCACGGAAACACCATCTGCCGGTCTTTCACCCTGGGATTCGGCATGTTCGTGGTGACTGGGCTGGAGATTGTTCGGCGTCCGGCGTTGGACATGTGGGGCCTGCGCGGCCAAGATCCCGAGCCAGAGGTACTCCAAAAAAAAAAAAAATTGACACACACACCCTGGGGAGGATCAAGCTCTCAATTATAACGGCTGATGTCGCGTGCTACCAAGACGAAAGGGTCCAGTGGTTGCGCGGGGCCGTTTCCGGCAGAGTGCGACCGGGAAATGAAAACAAATAAAAGGCTATAGGTAGCTATCAGAGGCGTAACTTACAAGCACTGTAGTAGTCTATCTAGGTTTTGGCGAGGGTCGTGTGTGGCGGTTCTCGATCTGCTAAACAACTCCTCCAAAAAAAAAAAAAAAGCTCCCCCGCACTAACTTGGCAGGATTATAACAGACCTCTACCTCCGTATCAGACCTTGTAGTTGCCAGGCATACAACTCGTGGCCATGAGTGAATCCAACAGGGTGCCATCCAAGCCATTCGGCCAAGAGCTAGCTACCCAACTGGACGCTCAGGACACCCTCAAGCACCTTCGCGGCGAATTTATCATTCCTTCCAAGGCTGACATATCCCGCACCACGCTCCCTCCAGCAGACTCCCTCACTAATATCGCAGTCAGCGACGCGGCTCCTGCAGGTGAGTAATGGACAGACGCTCCCACATGCTAGATATGACGTAGAATGATTTCCTATGCTGACGTCGGACCAAAAAAAAAAAAGACGCCAATGAAGAATCCATCTACCTCGTCGGCAACTCCCTGGGCCTCCAACCCCGGCGCACCGCCGAGCGCATCCAGCAGTACCTGTCCACCTGGCGCACACAGGGTGTCCAGGGTCACTTCAAGCCCCTCAAAGACTCACCCTTGCCTACATGGCTCGACGTTGATGCGAAGGCTGCCGAGATGATTGCCCCCATTGTGGGTGCCAGCGTCGATGAGGTTGCTGTCATGCAAACGCTAACAGCCAATCTGCACTTCCTCATGTCTGCTTTTTATAAGCCTGACATCAATGGACGCCACAAGATCATCATCGAAAGCAAGGCTTTTCCCAGCGACCTTGTATGTCACATAACTCTCAGTATATTCAACTGCTGGTGGCCACTGACACGGGAGGGATGTGGGTAGTATGCTGTTGAGACGCAGGTTCGCCATCATGGCCTCGACCCGGACAACTCCATGATTGCATTCCACCCCCCTGGCTCCGAGGACACCCTTTCCACGGCATACATCCAATCCGTCATTGATGAACACGCCACCACTGCAGCCTTGCTGCTGCTTCCAGGCATACAGTTTTACACAGGCCAGTTCCTTGACATTCCCGCCATCACGGCCTACGCACGCACCCGCGGCGTCTTTGTCATCTGGGACTTGGCCCACGCCGTGGGCAACGTGCCCCTCGCCTTACACAACTGGGATGTCGACGCGGCCGCCTGGTGCAGCTACAAGTACCTCAACGGCGGACCCGGCTGCATCGGCGGGCTCTTTGTGCATGAACGGAACGCACGCGTCAACGACTCAGGCACCCACGCCAACCGCCTCGCCGGCTGGTGGGGCAATGATAAGGCGAGCCGCTTCGCCATGTGGCCCGGCTTCCGTCCCGTGTCCGGCGCAGCGGGCTTCCAGCTGAGCAACCCATCCGTCCTCGACATCACCAGCCTTTGCGCATCGCTTGAGGTCTTCAGCCTGGCCGGCGGTATGGAGCCTCTACGCGCCAAGTCGAAGGAGTTGACTGCCTATCTGGTCAAGGAGCTGTACCGCATGCCCCAAGAGCACCTCACAAACTGGCGGATACTGACCCCCGCGGACCCAGACACCCGGGGCGCCCAGGTGAGCATCCTGCTGGCCGACGGACTGCTGGAGGATGTCATGGCAGAGCTGGAGAAGCGCGGGGTGCTCGTGGACGAACGTCGTCCGAACGTGATACGGGTGGCGCCGGCACCGCTGTACAACAGCTTCCGGGATTGCTGGAGGTTCGTCAAGGCATTCGAGGAGGCCCTAGACAAGGCATTAGGCGAGAAGCTACAGAGGGAGAAGGATGCCTGATGGACTGTCGGTGAAGAGAGAGAACCCGCTCTTCTGGCATTGTGTCTTGCCTTTGCGTTGGCACGTTGTGCAACTTGACCGCCAGTCATGGGCTTTTTTTATTTTATTTATTTATAATTTTTTCAACCTGCACGACAACACATCTATTTGGGAGATGATGCTTCTGCGGCTGGTCTTTGCCGTAGATGGTGCCTGGGCAAACTAGCTCAGACATTGCCCGAGCACCGGGCCTGCTCTGACTACACTATTTGCGCAGTTTGACCGTCATGGGCTCAATCAGGAAAATATATCGAAATCATGTCTTTCCATGGTATGTCTCGGGAAACATTGGGTTCGATGGCATCTATTTGAAAAGGCATACCGTACGGGTAAGGCTTCATCGCGTGTACTCCGTAGCGTGTCTGCAATTTCCTCTTGCACGTGCCAAAAATAGCCCTTGGGTGAGTTACTTTCGGCCGTATTGATTTTCAACCCTTGCTGTGCTCCGTCCTCCGGGAGGACCGAGCATATAAATTTTTTTTTGGCAATATCATGTAGATTAAGTCAGTCATCAGGACTCCCTCGTCTAGGTGCACCGACGAGGTACGAAACAATCACTGTTACACAAAGGGAGAACACGTAGATACCCAAATTGAATACCACTTGGGACACGATGGCGATGACAAATTCCACGTTCCATTCATCATCGATAGGGTTTTTGGCTGCATCTTAGCAACTTTTTTTTTTTTTGGTTGGCCATGGCGAAAAAGTCAACAAGTCTAGGGTATGGTATGACAATGGATTATGTCATCATTCTTCACTGATTCTGACTGGGTGGATCCTTTCTAGACCGTAGAAGTTGGTACCCACATGACGGGCCTGCCGTAGGCGCGCATCGAATTTTTTTTGCCGCTAAGGAAAAAAAAAAAAGAACCAAGTCGCAAAAGGGTCCTTGACATCTTCCAACTCAAACCTTTCACCCAACATCAAACTCCCCCCCCTTCTTCCTCCCGTTCTCATCATCTACCCATCGGGGCACGCATTCCTTTCATCACCTAGAGGGATATCTCGCGAAGACGAGATTATTTTTGATCGGGTTCTCTCACTACTCTCTTTGCCATTTACCTTGTTGTTTTTCCCCCCTTCGCCCTTGCTTGAAACATAAGTCAGCCTCGCACTTTTCGCTCCGCAGCAATCATGTCTGGAGGCTACGAAGGCAACGGCAATAGCAACGGCTACAATGGTGGCGGTGAAGGCGGCGGCGGCGGCGGTCGCGGCTACGGACGTGGTGGCTTCAACCGTGATCGCAGCGATCGTGGTGACCGCAACGGATATGGCGGCGGTGGTTATGGCGGGTGAGTAGATTTTTCTCTTGGTGCTGCGGCGCAGGGTTGGTGGTTTCGGGCTCGGAGCGTGGCTGCCTGCTGGCAGCTGCACGCTTCGCGTCGGACCATTACCCACCGCGTCAGCGCCGCGAAACTTGACCCGGACTATCGCTAACTTGATTTCTCACAGTCGAGGCAATGGTTATGGCGGCGGCGGTGGCGGCGGCCACGGTAACGGATATGGTGGTGGTGGTGGTGGCGGCGGCTTTGGAGGTGGCTACGGTGGCGGCGGCGGCGGCGACCGTATGGGCGCCCTCGGCTCTGGCCTCAAGCAGCAAGACTGGGGTATGTGTGTCCTTTTTTTCTCACTGATATTTTTTACTCCATGTTGAATGAGTTTACTAACATAATTTTCACCAGATGTTACCGCTCTGCCCAAGTTCGAGAAGGATTTCTACAAGGAGCACGACGATGTCGCCACCCGATCGGATGCGGAGGTCGAGGCCTTCCGTCACAAGCACCAGATGACCATTGCCGGCAGCGACGTCCCCAAGCCCGTCGAGACCTTTGATGAGGCTAGTTTCCCCCGATATGTCATGGACGAGGTCAAGGCCCAGGGCTTCCCTGCTCCCACTGCAATTCAGTCCCAGGGTTGGCCCATGGCTCTCTCCGGTCGCGATGTCGTCGGTATTGCCGAGACCGGTTCCGGAAAGACCCTCACATACTGTCTTCCCGCTATTGTGCACATCAACGCTCAGCCCCTCCTCGCCCCCGGCGATGGCCCCATCGTTCTGATTCTGGCCCCCACTCGTGAGCTGGCAGTCCAGATCCAACAAGAGATTTCCAAGTTTGGCCGCTCATCTCGCATTCGCAACACCTGCGTCTACGGTGGTGTCCCCAAGGGTCCCCAGATTCGTGACCTCTCTAGAGGAGTAGAGGTCTGCATTGCGACTCCTGGTCGTCTTATTGACATGCTCGAGGCTGGCAAGACTAACCTTCGTCGTGTTACTTATCTGGTTCTCGACGAGGCTGATCGCATGCTTGACATGGGTTTCGAGCCCCAGATTCGCAAGATCATCGGCCAGATCCGCCCTGACCGACAGACTCTGATGTGGTCTGCTACCTGGCCCAAGGAAGTCCGCGCCCTTGCTTCCGACTTCCTTCAGGATTTTATTCAGGTCAACATTGGTTCCATGGAGCTGGCTGCCAACCACCGAATCACTCAGATAGTCGAGGTTGTTACCGACATGGAGAAGCGTGACCGCATGATTAAGCACCTTGAGAAGGTGATGGAGAACAAGGAAAACAAGATCCTCATCTTCGTTGGCACCAAGCGTATTGCCGATGAAATCACCCGATTCCTCCGCCAGGACGGCTGGCCTGCCCTTTGTATGTTTACTTTGCTCAAATGCTTGGTTTGATATTTTGCTAACAAGTCTGGCAGCTATTCACGGTGACAAGCAGCAGAACGAGCGTGACTGGGTTCTGGACCAGTTCAAGGCCGGAAAGAGTCCAATCATGGTGGCCACCGACGTGGCTTCGCGTGGTATTGGTAAGTATTATCCCACCCCCCCTCCCCTCATGGCAACTTCCAGCAAAAACACTTGCTGTACTTTACTCTCGTGTTTAGGGGCTCTCTTGACTGCGTATCTGCCTGACATAGCCGTGTTCACTTGGTTCTCTATCCGTGGAGTCTTGATCCGTTGTGTAGCCTGTTTCCTTTGCTATACTCGTTTTTCCACTCTTGTACCGTTCTCGCTTCCGTGGTACGAGCGTGGAGGTGGCATTTCTTGAACCTACTCAAGCTGCGCCCAAGGCTCCCATTTGTGTCCCGAGGACCCGGAGACTAAATGACCCAGGATGGCATTTTGACCGCACTAGGATTGCCCCATGTCCGCCAGGAGCGAAGGATAGATGGCCTGCCAATATGCTTAGCTATCCGCCTTCACCTCTCGCGCTGGAACGTTGCTATACAAACCCCTTTTTCGCCTGCTAACCATTATTGCTAAAGATGTTCGCAACATCACCCATGTGTTGAACTACGACTACCCCAACAACTCGGAGGATTACATCCACCGTATTGGCCGTACTGGCCGTGCCGGAGCCAAGGGAACGGCTATCACACTCTTTACCACTGATAGTGAGTATCTGCCTTGACCTTTGTGTGTCTTTGGGTTAGTGTTGCTAACGATGTTTGCAGACCAAAAGCAGGCCCGTGATCTTGTCAATGTCCTCCAGGAGGCTAAGCAACAGATTGACCCCCGTCTCGCTGAGATGACGCGCTACGGTGGTGGTGGTGGCCGTGGTTATGGCGGCTGGGGTCGGGGTCGTGGCGGTGGTAGAGGTGGGTTCCGAAGACGCTGAAGCAATCAAGACATCCTCTCGAGCTGACTTGTCTTCCAGCCAACGCCAACAACATGCCGATCAACAAGCGTCGATGGTAAATATGAAGTCCATTTCGGACCTCGGGCCCTGGCCCATTCTTGAAACCAAGGACAATGAAGCCTGGCATTCGTTGTCTGGATTTTCTATGATCCAACCCAAAAAAGCACATGACACCAACGGCGTTTGTTTGTTAGACAGGTGTGGTTCGATTAGACAAGGGCTCGTCATTTCACGAGCTCTGCTTACGGTTTGCTTCGCGTCCCATGGTTTTTTTTTTAGGACGCAATCTCGTTTCATAGCATTTTTTTCCACTTTGGTTTTTATTTATTTTCCTTTGTTCTAAGTAATGGTTTTAGATTGGCTCACGGTCTTGGGGATGATGAAGTTGATATAAGTCTTGCTGAGTGAGGAGCAAGGGGCGAGTTGAGGGGGCTGAGTGGCATGGCAACATTTGCATTGTAGACTCGCATGGGTCGATGACAATCATTGAATTGCCTGGACTAAGCGGAGAGTCCTAGAGGCAATGGATACCTTGGTCGAGTTGATAGAAGTATCCTAGTTGGTACAATAATCGATCCTGATCATATACAACAAGATCTGGCCGTGTCTCGCGGCTGTTAGTATGCATGATGTCAGAGTTTAGATGTGAGTGATCTGAGGTTAAACTAGCGGTGTCTTGGGGGAGCAGGGTGAGCAGGGTGACCTAGTGATGCCCAAAGCCGGTCGAAGTTTAGTTGCCGGTAGCATCACGAGAGGACCGGTCTGCCTTGGCATGAATTATTCCCGTCGGACTTGTGCTCTACCGAGACGTCCCCTTGCCTGATAGAGCCTCATCGTGACCAAGTCGGTCCACGGGTTGAACTACGCCCAACATGCCGGGTGCCCAACTACCGGGCAGGCGTCACCTTGCAGGAGGGGGGATGGGGAGGAAAGAGGGCCTTGTGGTTATTTTTGTTTTAGTCATATGTATACCGCCTTTGCGGATGACAGGTGGAGAGATGTGATGGGGAGGCTGAGTTGAAAGGGGGGGCGAGTTGTCCATTTTCCCCTCTCCCCCCCCCCCCCCCCTTTTTTTTCAGTTTGGACAGGATCAACTCGTCTTTACGAAGAGGAGGAGGAGGGGGGGGGGGGGTAGAGGGGTCACGAGCAGGACTTTTGGTTGTTTTATTTTATTTTTTTTGGTGATTATTTTTTCTTCTTCTTGTTTAATCATCTTTGGCTTCAATATGCACTTGGTTGCTTTCCAGGTTTGGCAATGTCCACGATTGAGTTTATTGGCATGTCATGGGCTACTTTGCATTCCTCGTCCGGCTTGGACCCTTATGGGGCTTGAGCTGCGCGTGTGCAGTAGTCTTGTCTGTTGGCTTCGTGCGATCTACGCCGGAGCATGACAGTTCCCGCAGTGGCCGCCTAGGCGCGGATCTGGCTTGGCCGGGGAAGGAGGAAGGGGGGGGGGGGGGGGGGGGAGGGGGGGGGTGGGGGGGGGGAGGGGGGGTGAAGGATGAATAAGACGAAAGAGGCCGAGTTGGTATAGCGTTGTGTTGGTTAGTGTTGACGTTTTTTTTTTT
>JAHVYB010000045.1:199991-287991 GCA_020623695.1 Calonectria henricotiae | reverse complement strand
GACGAGTAGAGGCGGGGCGTCAGGCACGTGGGTGGGTAATGGGGTGTGTGAATAGGGTGGTAGTGAGGCTGCACAGATATCGGTGGGTGGGGGGGGGTGGGGGGGTGGGGGTGGGAGGGGGGGGGAGGGGGGGGGGGGGGGGGGGGGGGGGGGGGGCTCCATCTACATCCCACCCCATGTATTCACTAAGACCTGGTGATGATGGCGCTGTCATCCCACGACTATGGCTCTGTAATGATCCGACATCATCCCTTTATTTCCCTGTCCAAGCGCAGTGTCGTGGTGCCTGTCAAGGTAGCCAAGGTAGATGTTGGCTTTTACTCCTCCCACGACCGAACCACTGCCAGCCCAAGGCTGATATATTAATTAGACATCTGATGCCTCCTGTTCCGCGGATGCCGTCGTCTGGACTCTGTGCTTCTCTTCCTTTTTGTCCCTCACAGGCCACATCCGCTCTCTCTGACCATCTCTTCTTTTCTTTTTTCTTTTTTATGTTTTTCTTCTTATTCTCTTTCTGAAAGGGCACATTCGCTTCGACAATCGCCGAAAAGAAAAAGAAAAGAAAAAGAAAAGAAAAAGTTCCCGGCGTTAGCGGAGTCGAGCCAAAGGCCAGAGATGCAAAACTTCCCCCCCAACCAATGACCGATCTTGCCCGACGACGTCGCTACTCCGAAGGTACCGGGACAAGGCTGCTGCAGTTTGTGACTCTGAGGCTCTTAACTCACTGACACGGGGTGCACACATTCAGTTTCCATCCGTCGCTGTCCACCTCGGAGCTTGGTCAGAGTCCGATACGCCGTAAAAGAGGAGCCCTCCCTGGCGCCATGTGGCTCATCCGTCGATGAGAAATGAACCCTTGACGACTTGGACCCAACGGTAAATCGGCGACCCCCCAGGCTGGCCACACCTGCGCTTGCAAACACACACTGCAGACCAGACCTTTTCATGTATTCTCCAAAGAGGTGTGCCAGGCAATTACCGACTCGATTACTTCTCCCATGTCGGACCAGACGGGCCTTGAGCAGCCCTACCCGCATCTTCCCAAAGAGGGAAAGCAAGTGAGGGCATCAAGAAAAGAAGAAAGAAAGAAAACTGTAGCCGGCGTCAAGATTCGATTTCCCGCGTACTGCTCCGTATTTCGTACCGTAGCGTACACCACCCCGGTCGCCATAACATAAGCTTATCAGCTGATTAGATGAATCAAAATGTATCAACGCCAAAGGATCGCTACTGGGGTTAATGTCGATAAAACTATGCATCAGGCCCGTCACATCGTCTCAGGTCGCACACATCTCGCCATCGTCTCGCCTTCTATCGAGTAGTAATTTTTTGATTTTTTTTTGGTTTGTGTTGTTGTTTAAACCTCCGTCGTCGAGCTAATAAATTCCATCCATTGTCTTCCTGTGCCGTGCGTGCCTCTCACGCGCGCACTCCAAGTCCCGCCCCAGCTCCGTCACTGTATTTCTCGTCCACCCCCAACCAAGATCGTCGGCCGATACACCATCATTCGCTCGGGCGTGCACTAGCGCTGAGGAGGGGACGTCCAAAACCCGTCGTGTGCCCGCCAAACTGTCTTCGAATCACAGGCGGTGTCGAGTGGGCTCAGTCCGTTCTGAGCCAGGCGAGGGACAGGCCCTTGTGTCTTGTGTGTAAGTGCTCACTGGGAGGGCACGCGAGCAATGCGAATTGGCAGTGATGCTCAAGACAACACAGCAAAACAACTCGCACACTGCCATGCAATTATTCCTGTGGCATAATAGAACCCGCCTGGGCGACCTGGCTCCTAGAATCGAAGTCGGCCAGTAGCCACCCAAGGCAACGACGGTACCGACACTGACATGCACACGCCCCCAGTTCTTGATCCGGTACATCCGGTTCACGCCCCCTCATGACAACCACAACGCCGGGCCTCTTTTTTTCTTTTTTCTTTCTTTTTTCTTTCTTTCTCTTTGCTTCTGGGAGCTGCAGCAGTCATTAGCCCAATAGCTTGAGCACATCCTAGCTCCCATTTCCCTCCGCAAAGTAGGTCCATGTGTGGTCTAGGGCCGGCTCCGATCAACTTGATCAATTGCCCATGTCATGGCTTCCCTGCAACCATCCCCAACCCTGCTCGGCCGCCCCAGAGATATCTGTTTCATCAACCTTTTACGTAGGACTTCGCAGTATCAGACCACTCTGTCCCTGCCCAGTCTCTGGATCATATGCGTGTGGCTGCCCTTTCAAGCTGAGCGTAAGCGACCATGCCAGCTGTTGTCTAGTAGCATCCTACACAGTGGCACCGTAGCCTTAATGGTTTATTATGCATGATAAGTCGAGAGCCGTCCTTGAGCAAATCACATTTGCCCAAGCATTGTCCAGGCCTCTTTTCTGCCCCCACTCCAACTGTCCCATGTCACCCACTACAAGCCCAGGCAATGACGATACACAACCTTGCACTCATATATATTCTCCTAAACCTAGATTCATCCACTCAGAGAAGCACCATACCAGCCCCTAGGCCCTCAAACTGGTTTGATTCTTTACCATGAAACAAACCCTTCCCTGGGCTTTCCTCATTTCCTGCCACCAGGCGTAGCTTTCCATAACTACAACTAGCGTCATTGATAACTGTGGTATTTTCTATCCAATAGTCAATCTCACTGTGCAAATATTGAAATTTTGAGTTAAAGCTCTATACACTTGTCAAAGTAGATATAAAAATCCAACTTAATAACACGCCGCTCATTAACACAAGCTCTCACAGCTTACCTGTTGGTGGATTTCTGCAAGTTCCATCATGCCGTCCACTATCTAATTAATAACATAAAATACTTCAACCAGAGCAGTCCACGGTAGTCCCATTTTAAACTTTCCCGGGCTCTAGATAATTAATTAGATGTTTTTACTTGACCAATAGACTCTCTTGTTTCATCGACAAATACAATAAAGAGGAAACTGGAAGTGCACATCTAAAGGTTTGGGGAACTGTAGAGAACTTTACCAAAGACGGGGATATAAGCTTATCATACAACCCATCTGAGACATAAGCGAAGAAAAGATTCCGTCCCCATCTCAGCAACTGGCACCATGGTGGAAACGTTATCAAGATTCAACACTCTTGTGAGGTGAGAGGTCAAAATTTGAACATGGTCCCGCCAAGTCTAGCGTCTGGCTCAAGGGTTACTGCTATACAAACGTTAGATTGTATTAGTCCAGGTTGACTGCACATAGGCTGGGTGGGAGTTCCGGTTTCAGAGAATTGCGACTTGGGTAGGTGGTGCACAACTTAAGGTGTGTCTTGCATATATTATGCTCAGGCATAATTGGCTCGGGAAACGAGAAATCAACGACGAGCAATACCATAGGACCTCGCAATAATTATCTCTACCCCTCAGAAGGAATGAGGATATAAATGACAGAAAGACCAAAAAGAAAAGCGACAGAAGCAGGGTTCGAACCTACGCGGCCGAAGCCATGAGGTAGTTTGAACGAATTCAAATCTCACTCCTTAACCACTCGGACATTCTGCCATTTGATGTTGGATTGAGACATAATCTGCGGATATTCGCTTTTATGCAGGGGTGGTGAAGAGCAAAAAATATATCGACAGAAGCAGGGTTCGAACCTACGCGGCCGAAGCCATGAGGTGTTTTGAATAATTCAAATCTCACTCCTTAACCACTCGGACATTCTGCCATTAGATGAGAACTGGAAAGCGGGATCAGAGAATATTCGCTTTTGGACATGCCTAACCGAGGGGCAAAAAAAAACTCGACAGAAGCAGGGTTCGAACCTACGCGGCCGAAGCCATGAGGTATTTTGAACGAATTCAAATCTCACTCCTTAACCACTCGGACATTCTGCCAATTGAATTGAATTTCTCAGGACTCTACTATGTTATGTAGCCCGCACTTCCGATTTTCCCTCAGTCATCGTTTCCTCAATTCCGACCAATTCCATTTATTCGGCATAACGGCAAGTAAGTTTACGTTTGGCTGTACTGGGTTAAAGTAAACAACCCTGCTTTTCTTCACTAACCAGAAGGCTCATTACTTTTCCATTTTTGGGGGGACGGGGGAATAATGTTGTTCACGTCTATTAGGAAGTTAAATACATGGTATAGGTTAGCGCAGCAAAGCATTGAATGTACCACAGTAATGGCTTTTAAATGCTGTTTATTAGAGTGAAAGGTTTTATCAATCTGGTTCTAAATTCTTTTTAAATATTCTAATTATATGGATTCGGCTAAGAGTCGTTTATTTCTTGTCTTTGTTTAGTTTGGATTCAAATGGCCACAGCACTGGTTTGTACGCAATGCTCGTGAGCAATTAACTGGGTTCTGCAATGAATGGCTACAATTTTGGAAGCACCCCTGATCTATATGTACACAGAATTCATTCACCTGAACGCCTCACCGAAAATGGGGGTTATTTCACAAAAAAAAAAAAAAAAGGTGGAATTGACCTGTATTCCTTCGCGGACAAATAGTACTCAGTCATCTTTACCGGGTGGCACAATTACCTAGCTCACGCCAACCAAAAGACCCTTCGCCCTAAATTAACAAACAAATGATCAAAACGTTGATTGCTTCATTTTCACCCTTAATTTTGGAACGTGGCGGCGAGGACGTTGGCCAAGATCTACACCATCAATGCCACCTAGAACCCGGTAGGCGAATGCGTTTGCCGTAAAAACAGCAGCTCGCATGTTTCGTTCAAGGTACAAGCTAAATTGGGAATCATCTTTCCTTTTGCCATAGGCTTTAATAGCAAGTCAACTTGCAGGATCCGAGTCTTGAGCTAGGGTGGCCCAGACATTATGGTTCCCTTCCCCGGGTTCTGAGAATTCAGGGTAAATTGTCAGATGGCGTTCCCCAAAGTCCATCCATATCGGGAAGAAAATTTGCATATAGCATAAGGTTACAACCGGACCTCCTTGATGAGCCTTTTCTGGCGCTGTCATAGTATAGCCATGGATTGGATGGATATTTTCCCACTTAGACTTTGCTTTTGCTCCAGAGTTGAAGACTAACATTGGCTGGCACACAAATGACTGTCAGGATATCAACTCTGATATTTCATTTTGCGGGCTTGGTATGTCCCGGGAAATCTAATTTTGCAATAATTACTGTTTGTTTTCAACAGCTCACATGAATCAATAGCGTCTTGTGCTGTCCGGAAGCAAAGTGTCCAAAACGCCAAAAAACCTTCACCTCCTAAGATGCTGCCCGCAATCCTGATGCAGCTGCTCCTGTTAACATTAGATCCGCCATGCAAATGGTCCAAACGCCCAATACCCGTCCTAAAAGTGCATTTCATCCTGCTCCACCATCCTCCCAAGAATTAAGCTCTGGATGACCAATTCGTCATCCAATACCCGAATATTTCCCATTGCTGATTGTGCTGATTGTGCTGATTGTGCTGCTGGTGCCGACTTCCTTCGCCTTTTCCCACCTACAGCTTCAGGAGCCGAGAGGACTGACTCGACGGTGCCTGTACCCTTGTCAATGTACAACCAGTCAAACGAGTCCCCTGATTTCTGATGTTCCAACAACACCTCCCGAGCTTGTTGAACAGTGAATACCCGCGAGATCGATGGTCCAAGTACCCTGGCCAGGAAAATATATGGTTCCTTGGCTTCATTTCGTGACCTTCTTGAATCCACAACGACCAAGATCCGCTGCCCATCGAGTAGTCTAGGCCGTTGTTCAATCACCTCTACTAGACGCGCCTCAGTGGCCGGATATGGCGCAAGCATCCGTGATCTAATGGCGTCGCCCAGTACAGTAGATACACCTGCACAAAGGACATATGGCTCCCAGTCCACGATTGCGCCCTTATTCAGACACGCCGTGATCCATTGATGAGCAAGACAAGGCAGGCCCAGTGCCAGTGCCTGCATATATTTGGCCTTGCGCGAGTGGCCGTCTGCAATGAGCGCCGTGAAGCCACACTCCGAGCTCAATCTTGTAAGAGTTAAAGCGTCCTCCACGTCGATTACAGGACTGGTCGTATTCATGATAGAGGATTGCTCAAACATGTCTTGAAACCCCTCGGGTAGAATCGTGCCTCCAGCGTGTGCAATCTTGGTCTCTAGCTTACCGCGCTCCTGTGGCTTGACCTTGCTCGAGAAAGAAATGGCAAAGACCATGCCATCAAACAGTCGACCGCTCCTCTGTACTGGTCCGATGCTCTGCCTAAACGACCTGCTTGTCTTGGTGTATATCAAGCTCTTTTCCAGGGCACTAGCCGATGGTGAATGATGCAGTTCATCTGTAGACTCAGAGTCCAGTCGCGGCAAGCGCTTGGCCATTCGAGTTGCCCGGGTTACAAGTTGAGGCGACTCGGACTTGGCTCCTCGAGAGTCTCGCTTTCGGGGGCCTCGTGCCTTTACCGGAGATGGCATGTTTACCGACTCGGGCCGCTCAGACACGGGTGAATCCTGTGTTCCAGGTGTAGTTTTTGCAGAAGGAACAGGTGTCGTAGAGAGCATGCTTAAACTCGACGACGTTGGCAATACTTCGTCCGTTGACCGCGAGGCTAGGGGTGTGGCTGGATTGGTGTCACTGCGGCCAGAGCGAGTAGCCATGGGTGGCGGCAGCTCGTTTCGGGGCTTCTTAGGCGATCTCTTGGAGCCTCGCGGCGGCAAGCTCCTGGATTCGATCGGAGTGTCATCTTTTGGTGCAGGGGTCGTCTTGGCTGGAGGTTCCTCAGGCGTGGGCGATGGAACTTGTACCTCCGTTGCTGATGAGACAGGCTGAGGTTTTCGCTCATGATCAACTGTAATGGCATCCGAGTTGGAGGAGCTGATGAACAGGTTCCTGTGACGTTGACGGGCGTTTCGACCATATGTTCTTCTATTTCTTCTTTGTAGTGGTAGTGAAGAAGGGTCCTCGTCTTCCTCTTCAATTGCCTTGCCTTCCACATTATCCGGCAGAGTAGGCAGCTCGGGCTCAGAAGGCGGCAAAGGTGTAAAGTCCTGAGGCGCAGTCGCAGGAAGGGATGGCGCTGGGCTGGTTGCTGGAATCATATCCTCTTCGATTACAATTTTCTCCACTATAGTCGGCATAAGCGTGTCACCTTCGCCATCCACCTCGTTCCTGTTTTCGTCGAGCGCACTCCCACCAGGCGTAGCCTTTGTAGACCCGTCAGGAAGTGTGTCGGGAAGCGTATCGTTTGAAGCCACCACTGCATTCTGGGAGTTGGACAGAACCGGGGGAGCAGAATCGTCCCTTGGCTTGCTCAACACTGGCCCGTGGTCCGTTGGACCCATGACAGTCGATCCTGTCGACATCACCCTCCTTTTTTTCCTGGAAGGCGGCTCGCCAGAGTCTTGTCTCGCCCGGGGCGTAAAGCTAACCCTACCCATCTCTGCTGCAGCTTGAGCTCGTTTCCTCTCAATCTTCTTCTTCCGTTCCATGCGTCTGATGGCACTGTCCGAGTCGCTGTCCGAATCCAGAGGCGAGACAAAGGGCTCACCATGTGCCTTTCTTTCCTGGGACTTCTTCATCGGCACATAGTGCGCCATCGGCCCGTGGTCTGGAGATCGAGGCGGCGACTTGGGAGGAAGCGCCTTTGGTGTACGGCCGGGAGACGTGGGGGATTCTGGAATCATCTCACCACCCGTAGACCTGCTATGGGGCGGGGTCTTGGCTCCCTCCAAGTCCTCATCCCTGTCCCGCAGTGATGTGTCGGGGACTTCGTGTAGCCTCTGGGGGCTTGAAGTACGGATATCGGTTGGGGAGGAAACGTTGGCGCGGTTCTTCAGCGGGGACGTCTCGATGTTTAGAGAAATAGAGTGGCAAGGATTGGGAGAGGGTCGCGACGAGGTTGGACTGATTCTCTTTATGGCGGATGAGAACTGAGACTGGCCAAAGAGCTGGCTTCCGGCCAGAGGAGCCGTGACACTACCTTTGGCTGCAAAGGGATTTTTGGGAAGCGCAGGGGTCTCAAAGGGAGCGTCATGGGGCCTGTGGGGAGTAAAGGCGTGGCTCGAGTTCAGGCGTGGTGTCTCTTCCGGTTGTCTCCAATCACCTCTGGTGTTCTCAAAGCCGGCATCTTCAGACACTTGGGAAGACGGACGATTGATCTCACCGAGACCAAAGTTGACGGCGCCCGGGTCGTCACCGTGAAGTGTCTGAGGATTGTTGGAGGCGGGCTGAGTATTTCCACTGACGGGACTCGAGGGGACAACGTCGCAGTATTCGCTGTAGTCACGATCGTCGTTGACCTGGGTTGGAGTCTGCTGGGATAACTCCATCCTGCGGACGGCAGGCGGGGGTTTGATGCCGTAGTTGGGACGTCTCAGGGCAGCGTCGGACGCTTGGTTCGGGCGCGCAATGTCATGACGCGAGAGTGATGGCTGGGCAAAATCAACGGTGCGGGATTCGGCCGGCGGGATGGAGTTGGTGTGATTCGTTGCGGCTGCGACATGGCCGTCTTTTACATCTGGTGCTGCTGCTGATGTTGCTGCTGCCTTCTTTGGGGCCCCATATTGCTTTTGCGGAGTCAGTGCCATCCCGGTCGCTACTAGGCCAGCCCAATGTGGCGGATCACCAACCTCAGCGGGTCCTCGTGCAGCTTGTGCAGCACGACGCGCTCCAGCGACATGCGCGTCGCGGGCAGCTGCATTTGAGGATGAATTTAGGACTTCGGGATCGGACAGGGACAGTTGAAGCGTGTTTGCTGGCTTTTGCAGCGGGGAACATACCCTGGGCGGGGAGCTGCCGAGCTGTTTGTCGCGCGACAAATATTGTTAGCGCTTGCGGGTATTGTGAGTGTACAAGCACATCACACACAAAAAAGTTGCTTGCTTTTTTGAGGTGGAGTGCACATCTCGCAGTGATTGAGACGTACCGTTGCAACGCCAAACTCGTTCGTGTAGGCCTCTATAATGGCCTGGCTGTCCTGGGAGTCGCAGCCGCCCGCATGGGCTAGCGCTTGTGAGTGTGTCATTGTGAGGAGGCCGCGACCAGCATCATTTTCCTGCCCGATGACCCCCCCTGCGGATGGCAAAAGGAAGAACGAGAAGCGAAGTGAAGCGAATTCACGGGCGCGCGATTGCGATGCGATGTAGCAGAGTCCCGATCGGTTAAAATGCTAAAATGAATTGATCTGAGCGCCAGTGGACCGCCCCAGCAAGGTGCCGCCGGGGTTTCATTGCGCCAGTGCGACGCGCGGGCACGTGACAACCTCTTTATCCCATCCATCGAGCCTTTGTTGGGGCTCTCGAACTAACTGCTGCGCTGCCTCTTGGCCGCATCATTCAATCGCGACTATGTACATCCTTGCCGCTGTTGCCAACAAGGTTTGCTTCGTCGCGCTCTAGAATCAATCTGTAGTAATCCCACGCTCCGAGACCCGTGGCTGGCCTCAAATTCGGCTCTGTCTGCACCACTACAGCACTACACCGTGTTCCAGCATAAATTGGCATGTGACATCTTGGGCCGGGTTGCTTGCTAATGCATCTAGAGACTGCAAGACACGATGACCAAACAAGCCCGCTGCAGGCAATAGGCCATGTGCTGTGAATTCGCTCATTCTTCAATGTAAATCACCTCAGTCTCGCTTTTAAAACCAAGCCCAGAGTCCCGCGAGCACGTCAGAGCGAGGAGCCAAGGGCCACCCCTCACGCTGAAGTGCACTCCAAAGTCGTACCAGCTTGTCCCACGTTATCAATACGACCGCTGCTGGTACCTGTGCCGCCAAGCTCGGGAGCCCATTTATTAAAAAGAGCCCACGGCCCCCGGCTACAAAATGCCCTCGAGATCCCGCCCACCCGAGCTGCTTGAGTCGCAAGAGGCAATGGCTGAGCATCCACACGCACCGCGCGACCAGCTACCGCAGCGTCGTCTTAAACGCAGCCGTAGTCGCTCTCGCTCTCCCGAGTCTGTCGAGGCGGCTCAGTCTAAAAAAAGACAGTGTACCACTTGCGCTGATGACGCTGCTGACCAGGATGATGACAATTGGTCCGTTGCTGCCTCGGTCGGCGATGATCCCAGCTTCATGGACGACCACTCCACTAGTGTTGAACCGCAAGGACATCATGCATAACATGGCAATAAACCAGCCAGACCATCACTCTTTCGTCGAAACTAAACACACACACACACATCATACATACATCTATATACAAGGGTCAGTTCAACAAGGCACACACGTACACGGAAGAAAGGTCGCATGATATTTGAGGTTAGCTCGTTTTTTTGTATGTAGATATGATTAATCCTTCTGCAAATCTACTGCTAGCCTGCCTATTCACACTTGACCCGGAGTGTAAGTAATCTTGAACCATTATGATGGCGATGCAAAAAAAACCAAAAAACCAAAAAACCCCCCAAAAAAGACTTGCAACCGCTAAATCGAAGCAAACTGAAATAAAAGATCAAACCACATTAGTAGTCCCAATCATCGTCATCTCCCCAGTCGCCACCCGAGTAATCTGCCGCCGCATTCTTTGCCCATTTGTCTTCAACCGGAGCAGGCACAGCCTTTTCCATGACAGGGGCTGGCTCAAAGTGTTTAGTTGGAGGGCTTTTGATGGGAGGGCTGGGGATGCTGCTCTTGTTGGAACTTGGCGAGTTGGGGCCAGAGAAGAGAGGGGCAGGCGTCATGCTGCGCTCATCATCCTCTTGAGGGGGATCAGGCCGAGCATGTGGGCGCTGAGAAGGAAGTGAAAAGGTCGAGGGAGTCCACTCTGGGGAGGAAGAGCGCTCATTCAAAGGATATTGGCCGCCTGGAGGGGTGTTTGGGACCTGAGCCGGAGTTGGTGGTTGACCTGAGGATTGCATTGAGGATTTCACTGATGCTTGAGCGTGAGCTAAAGACTGGAGATCTGTAGATCGTCTGTTGACCTGAACAACCTGTGGTTTCAGTACAGGCTGAGGTTGGGCCTCGGAAACTTCAATAGTAGTTGATATGGATCCCGTGTCTGAGAAGCTGTCCCGGAGCCCTGGCCCTTCTTGAGATGATGGTGAATGGACCACGTCTGATGGGTGTGGGCTCCGCTCCGATGGGTGTGGGCTGCGAACAAGTTGAGACTCTTTCGACTGGGATACGGGAGGCGCCACCCGGAGAGGTTCCATGAACGGAGGCTTTGACTGGAGAGGCTCCGAACGAGGGGGCTCCATTCGGGGGGGTTCCATCTGAGGAGGCTCCATTTGAAGATGTTTCATTTGGGGAGGTTCTGTTTGAGGAGGAGGTTCCGATCGATGGGGTTCCATCCGAGCAGCTGCTGGTCGAGGCTGGACCGGTGATGGGGCTTTGGCCGACAAATTCTTGAATTCCTCAAATGGCGGATGGGCCTTTAACGGCTCATTCTGCACTGGCGAAGGGGTTTCTGATACTGGCATTGGCATTGGTGGCTCGAGTGAAGGAGCCTGAGTTGGCGGTGCAGACATGGGCTCGGGTGGGCGTGGGCCGTGACAAGGAGGAATCGGATTCGAGTTGATGTTTAGTGGAGTAACACCGGGAGGTAGATTTCCAGATGGTGGATACTGGGCCGGGAATTGTTGTTGTGCTGGTGCTATGTTTGGTTCGCCCAGAGGGGGTGGGTTGGTAGCCCATCCTGTAGGCCCAGGGCGATTTGTAGACATCACTGAGAAAGTCGAGACTTGTGAAGGGCCTTGTGTGGCAGGGCTAGAAGCAGCAGATTTGGAGCCTCCCTTGAGCCACTTGAACCACTTCTTCTCCTTGGGAGTCTCGGCTGTCGTCGGTGGTGGCACCGAGCCTGGCCGGGCCGTTGGAGACGGCATATTGTTAGGGTTCCATTGCGGCTGCCCCTGAGGAATCTGGACCGGTGGATACATTTTGCCGTTTGGTGCGCCACCCTGAGATGGCATCCGCATGTGCGGATTCTGCCCTTGAGGCGGCATTGGACCACCGGGAATCGGAGGACCCTGAGAATGTGTTCTCTGATGTTGCATCTGCCCAGGTTGCGGCTGTCCTTGTCCCGGGAATGCTCGCTGTGGTGGAAACTGCATGGACACAGGCCTTTGACCCTGAGGACGAACCTGGCCTTGGGGCTGTAGTTGGTTTGGTGGTGCCTGTGCCTTGGATGACTTTCTTAGGAGCGATGGACCCGAGGGCGGTTGACCTTGCGGAGGCACTTGAGCCTGAGAAGGCATCTGACCTTGAAGAGGGATTTGGGGCTGGGGTGCCTGGGTTTTGGGTAACTTTGTTTGCAATGACCCTTGGCCTAGGGGTGGTGGGCCTTGAAGAGGCATCTGCCCTTGGGGTGGCATCAATCCATCTGGTGGCATTTGGCCCCGTGGCAGCATCTGGTTGCCTGGGAGCATTTGACCAGGAGGAGACAAAGGACCCCGGGGCGGAACCTGACTTGGATGAGGTGCTTGTCCCTTTGAAGGCTTTCTCATTAGAGGCGCCAAAGGTTGGGTAGGTGCCTGCCCTGGAGGATACATTGGCCCCTGCTGCGTTTTCCCATTGGGGCCTTGGGCAGGGGGCATCTGGCCCTGTCCAGGGACCATCTGCTGAGGTGGTAAACTGCCCTTGTGCCATACAGGAGCCAAAGCACCTTGTGGTGGGTTATTGTGCATGTCTGGCCCATTTTCTTCCTGCAGACTCTGTCGACGACTGCTCATGGGCGATGGTTGAGCCGATGTCAACGAGCTCCGTCTTGTTTGCCTATGCGAACGACTCGACGAACGACTTAGTGCCATATTTGCAACCTCATCACGTTCTTGAATGCTGCCCAAGCCTTGCGGGCCCATGGGCGGCGATCCAGGATAAGGAACAGTTCCTCCGCCAGGAGTCAACTGCGGTGGGGGAGCACCTCCCTGTTGCGCTTGACGCAGCTGCTGAGCCTGGTTCACCATTTCGGGATTTATGCTAGGAGGAGCAGCGGACAGCGGCGACTGGCCGGGAGGCAAGGAATTGCGCTTGGCCGAGTCGGCTCGGCCCAGCGACTTTTTGCGCAGCTTGTTCTGAGCAGCTACCGCATGGCCCTGGCCTTCGATATTCTGCTCCGGGAAATATGAGCTAGGATCGTTCTGCGGAGGAGGCATCCTACCAGATCCAGATCCTAGCGAGGGAACTTGACCAGCACCCTGGACGTTGGGGGGAGACGGTGACAGGCTGGATTGGCTGAGAGAGATGGCTGCCGAGGTCCGGCGGCTTTCCATCGGCGAGGGCGTTTTGAGGGAGAAAGCCATGCTTGTGGGTCTCGAGTCAGGGGAAATATCACCCCCCATGGCCGAATGGCGTCGGTTGTTAGGAGGCGTCTGCGCAATAGGATGGTCATCAGGGTAAGGAGCTGTGCTTTGTCGACGCAGCGGCCGTGCCTCGTCATCAGGATAAGGGGCAGTGTTCTGCCTCACCGGCTTGGGATCATCAGGTGGATACGGTGCCGTGTTCCTGCGAATGGGTTTGGGGTCATCTGGGGGATACGGAGTAGTATGGCGGGCAATGTTTTGGCCAGCAGTCACCTCGCCAGGAGGGGCACTGAATGGGACGGCCTGTGTCGGGGGAACAGTTGAAGACATTCCTTGAACACGATTCTGATGAAGGCCCATGGCCTGATGCTGTTGCTGCTGCATCCCTGGGCCTTGCTGACCGGGTAGAGCACCACCTCCTGCCATCATACCCGGCATCACACTCATTGGCCTTAAGGGCCGCTGGCCATTTTGTTGTTGCTGATCTGGCAACGGCGGCTGCGCCCCGGGAATCATAGAAAGAGGTCTTGCTGGTTTTCCTGATTGACCTTGCTCTGGGAGTGTATTGACTCTTTGAATGTCCATTCGTGGCTCAGCATTTGTCTGCTGCTGCTGCTGCTGCTTCATGGGAGAGGGGGTCATAGATGGGGGATGCTGGCCTGCCTTGGGAGGTACATAAGCATGTCCCGGCTGCGGCCCCTGGCTCGGGTTGAGAGACTGGAACTGCGGTTGCTGGCCCGGTTGTGATATGGCTCTCCCGCGTGCCGGTCGTAGAACAGATGGATACTTTGTGAAGTTGGCTTCTGGCGTTTGTGGGCCCTGTCCATTCGTTATACTGGACGGTGGAGCTGGAGAAGTCGTTCTGGCGGGCTTCAAGACGGACGGAACATGTCCCATTCCTTGCGAATGTGGGATCTTTGGCGGTACACCCGGAGCGGGCCCGGGACCCATGCTCATGTTCGGCGGGGGAGGGGCCTTGGGGTCGAATTGTCGATCAAAGGGTTGCTTCGGTGGCACCCTCGGTGCTAGGGCGGCTGGAATATCTGCATGGCTGACATTTGAAGGCGTGTTCGTTCGGGCGCCCACCGCATGTGATTGCTCATTGAACATAGTCATTCGTCTCTCGTCCTTGCCTCCCTCTGGTCTCGTCGATCCTGGCTTTGCTGGGACACCACTGCCGGGCGCACTAGGTTTATAAGCCTGATATCCTCGACTCTCATCCTCCTTCAGCCTCTGCTTGTCACTAGAAGGTGATGGATCGTCTTGCTCCATGGAATCCAGTTGTTTCTGCTTCCGCTTGTGTTCCTGTACCTGTTGCTGCCGGAGGCGCTGCTGCTGCCGGATGGTTTCCACATTCATCTTGGTTTCGTCGGCCCTTGATTTCTGCTCCATTGGGGTCGTCGTATCTGCTAGCTCAAAATAGCCCTCGGGTACAGCTGTCTCTATCGGGGCCAACACACTGTTGTCGGCCATCTCGATTGGATCGGGGTTCGTCTCGCTTGGTGAAAGAGCAACGTCTTCGCTGGGCATTTCAGCAACAAACCCGACCGGGTCAAACTGCTGTGGCTGGCCAATTTCGCGGCTGTCGATCATATGGACAGTCGGCTCTGGGGGTGGTGCTTGCACCATAGGTTCTCTCATGACAAAACCACCCATCAAGAACTGGTTCGCGGGTGGGGCTAGTTGGACACTCGCCCGGTTGACCTCGCTGTTCGCGACTTGAGGCGTAGTTCGCTCGCTTGCAACAGGACTTACACCTTTGCTAGGAGTAGGGCTTACACCTTTGCTAGGAGCAAGATCTACACGCTGCTCGATGCCGCCGGCTACAATCCTCCTCGCGGCCTCCTCCTCCTCCTCAGCAAGGGGGCTCACGTCGTTGTAAGTGCCGGGGCCGAGAAACATGAAGTTCTCGGGCTGAAACACGCCTTCATCGCCGCCTTCATCCTCCCAGACAGAGCTCACGGGACGGGCCGATGCAGACATGCGGCTCTTCCCCCCAGCTTCTTTTGCCGGCGTGCCAGTCGAAGTCCTCGCGTTGGTGCCCGTACTGCCATGGCGTTTGATCTGTTGCTGCGACTCGAGGCGTTCCTCGGGGGCTAGGGTCGGGACTGGTGTGGCATCGTCGACAAAGTCTGGGAATTCATCGCCTTCGCTGGGGAAATGGTACTGGATGTGGCCGGTGGGCGTGTACTTGTAAAACCACCGCGTGCCGTCGTAGTCCCATTCCCAGCCCTCGGGAAGGCCAGCCATGATGTCGTGTGTTTACCCAACGTTCTGGGTTGGCGGGGATGCAATGTCGTATCGCGTAGTTCGGGGATTAACTCTAATAATATTTTTATACTCGGGGGTGATGTTCTATTGGGCTCCGCAGCTCCGCATCGTTTGGGATCGTCGGGTCGTTTTCGTTGGGTGGCGGAAATCGCCTCGTCGGAGAGATGGTTGATGTCGGGCAATTAGTTACAGAGCGGCATGTACAGGCCCAAAGGCACTACAGCTAGCTTCGGCTTGGGAGCAGGAGAATGCGGGCGGCAACTAGAAGCCAGCAGCCACAGTTGTTTGCTTTCGGGGTTTTCTGTCGCGAGATGTGCCACGTCGACTTGTCACCTGCGGTCGTGCCTGAAACCTGAGGTCGACGATGGGACGGGAGTGGCACGAACGACGACAGCACAGCACACAGACGCAGCCGTAGACGCAGGGCGGCATCGGCAGCATTAATCAATGCCCTCCAGGGTCCATTTGGGTCCAGCCTGAGAGCCACGGCGCTGGGCCGCCCACTAATGTCAAGCCATGGCTGAGCTGAGCCCTTCAGCCGCATCGTTATTGGACATGGACCGCACCTAGGCACACCTTGTCGCGCCTTGTGAAGCGCCTCCAGCGAGTCCAGACGCCATTTACTGCTGCACCGTTTAGCGCGGCCTAAGTTTTTGGGTTTTATGAGTTATATGAGTCGTCAACGTCGTCTACTGCCTCGCGTCCTGTCATGCTCATTCCGTTGCAGCCAGCACGAGGACATCTCTGCATTGCCCGCAGCTACTCACTCGTGTTCCAGCAAATGCCTCCTCTCACTGTGCTCCGCTAACCAGAATCAACCTTGCAGGGCTGAACAATCGAGGTTGCACCACCCCTTGGTCCCCACTCCCAATCCCTGCTCCGACTCCATCGTGGATGGCAGTGCTCGGATATTTCCAGTGTCAGAACCCAAATCGATTCACTGAAACAAGCAACCATTGCGGCGCAACTTCTTCTCAAAATTGTGTTCGTGTCTCAACGACCCATTTCATTTCACGCTATCGACTCAAATCTCATCCTTTGTTTCCATATAATTTCCTCCCCAGTGATATTTCCTCCAAGGTCCCAATCTTGGTTCCAAATTTGACTCGGACAGAACAAAGAAATCGTAACATGACTCTCTAGTGGATCAGAGCCACTCATTAGCAGCCACACGTCAAGGCTCGTGGCGCAAAATCAAAAGAAAGGAACGTAATAACTCGCAAAGGAACAAAACAATATTTCTATATATCGCACTTTTGAATCGTCGTAATCTGTCGTTATTTAGGAGAATGTCTTCTTCACACAATCTCGGGTGGTTTGGAAACCTTGGATTTGCTGCGCATTCGACCGCCAAAGATGCGAGCGCGGCTTTCCTGCCCCGTACTCGCACGCTCAATGCCCGATGAGCTTGCTCGAGGTGATGCCTCTCCCTCCACCCTTGCGGCATGTTTCTTCTCCCTAATAGAAGCAAGCCGGTGCGCATGCACATGGTCTCTTCGAGTTTCAAACACATCCTGGAAATCGCCCAAGCCCGCATCGATGGAACCTCGATCTGCACGTTCCGCGCGGTCCGAGTAGTTTGAGAATTGTCGGGACACGGGTGGCGCCTCGGCCGGTGCCCTGGGGTTTTCCTGGATCGGTTGATCTCTTCCATATGCTGGTGGAGGCTGTGAGCCGGTCCAGTACACTGGATGATCCCGGCTTCCACCGGGCTCAACTCTGAATGGGGACTGGATACCCAGATCCACCATCTGCGTCATGAGCTCAGTGCAGAATCTATTATGGCGGTTGAGACGCAACAGCTCGTTCTGGTAATTGCTCTTGTGGAAAAAGATAATGTTTATCGTGCATGATCGCACCTCTTCCAATGTGCACATCTCGCTGATGATCCGAGGCTGGTAGTCACGCTTATTGGCCAAGCAGAAGTTGAGCATTCGGGCCTTGAGTTCCTCAATAAGATGGGTAGGTGTTCCGAAGCGCATCTTCAGTTCGATTGGATCGGCTAGACCATTGGATCGTCGCTGGTTGAGAATGAAAAGGGTGTTGAGTAAAGAATTGGGGGCCTGCACGATGTGGCCTTGCATTTTCTTAAACTCGGTGTAGAGAAGAGAAATCTCAGTCACGTAATAATCGTCACCCATCATGGCATCGCCAGTGGAACCATACACAGTCACTCGGTCTCCAACATCAAAGGGGTGCTTGATGAAGACGAAAATAATGGACTGGAGGAACTCCTGGGCGGTGGCTTGAAGCAGCCAAGACAGGCCTAAAACCACAGTGCCCGCGGATCCGAGAGCCGATGCGGCCGAGCCAGAGACGATGGAAATAAAGACGATGATACTGATGATGGTGATAATGAAGAGGAAAACCCTGTCGAGCTTGTTGATGACGGAATCAAGATCTTTCAGGGAAGCCGCGATTGCCTTCTTCTCAAGGTGAATTTCGTTTGTGATGGCTTCAAACTCATCCAGTGAAATATCTCCATTCATGTCCTTGTCGAACATGGCAAATGCAACTTCGGCTTCCTCTTCGGCAGTGAAAACAGCCTGCAAATCCTCGAGGTAGACAAGGTCACGGCCCTCTTTGACGACGCTTCGATATATCAGTCGAGCTAGAGTATGAGCCGACGAGGTGGTTCGCAGCAGCTCCGATACAACCTTTCGAGGGTGGTTGTTGTTGACTTTGCGGCCAATCAAATCGTTTCCGACACGACCAGCAACATAGCCGACCTTGCTCCAGGCTTGTCGCGCATTGTCTTGAAGTGCCCGCATAGGTGTCTGAGTACCGCTGACGCTGGTACTGTTTCCCCGCTGCCAGAATTCGTCAGTTTGCTCGTTGCGAGCCTTGGCATACTCAAACAGCGCCACAAGTTGCTGGATATCAGTCTTGTTGTTGTCAATGCGGGTGGCGTATGTTCGCTGGTGAAATGAGGTGGCGATCCACTGGATGAGAATCTTTTCGACAAAGTTTCCCGCTGCCAAGGTAAACAGAGCGATAATGACCTTGTTCACGATGCCAATCCATTTCTGCTTCGCATCGTCTTCTTGGTCTTTGTTGACAGGAACTCGATGATCGTCGACTGTTGGCATAAAGGAGATGAGGACAGCAAGCATCCAAAGAAACAGAGCTGTGGACAGCTCAAGTTGCGAGCCAATATCCCTCCACTTCTTGTGAGTGGTCGAACCAAACAGCTTCGCAGTCATCTGGAAAGTCCACGGGATCATGCTGGTAATCATCTTTGACACCCACAGCGAACCCCATACGATTTCAAGCCAGATGCCAAACCACATGACATGTACGCCACCCAACCCACCTACAGCTCGATGCTTCTCATTGTCTGCGAGAGCTCCGAGGAGCACAGGGATCAACAATATAGCAGCACCTGGGATGAGGTACACAATGTATCTGACGGAGCGAGGGAACTTGCGAAGAAACACCCAGAGCTTCACCAAGGCGGCATTGTTGTCTCTTTTCTTTTCGGGGTGAAAGGATTCCGAAGGCATGGGTTGGTTAAAAGCATCCTCTGGCTCCACGTTGTAGGCTCGTTTAGAGTGGCCATCTACCTCTTCCTGGGATATAGCTCGCTCGACTCGAAGTAATTCCAGATCGTCGTTGAAACGGGTGGCGTTGGCTCGCTTTTCCGACGGGGAGATGGCACCACCCGAGTCGTGATTGGCCGTCAGTGTGTTGAAGGTATCAAGAGACGGCGCCGAGTGCTTTTCATTAAATGGGCGTTCTGGTGAGCTGTCGGGCTGTTTATCAGACCGCAGAATCTCGCCCTCGGCTGGCGGTGGGGGATCTGTTGTCCCCATGTTGACTTTGGCTGTTCGTTGCCAAACTCAGAATAATCTGCCGGCAGGTATTTGGGAGTAAACAGGAATTCCACTGGCAACACCTCTATTAATAAACGGGTGGCGTCAGGTTGGGGTAATCGACCGAAAGTCTTGGGCTCAAGGGCAGTGACGACGCTGTGGGGAGCGAGTGACGAAATACCCACCCGACAATTTGCACAGAAGCAAGATCGAGAGGGAGAGGAAAGAAAAGAAGAAAAAAGGTGGAGTGGATCACCGGGAGGTTTGTGATGACATACGTGATTGGAATTCGAAGTTTCGAAGCCGAATATTCGAGCAACTTTAGCGACCGCCGAAGGGGTGGGGGTGGTTTAAGTTATCACCGAAACCATTCAGTTCGTGTAGTGTCGTATTAAAGCGGCAGCAAACCCTGTGCAAACAGGAAGAAGCTCCTTATTGGGAGGGAGCTCTGAAAGGCAAGCAAACGAACAAACAAACAGGGCGAAGTCGACAGCGACCGGGAGCTTGTCAACATTTTAAGAAATGCCAAGGTCTGGGGGATCAGGGAAAACAAGAGAACCGAGTCCAGATTAACTTAAATGAGGGAATGGATCTAGTTCCACAGTTTTCCCTCGACCCATATCGCCATTGCCAGTCATGTTTGAGCTTCATCTCATCATCTGGATGTTCCTCCACCTCCTACCCTCCCTCAAGCATAGATACCAGCGCTGGGTTGGCTGGAAGCTGGACCCTGGTGGTCCAAAAGAAGCGCACGCGGTGGAGCCGCCGGACCAGGGCCAAGACTAGCCACCGGGCCCACGACGGGGCCTTAGCAGTCCCATCAGTCCCATCAGCATCATCGACCGCGGAGCTTTGGCCGGGTGGGCCATGGACGTGGAACCTGGAACCTCCCAACTTGGGAAACCCGAGGGTGCCGGGCCTCGCAATCACCTGGAGCCGACTTTTCTAGGCGCCGCAGACACTGCCGCGCCCAGAGCTTGCTGTGTGGTGGGTGGTGCCATTGAATCGAACTGAAGCGTCGATCGGGAACACGGGGGGCCCTTGGCGCGACGGGGGCTGTCGGATCCGACCCTGTGCTGGCACAACGCGAGACGGGCTTGCTCTGTGCTTTGCGCCGTGCTCTGCTTATGCTTTGCCTCTGCTCTTCAGCGACGGCCAAGCGGACGGACGCGCACGCCTATCTCACCTATCCGTGAGTGCCAGAGGCAAAAACCCGGCGTGGCGCTCTCTGAAGATAAGCCCCTTGGCGTGCTGGGCAAATCCGGACTGTGCGAGATGTAAATCCTTGCCCTCCCGAGCGTCAACAGCAGGCTTAATATTTCCCAGCCGAGCCCACAACCTGGCCAGATCGAACAATTGGGATCACCACTGACGTCACCCGGCAGCGGATAAATCCCGTTGAGAGCCAACATTGCGCGTTGTGCGCCTGTCGGGGTGCAAACGCACAAAAGGGAAAAAAAGCCCGCACGCCGTGGGCGGTTGAGCCCATGCGAAACATTGTGACGTCGATGTTGATCGCGATGGTGGACTGACAGATGCGGCGGCCTGGAGGATGAAGCAACAGAGGCATGATTGGACGCCGCGTCACATGGCGGCCGCTTAGGAAAAAATGGCAAGCTTTGGCATGCGAAAGCTCTGTTTCCCCTGCATTCCCGCACTGACATGCCACACCCAGACACAGGCCAGCTCCCGGCACACCGTCTATATCAAGCATTCGCTGCATCTACCACTGTGCAACTCCCGAGAAAGTGGGTGTGAAAGCTCAGTCCGCCGAGCGAGCCTCAGACTGTGGAACTGTCCGCGCACAAAATCCTAATAATGGAAAGAAAAAAAGTTACCGGGACTTCTCTCAGCACTCCTTAGACGCAATGCGCGTCGTGGCAAGGTAGGAAATACGCATTCCTCCCCAGCCCTCGCCTCTACTAGGACCTGCCAAGGGCTATAACCCAACGACATGCCCACCCTCCCAAATTTATCCAGTGTCGCAAGTGTCTAGGGGAAGCTCTCCGGGCTTTAGCCAATCCTGACCGCCGCCACTAACGGTTTCACATGCTGGAAGTGAGCGCCCGCAGCCATCCAACCATCGAACACATGTGGACTGGCCATCCCTCCTTAGCGCTCCCGTTAATTCTTCGGGACAGCACGGTGATCTTGCCAATCTTGCCAAGGGAGGGAAAAAAAAGTCAAAAAAAGACAAAGATAGAGGATGGGTGATCCGTTTTTAATTTATGCTTGCAGGATATCGTGATTTGGAATCAGCGCTTCGCCACTGGGGTTGGAATCTCTTCCGTGGTAGTCTGTAGAAAAATGGAAACAAAACAAACGACAATCAAACTGATAAGGCCTGAGACAAATTGCTATTATTGTTAACTTGATTGCAAAGTAGATTTAGCGTCTTCGCGCCGTGTTTTGTTTGGACGGTTGGACGGGTCGTGCCCGTCGTTCGAGCACACTGGGCGCTGAGCCTCACTTCTCATCCATCCATCATCCCAGGGTCGATGAATGGTATGAGGAGTGGCGACATATCCCAACATCCTCGACAACTTCCAACATGGCTCCCTTCCTGCAAACGGTCAAGGTGGTTCTATTGGCAGCCATTTGTCCAATGCTGCCCAGTTGGGATAAAACTTGATTGATCCAACCAGTCCCAAACAAACTCCTCGTACTTCCTAATTAAGGCATAACGAATTGGTGGGCCCGCAAAACCCACCTCTGGCGTATTGAACCCACCGAAATATCATGGAACAGTAAAGCTATAATGCCTGGAGAGGTTCATCCGCCTTGCATCTCGCTTAAACCTGCTTCTCATGCATCGGTCGCCTCTCATCTTGTTTGCTTACAAGCATCAACACAATTTCACTTTACAAGCAAGCATTCAGACTGGCCAAATACCAATCATATTCTTAAAAATCCAAACACTGCAGCCTTGTATGGATAGACAGATTGTCCGTCTCCATCGACGTTTTATTCTAGCCTGGGTACTAATGCCAACCCACAACGCTAATCAATACACGTCTACGCAATCTTAATGCTCCAGTCAGATCCAATCTTGGCTCCTACTCTGCCGACCGTCGCAAAGGCGGCACGACCTCCCTTGACATCGTGGTATTGGACCTTGGCCGACCAAGTCTCGCCATCAGACTCAACCTGGACCTCCTTCTGGTTCCAGGCAGCCGGTGCACCAACAATGATGATCTTGTCAATAGACACCTTCTCTATGGCCTTGAGCCACTCACCAGCCTTAATAGACTTGGTGTCACGACCCTCGGCGTCAACTGAAGTCAGGGTGTTGTCGCTAAGAACAAACTTGCGGTGGATATACTGTCCTTGCTCGTGATCAAACGAGTCTCCGTCATCTGCATACAGCTCACCTTCGGCGGTTCCAGCCTTGGAAACGGAAACCACAAGCGTGTAGTCGTCAAAACGCATCATGGCGCTCGATCGACGAGGAATATCACGGCGAGGAATAATGTGACCACCACGCAATAGCATGGGGATGCGGTCCAGAGGAGCGGACACTGTCAAGTGCTTGCCCTTTTGTGTCTTTTGTGTGTTGTAAGTAAAGTAGTCATAGTAGACCTCCTCATCAGGGATCCAGATATCGGCCGACTCCTTGTCCTTCTCAACCACAGGCCTCACCAGGATACCGGTCGATCCCAGGAAGAACTGGTCGTCAATGCCGAAGCCAGCCTCCTCAGACGGGTGAGTCCAGAACATAGGTCGAATAATGGGGCTTCCATCTCGGTTAGCCTCGTAAAAGGCAGTGTACCAGGCGGGGAGAAGGCTGTATCGGAGTCGCAGTGCGGCAGTCACCATGTCCGTGTATGGCTCGCCGAGCAGGTAAGGTTCACGGCGACGCGAATCGATGTGAGCATGGGCTCGGAAGAAGGGGTAAAAGGCACCAGCCTGGTACCAACGAACCTGAAGATCCTTGTCTGGGTTGCCAAAGAAGCCACCGACATCAGCTCCAGCAAACGGGAATCCCGAGATACCCTGGTTCAGAACCATGGGGATGGAGGCTGCCAGATGGGGCCACTCGGCTTGGTTGTCGCCGGTCCACATGGCTCCCAGTCTTTGAGATCCAGAGTAGAATGATCTGGTCAAAATGAATGGGCGACGGAGCTCTCCCTTCTTGCGGGAAAGCATGGCCTGGAAGGTTGCATTCTGGAAAGTCAAGCCGTTGAGATTGTGGATGTCACGGTGCTCCCAGTTTCCAAAGTGAATGTTGTCTTTGGGCATGGTCGTCTCAGGTCCGTTAAAAACGGAGGGCTCGTTCATGTCGTTCCAGATAAAGGTGTTTTCCAGCGTTCCCTTGAAAAAGTCATATTTGAAGAGAGTCTTCCACCACTCAATAGCCTTGGGGTTGAAGCAGTCGATCCAGTGCGACGATCCGGGCCAGCACCAGCCCTCGTAGATCTTATTCTCCTTGTTATGGACAGCAAGATCTTGAGAAGTTAGCTGATTGTGAACAATGTATCCATCCAGGTTCTTGATATGAGGATCGATGAGAACCACCAGCTTTCGTCCATGAGCGTCAAGCTGCTGACCCATACCGATAGGATCAGCAAAGGAGTGAGGCTCCCAGGTAAAGTATTTCCTGTCATCAGTGTACTCGAGGTCCAGCCAGATGACGTCATAGGGAATCTTGGACTTATCCATCTTGCGATCAACGTCCTTGACATCGTCGTCGGAGATGTAGTTCCATCGGCACTGGTGGTATCCGACAGCAAACTCCTGAGGCATGGCCGTGTAGCCAGTCAACTCGCCGTATGTCTTGGTCAAGTCGCCGGGGGTAGGTCCCATCAAGACGAACACATCAAGGATACCAGCTTCGGAAATCCAGTGGGTGTGGGTGCTCTTCTTGGAGCTACCGCCCATGCTCAGAGGGTTGGTGCTATCCTTGGCCTTGGTGATGTCAATCCACGTCTCGGCAACATTGAGCCAGAAGACACCAACGGAGGAATCCTTTCGGTGAGCCTGCATGAAAGGAATCGCGCCGTAGAGAGTCATGGGGCTGTCCAGGATGTACTCAAACACATCAGTATTGTACAGTCGGTATGGCTCCTCAAAGTTGCCTTCGCCGCCACGAGTTTGCTTCAGCGACAGGGGTCCAGTGTGCTCAGGAATACCAAACACATGCTCATAGCCAGGGAAGGTGATGTCCAAGGCGATGCTTTCAGGGCCACGAGGCTTGGTGTCAGTGTTTCCACCGAATGTCTCATCCCACCAGGTGTTTTCTTCCTCTGGTGCTTCCTCACCGTCCTTTCTCTCAACCTGAGGTCTCCAGTGCTCCATGTTGAGCAAGCCACGGCTGTTGAACTTGACATGAGAGACCCCATCTCGCACGAAGTTAATCTCGAAAGGTGAGAACTTGACGACAGCCTCGTATTTGGACTCGGGGCCATAGGCAATAACGAGCTGGGCCTCGTCCTGAGACGAAATCTGGGCGTTCTTGTCTAGCTCAAGTCCACCAACAATAACCCAGCTGTCGGCCTCATTATACCTCTCTTTTCTCGCAGGGCTATCGTTTCGAAGGACGATATCCTTGTTTCGTCGCGTTTCTTCGTCGACAGTGACTCGGGCTGTACCCGACTTTAGAAGGGAGATGGTCAAGGGAAGGCGAACGGTTTCGCCCTGCTCATTGATGGTCTTCACAACCAAGGCCTGAAGCTGTCCATCGCTGAATGAAGTCGAATCAGAAAGAATATTGTATGGCGAGTTCCAGTTAGAACCCTGGGCTACTGCGTTGTCGGCGTAGGCACGGTTTCGTTTGCAAAAGCCAGACTGGTGGCATTTCTTGAAGTCGTTTTCCTTGACGGCAACTAAATTCAATTGTCAATAAATACAGTGTACAATACTACGATGCATGCATAAAACGGGCATACCGGCAGGTTGGAGGAAGCAGAGCAAGGCTCCTAGTACGAGAAGCAAGGCTGTCCATTTAGAGGACGAGGCCACGGTCGACCTCATTGCGACTGGCGCGGTCGAGGACCGTCAAAGGAAAACGCAAACAGAAATAGACAATGTAGATTAGATGGATATGAGCCGAAGTGACATTTGGACAATTGAAAAAAAACGGATTCACAGCACCAGTTGGATAGTACTGTGAAAGTTGTGGCTCGCGTCGACGTCCTGATGCGGTCTCGGGACTGGACTGAACGTTGTTGAAGGTCAAGCTGTCCCCTAGGTCGCTGGGGCAGCCAGGTGGCCGAGCTCTACGCCGAAACAGGCCTAGCCCGTGCACCGAGACAAGCAGCGGTGGAGTCAGGGGATGGAGGGGCACAGCCGCGTTACATGAATACGACCCGACTTAGGGATATTGCCCCCCTTTCGTGTCTTGGGTAGCTTACCGCCTGGACCAAACTCTGGATCGAGGTGCGTGCACTGTACTGAGAGACTGTAACCACATTGAAGTTCACGGTTGGCTTTGGTCGAGTTCAGCGTTGAGTGTTGAGCTTGAGATTTTTTTGCTTCATTTTTAAGTTTTAATATTGCAGTTCGCTTGCTATTAGCTTGCTATTCATGGTTTCGGGATTACAAACTCCGTTCCAAACCTCCTCCTCTTCAACAACCTGACAGCTGTTGTTAAGCAACCAACCCAAGCTTCATCCGACCTCTCACATAGTCACGTGTCCGTGCGAATTGTTTTACTACAGATCACTGTACTGCCCCTCAACGCCAACTCATCATGGCCAAAGACGACAAGCAGCAGGACGGACCCCACCAAAACAGGGACCCCGCTTCGGGCGCTGAGCAGCACCCCGATCGCCAGCACAACCCGTTACGGAGGACAACGGAAAATCTACCCCCACTAGTTTTTATCCTGCTCTTCTTCCTCCTCCTCTTTTACTTCTTCTTTTCTCCGACCCCCTCCAGCCTTGAATCTTGTCCAGTCGTGCCAGATTCTTCATCTACTTCAATTTCTCCTCCAATTCTCAAAAACTACACTCCAAAACAATCCAAAATGGGTGCTGCTAACGAGCGAACGTGAGCTACCCCACCATTACCCCTCCAACTTGAGACGTGTTCGTGTCCTAATGCTGTTCCAGTTTCATTGCTATCAAGCCCGATGGCGTCCAGGTAAACTACTAAAAACCTGAGGCTGTGTTGATCAACGGGACTTGAGTACTGACATCCCTCCAAGCGTGGTCTGATCGGCCCCATCATCTCTCGCTTCGAGAGCCGCGGGTAAGACTGCCTTGTTTTGTTTTTTTCTATCTTTTTTTCTCGTCGTACATTCTTGAAGATTCTAACATGAGAATAGCTTCAAGCTTGTTGCCATCAAGCTGGTCAGCCCCGGCAAGGAGCACCTTGAGAAGCACTGTATGCAATCGCCGCAAATCTCTTTGTCGCTCCCTTCTTGCTGACCGCCCCCTTAGACGCCGACCTCAAGGAGAAGCCCTTCTTCAAGGGCCTTGTCGAGTGTGAGTGCAATCCTTGGTCTGCTTATGTCTCGGCCCAAGACTAACATTGAAACAGACATGAACTCTGGCCCCATCTGCGCCATGGTCTGGGAGGGCCGTGATGCCGTCAAGACCGGTCGCAGTAAGTTTTACTAATATTCTACTGTCCACACCCGTTATGCTCACACCGCTCTCCAGCTCTCCTCGGCGCCACCAACCCCCTTGCCTCCGCCCCCGGCACCATCCGTGGTGACTTCGCCATCGATGTCGGCCGCAACGTCTGCCACGGTTCCGACGCTGTTGAGAGCGCCAACCACGAGATTGCCCTCTGGTTCAAGGAGGGTGAGGTTCTCGAGTGGAAGTCCGCCCAGAACGACTGGATCTACGAGAAGGCTTAGATTGTCAACTATTTGGCACCCTGAAAAAAAGCAACAGAAAAGCACATGAATGGCTGATGAGTTGATATCTCACCGGGTACAAAAATCCAAAGACATAAAATCCTCTCGACATGACTGTCCTATACTCTACCGTGAAGTGATGCCTTGCTACGACTTTCGATTCAAAAGACCTTTAGCTCTCATGAGAACACCAGCGAACCAAGGTGTGGCCCACACGCTGGCAATTATTCTAACAGGAAGAAGTGCTTTTGTGATGGCATAGGCGAGAGCTACCTCAACTACCACCTTGTATCTTCCATCGCCATCATGCCAGCGCTGGATAGCCTCTTCCCCCTTGTCCCCACCTGCTGCAGCATCCAGTGACCTTTTATCTTCCCGTTCAAACCCGAACCAACCCTTGCGTTTGAAATATCTCTCGAACCGAGAAACTCCGTCTTGGACATAGCCCTCAAAGTTACCAGCCACGTAGCTGAGAGGGATGTAGTTTGTATAGTGGAAAATGCCAAAGAGACCAAGCACCGGTACCATGGCTGTGATCTCGTGCAAGATCAGAAAAGAAACAATGTGTGATACGGGTGCGTTTCGTAGCCCATTAGTGTACTTTTGTAATCGTCGAGGGAGCTTCGCGGTGATGCGGTCGATTCGAGATGCCTGGGTCGATTCTGCGCGCACAAACGGTCGGGTGACGCGGAGCGAATGAGGCCGAAGTAATGGGCGCCAATTGAAGAATATGGGGTTGCGCTTCATATTTTGGGTATTGGCTGTGTGGGAGTAGCTTAGGTCAAAATCTTAAGGCGTCGTAGAGCTCAGAGCGACATTGATCTCTCTGATGGTACTTGTCGAAGGAAAGCTGACTGACGGGATTGCTCTGTGGAGTTGAATGATCGCCGAGCTCCAGGGTAGCCCAGCCCCAAAATCAGCCCAACCAGTCACATTGAACAGTGGTGTTTTTATTTTGTATTTTTTGGGGGGGTTTTGTTTATAAATAAACGGGCAGTATGATGGATTGATTGATATTAATAAATTTAATACTGCAAATTATACAGACTTGAAAAGCGCATAACCACATTGTCTGCTGGTAAATGCATTTTAATACTGTCGAGTTTTCATAATCTGAACTAAAGGTTTTCAACTCCCAACCGATGAAGTCAACACCCAATTTATCTCATTCCGAATAATCCTGTTTGTAACTGACAGAGGTCGTAAGCACTGATATAATACCGAGTTTATGACAGTGGACCTTTTATTGCGCTCTATAAGATCATGGCCCGAGGCTACCTTGGTCTGCTCGTCGTTCCCCGTGAACTCCAGAAACTATGCCAAAATGTTTCTCTACTTGACCTGAAGCAAGACATAATAGCACCTGAAATAGCGGTGCTGAGGTATATTGCACCCTGTAATAGACACCTTGGTGCCTAAGAGACTTGTGGAGTCATCCTAGGTTGATGTCCTTCTCACCACCGTCAACAAGGTAAGAGCACCTTCCGTGTTATACCACCAAAAGTCTTCTGACGCAATGCTCTCAACAATCATGACTCACCAGGCCTCTTTTGTTGGCGTGATCAGGCTGCACTTGAACCACCTGCCTGAAAAATCAGAGCGCCGCGTTGCTGGTAGCAGCGCAACTGCCCTCCATATGGCGAGAAGTCCCAACAACCTGAGGCTTAGGAGAAACGGGGAGGCAAAGAGAATAAAAAACCACAAATAAGCCATCTTGTCTCCCACTCCATCTTAACCTGATCCTGCATTCTCCCTCATCACTCCAAATTCAAGCTGCCATCTGCCGCCACCATTCTCCGTACTCTCTTTACTCTCTGGCAATCACCAAGATTCCACCACATTCGTTGTACAACCTCTCTCTGAATTGACCGTCGCAATGTTTTCTTCCAAGCTCATTTTCGGCACTGCCACTGTGGCTCTCCTGGTTGTCGGACAGACTGTCCAGTATCCCAACGAGGACCTCATCCTCTGCGATTGCGGCACTGGTGACAACCCAGATCACCCAAGCTGGTCCACTTCACGACAGATGAACTGGTATGAAGATATCAGCTGGTCAGCGGGAGCATATGACTACCCACGCCCCAATGTCCCCAACATGTCTGTTCAGGTCCCCTTCAACGAAGGCATTTATCCTTGGATCCCCAAAGGAGCCACAGCCAGAATGCCCAGCGGCGATGTTTGGACTGCCTATATTGAAGACGGCACCCCTGATGGCTTCAAAGCCGGCACTGCTGTCACCACCAAGGAAGGCGGGCAAATGCTCAATTGCTGGGCATACCGAGGACGCCCTGTTAGCGGGGCCATCAACAAGACTGCCAATCCTGATGCCATTTGCTGGTCTGCTTTTGTTTGCAACCGTGACAATAGCCCCCCTTCTCGCCCTAAAGACATGGGATCTCAGTCCGCTACTCCCACTGCTTCATCCGCACCTGCTACCACCTTCTTTTCTACCGCTCCCGCAACCCCAACTCAGGGTGAGCCCACGCCAACTAGTGCTCCCAATGATGGAGGTCTGTTCATCTCCGCTGCTGTCAGCCCTCGGTTCCTCAACTGGGAAAACACTTGGGAGTCTTTTATCTCCAAGTTTTCTTGGGATCAGAGGACTGGCAAATGCGTCGCTAAGCCAGTCCATGGTGATGGCTACACTATTAACTTCGACTGTGCTGGAATCCAGATCGACTCTGACTCTCATTTGACCCTCCTCTTGATACGCGCCCTCCACGATGTAGGTATGAACAGCACTTGGTTCAACCAAAACCCTACTCTTCCTGGCCAGAATAGTGGGAACGGGAACCGCTCAAACCAGACGAGCTGGGTTATCATGCCGGATGCCTTTAGTCTTCAGGCCACAGACAAATCCAACCAGCACGTTGTTGGCTACCTCAGCTACAACACTACCTACGATAACTTCATGGCTGGCCCATGCGCTGTCTGCGATAATACGCGTTTCGACTCGGAGTTCTTTGACTCCATCATCAAGGCCATGCAGGGGACATATCCCATGTACTACAGCTATAACGTTCAGGCCCAGTGCCATCCTTGGATGGCCTGTTAAACAACAAGGAGAGGATGAGTGTTCCAAGACTCATGCATGCTTAGTGGGTTATTTTATTTGTAATTGATGTTTCCGGTGGAAAAGTTGTGACGGGCATAATGGATTGCGGCGTTGTTTCTGTTAGATCATGGTGTTTACTTTCTTTCTGATCTGTACCTTTTACTTTTAATTCGTGCCGATAATTGAGATGAAATACAAATTTACCACACTCCACTTCATTAGCTTGAATATTTGCGTGCCTTTTTAACCTGTAGCTTTGACAGTCCTTACGCCAAAGATATGTCTCTCCAAACCGAGTCTTCTTTGATATGCTCTCCAAACATGGCCCCGTGGACATATGCATCACCGACCACATGGAAACAGTTTTCCTCGGAATCAACTCTGCGCAGCACTAATGGAGTAGGACAACCAGACACAATCATGACCCTATCACCAACCTCGGCCCTGAAGGGGACAAGACACAGGTATCCACGTACGGTCCTGGCAAGTCGACGATTTGGCATTAGTGTAAGACGCAAGGTGGCCTCGTATGGGGCAGAGCCTTTGCCCCAGGAGGCCATGACGGCATTCCGCTCTGACTCGGAAATGATGGGAATGGCGGAGTCCTGGAACAAGCCGTATTGGAAGAGCAAAGGGACCATGTCGCTTGATTTGGGGAGGAGTGAGGTTGCATCGCGGGAGTTGGCGAGCACCCAGAGGGGCTCAAGGCTGTCAAACAAGTCGATGATGTAGGGATTGGAGGGGCGATTGGCGCTTAGGGCAGAGAGGGTGATTAGCTTCGCCCAGGAAGCAAAGGACTGGGCGAATTTTGGAGAGGCAGGGCGCTCGACCATGTCGTAATCCATTATGAGGGTGCGCCAAAAGGCCTCGACAATGGGCTGCCGTGTGTATGTATAGGTGTCGCCGCAGTGAAGGAGGATCTTGATGCACGACATGAACTGGCCGCGTGTGATTTCCAGAAAGGTTTCGCCGAGTTCCTCGATGGCACCGAGATTTGGGCTGACGGTCTTGACGTGGAGGCGTCGCAACTCGTCGTCAATGACAAAACTGGCGGCGTTGGGCTCTTCTCTCGAAGCATTCAGCGGTTCGAGGTTGCTGTAGCTTGGCCCGAGGATGGGCGCGTGGACAGTCTCAAAGGACGGGATCCACGTCGCCATGTCGGATTCCACGCCGCGGCCGGCCAGACCCGCGAGGGAGAGCAGGTGGAGGGACTGTGTCTGGCGGTAGAGGCTCAATCCAAACGAGGCGAGGACTTCGTCGTCGGAGGCCTGGTAGTCGATGTCTAGGTCCAGGCGGTCCAGGCCTTGCAGCTGGGCCATGTGGTTCGCGATGCCGAGCAGTGCATACACGCGGTCTCGACGAAAGGTGGCCTGGAAGCCGTTTGTGCTGAGGAGGAGACGGAGAAGAAATAGGCTGGCTCGGTCCATCTTGATGCCAACGGAAAAGTCGACTTTGTCGAGGACTTGATGGAAGCGCCCCTGGTCGCCTTTGCTCCATTCGCGGACCATCTGGAGGCCATTGGCATGGATGAAGCCAAGTATAAGCGAAATGTTCTTTGGGTCCCCGGGCACCAAGGTAGAGAGCCCAACTAGGGCGTTGGACAGACCAACAATGAGGGAGGTGTGTCCGATGGGATCCCAGGGAACTTCATAATCGCCGATGAGAACGGTTGGACTTGTTGACAAAGCCACCTCCTGCATCATCCAGACTCTACCAAACCAGGATCGGGTGTAGATGTCGGCCATGTCGGTCCAGTCCTCGGTTGTCAACGGAGGCAGACCATTTTTGATCAACAGATCGGGGTCGTCCGTTACAAAGGCATCGCCCACCGTTTGAGTAGAGGTCCAGTCGAGGATCTTGGCCTCGGCACCGACGGCAATCCTCGTCACCAGCTCAATGGCGCGGGGGGTTTGGTTGGAGGAGTGACCCAGCCAGATGAGCGTTTCCACGGCGCCGGTGTAGATGCGGTCCATGACGGCAACCTGGGCGGCGCACTCGTCGAGCTCTGCCTGGTTGATGCAGATGTTGTCGACCCAGAGGTAGCTGCCTGGCCGCGCGGCGCAGACCTGGCAGAGTGCATGGAAGAGGTTGGGCCGGACGGCGAAGCGGCGGCCGTTGATCAGGATGGCCACCCGATCATCTTTGGTGTAAGCCGGAGACGCTGGGAGAGGCGGGCCCCACGTATACGATATGGCCCGGTAGTCGGGGCATGTGTCCAAGGGAAATGTGTGGAGGGTGAGGAGAGGCGAAGAAGCGCCGGGGGAGGATGCTGGCAGGCGGAGGAGACGGATTTGCTGATCTCTGATATTGTCACTATAGCGAAAGTCATGGGCGCATTGAGATGATGCTCTAGGCAGACTTGCAGCAATAAGACGCCGGGCCAACAACCAGGCCCGAGACGCAACGTCCCGGACAGCAGCGGCGTTAGTGATGAACAGAATTACGGCGGCGGCCGTGGTCCATGTTATCGGCTGGACAAGCAAATACCGGCCGGCCTGAAGCCCGACTGTGATCCTGATGGCCATGAGTTCCACTTGGAAACACTCATTCTCGAGGATGTTGTAAGCGGCAAGATTAGATGGTCAATTGTTTCCAAAGCGGGTCCCGTTGTGCCCAAGCTGGAACGCAGCCCATGCTAGATTGAAAAGCTAAAAAGCTCATTTCGTGTTGGGCAGTACGCGTAACCATCTGGTTTTTGCGATTGCGACTGAGTGGAATGTAATGGGATGTATTTCTTGTGTCTTAATGTAAGCTTAGGATAGTCTGCACACGTATGCCCGTTGTAAAATATATTCATCATGACTTCATCTATGGCTGGGGTGCCCACCCTCTCTATCCATCATGCCTCGTCAGACCCATCTGTATAGTAGTCAAACCGCGCAGGGGTTTGCGAATCCTTCCCGCCAGGCGCATCTGGATCTGCTTCATCCGCCCCCGTCAAAGCCTTTTGGTCCCTTGGCGTCGTGCTTTCAGCCACCGTCGCCGGGTCGGTTGGCGCAGCCGGGGCGGTCCACAGATGTCCTCTGAGCAGCTTCGTCATCTCCCTCGCCCACTCCCACGGGCGGTCATGACCGCCGGGCAAGCTGTTGAAATACTCCCACCCCATGACGCCTCCAAAGTTGCCGTACCGCCCGCGCAATGTCGTCAGGACAATGCCGAGGGGGTTCCACGGCACGAACCCGTTGCCGTTAGCAGGATTCGTGACGAGGCCGACGACAATCTTCTCCGCGGGCCAACCCTTGCGGATAATAAAGTCGTACATGAAGGGGTTGCTGAAGTCGCCCCAGCCGCAGTAGAACTGTGTGTTGTACCATGCAATGTCTCGGCCACGCATGACCTCGAGGGCCTCGTAGTCGAAGCCGCTGAGGTTCTTGGTGAAGTCAATCATGGCGGCGGCCACGGGGGCCAGGGTAATGATGAAGCCGGGGCCAAAGTCGCTCCGTAGACGGTCAATGAGCCGGACAATGCCGCCGAGTGTCATTTCCTCCTCGACGTCCAGGTCCAGGCCGTCGAGCGCACGCTCCCGGATCATGTCCCTCACCGGACAGTAGTACCTCTCAAACTGGTCCTCGCTGCCATCAAGGCGCTGATAGCTGCCTTTGGCTGCGCCGCCCAGCATCCCCAAGACCTTGATGCCCGAGGCCTGGAGGACGCGCATCTCGGCCCACAGCGTCTGGAAGCGCAAGTGGGACGGGTGGTGGTCGTTGAGAGTCAACTTGGCGGGGTCATCGTTGATGTGGATGGCGGCCACGATTACGTGAGTGACGGCGATGCCGGGCTGGGTGACGAGTGGGAGAATGGAGATGGGGTTGCCGCTGGAGTCATGGTGAGTTTGGTAGTAGGTGACGATCCTAGGGAGAGGGCTGGACGACGGCGGAACAGGAGGCATGGAGGGCGAGATGTGGTCGTGCAACAATGGTTTGAAGCCAATTACAGGTCATGGAATAGCGACAACTTGTTAAGGCGATGGGTCTCGTCTTTGGAATTAGGCTCCGGCCGCAGGCGACTAACTATATTAGTGGGAACTCGCGCCGGAGAGTGACTGGGTCCACTGAAGAAGAGGCCGTCAAATCAACTATTATCAAGTCCACCACACTTTCAGGGCATGATGAAGAAACAATGAAGCCCAATCATGTCCGCAATATTCTTGCTTTTCTCCAAATCATGCAAGTTCAAATTGATCACACACGTGTTCATCTGCAGAGGGCCATCTTTCTTCTCATCACTCATTTCTGTTTAAAAATAGACAGTTGGGGCTGGCGCTTTCTCGACGTCGGGCACTTTCACCTTCATTCCAACACACCGGCCCGGGTGCCAAATAGCAATGAGCAATACCGCCGCCGCGATCGGTGCAAACTCGAGACAGGCAAAATACACCTCATTGGAGTACAGGTGGCCACCTAGTCCCTCCGCCGTCTCAGCAAGCCGGAAGCACGTTCGAAGGTAGACGAGTATAGTTGATGTTCCAAAGGCAACTGAAAAGCCTATCAAGTCCTTGTCGCTGGTGCGAATCTGGCCTCGTGCGCGAAAGAAGAAGCTGGCCGTGAGAATGACAAAGATACCGAGCGAGAAAACTTGGTAGGCCAGGCCGCCCAGCAAGATGTTGTTCGCATCGGTGGGATCTTCACGGTCCGACTGACGCACTCCGATGAGCGCAGCGCCGGTGATTTGCACCACGGTGGCAATGACGTCTGATGTAATGAAGAACCACAGAATCGCCTTCGGGGGGAGGAACGAGTATTGGCGGCCAATCCTTGAAATCAAGGCAGACAGAATCGTGTAAATGCCGGCAGCGAGAAACACGGGCGCAGTGACAATGAAGAAGTAATTGAAGATGAAGTACAAGAGGTGGTACGGGTCCAACTTGGCTGACAGGCTTCTGGAGGCGTACCCAATCACTTCAAACAACAGGCCGATGGGGAACGTGAGAAAGTACCAGCTGCGATGGCGAATGACTTGAAGCAAGTGGACTATGAGGAACAGCAAGAACCACACTGCCGCAAAGACGGCCAGCGAGAAGGCTGGCGTGTAGCCGTAGATGACGATGGGCGTGTCCCACTTCCCATTGGGATTTCGAAAGTCTGGGTCAACATAGCCGTCTATGGGCCGCTCTAGATGAACTAATTAATAGAGTATTTAACGCAACCGAGATGTTGGAGACGCACCCCCAGAACTGGAGCTACTACTCATGGTGATGGCCAGAAAGAGTCGCAATGGAACGGGTGATTGTTTGCAAGCACGAGAAAGGTCGTGGAACTGGGATTTATTCAACGGTGCGCCGAGACTGGAATATATGAATCATCGATTTGGCTTCTCACAAACCTGGATTCCTTTTCAGGCTTAACACAACAGGCTCTAATCCTAGTTGCCGAGGCACCAGCATCCGCGTTAGGGATGCGCCACACCACTACACATGATTTAGCAACAGGGTAGGTTAGTATGAATTGGGTGTTTCAAGATTGTTGTTTATTGAATTATTGTCGTTTTCCCGCCAGAAAAAATAAAGGACTCAATTGTCTTCAATTAATACAATACAAGTGTCCAGATACCGCAAGTTTGACCTTTATTGCAAGGAATAATCTTGCAACATCAGTTATGGTTCTCTTTCTAGATTGATGGCCCAATTTGTCCTAGTATGTCAAAATAGCCTACGCGGCGTGTGACACTAGTTGGGTAGCTAAAGTAATGTGGTCCTTTATCCGAATTTGTTATTTAGGTTAACCCCGGCTTGGATCATTATCACGAGATCAATCGCAGGAGACCCGGTGCCGATTAACTTTTAGTCCATGTAAACAAGTGCTAACAAGTGGATATTTGAGCAGGTTGAAACAATGCGGATTGGCATCTGGTTGAGGCAAGGCGTTTTGGAGATCTGGTCATACCACGAATCGTACGGGAGGGAGAGGTTTGGAGACTGCATCAACTTTCGAACAAGTGAATCTTGAACCAATAAAATCCCAGAAGACGCTTCAGATATCCTGAGGTATCAGCGCATAATGGATTCACGTTGATTTCAAGGTTTTACTCTTCAGTCCTGCGATGTGTCGAAACGATGCTTGTAGCTAGCGGGTACTGCATTGTAAAAACCCGCCAAAATTACACGACCAATTATTTGACTTATTCTTTTCTTTTTTTCTTGGTATGGAAAAGGTAAAAATTAAGCTTTGATTAATACAAATGGGATAAAATGTCACCTGTAGGCTGTCACAACAACAAGTACGGGGTCCTCACTAAATTAATGGCCATGATTTGTCATAAAGAGGTCTTGTTGCTTTTGAGCGACCAGTCAGAAAATAACCGAAAATGCCCAAATTCGTATAATTATTTTCTTTTTCTTGGTAAATTTGCCCAGGTCAGCTTGTTTTCATGATCAGAACAGCTCCCCAACCGGTTTCCTGACGCCAAGCTGGCTCATGTTGACATGGAGAGCCATGATGAATCATGATTCCCGCCGAAGATGGGACGTTCTAAACAGCGATTCGCCATGTTGCACATTTATCCAGTGCACTTGGCCTAAAATGGAGTATATACGGACCCTACTTGATGTGCTTACCTTGTTTAGGCGGCCCAGGACCCCTGAATGTTGGTCGCATGCCGCAAAGGGGGGGGGGGGGGGGGGGGGATGATAGTTGATTGGCAAACAAATGTTTTGCGATCTACAAGTGTCTTTCGATAGAAACCGAAATCATGCTAAAATGACCATCGGTTTGGAGCGTGCGATCGCGCCTTTGATCGGGTAAGGCTTGTAAGCGGCTCATGGATGGGCGGGAGATGGCTTTTTATTTTATTTTAGCGAACGGTGGATTTGAAACGGTCATTAGCGTGATGGAGCGTCTTTCACATGTAAACTTTTTCATTGTTTTTGTTGATTACCCAAGAAGACCCTAGATCGCCTAGTTCCCAAACCCGTTTACTCCTGATGCTAAATAACAAAGGGGAACGAAAAGAATTATGCAAATCGCTTTCTATCTATCATATGCAAAATTATGGCCATGGCGCCACGGTGCCAGCCCTAGCTCTCATTTACGCTGATGCCCTTGTCGTTCAGGACCAACCTAAAGATGCGCTGGCGCTCCAGCTGCAGGTCGATCTTTGCCATTTCTATATCCCCCTCGATGTTCCTCAACTCAGATGACAGGGCCTTTTTGCGCATCTTGGCCTGATGAAGCCCGTCGTTGATGGCCAGCGTGCACCGCGCCACATCCTCGCGGCCTCGCTCGACGTTTCGCTGGTGGCGGACGTCGACGTACAGCTTCTCCAGGACGTCCCGGACCGTCATGGACGAAATGTCCATGCTGACGCTTGGGAGGAACGCGACCGACGAGGGGAGCTGCGAGACCTTGGCCCTGGCCTCTGCGACGCCCTGTTCAGCCATTCGGAGCGCCGTCGAGAACTCGAGATCCGTGTGGTCAATACCGGCCGACGATCTTTTGCGGGCGAGGGCGTGGTCAAAGTTGCTGAGGGCAAATTCGATGGCCTGGCTTGCGTCCTCGAGGAGGTTCACGGCGATCCCCTGAAACCCGTCCTGGGCTCTCACCCTCTGGCACGTCCCGCGGCGCTCGTTGAGCCTCGTCTTTTTTGCATCTTCGCCGGGGAATTCCGGGGTAGGCCTTGCGAATATGGATTCATGTAGCTCGTCCAGTTGTCTCTGTAACTTGTTCCGCTGCTGGATAGTGTCTTCGAGAGACTTTTGCTTGAGTTCGGCCACCTCCACCTTGGCCTTGAGCTGCGCATTGATGGTCTGCTCCTCTTGCGCCTGCTGCACTGCGCTGAGATAGTCGCGCTGCTCCTTCTCAGCCAGCTCGGCGAAGACGCCGTCGAGGCCGCCGGCCTTGTAGAGGATGCGCCGCATGAAGCTCTTTCTGTACTTGCCATGCTCCTTAAGATGTGTCCTGCGGTCGAATTCGAGATTCTGGAGTTTCAAGTCGGACTCGGCCACCTGCGACTGGAGTTTCGACACAATCGTGTCCTGGTCTCGGAGGGCGGGACGGATGTCTTTGATCTCGGAGAGGAGTCGCAGCAGTTCCGAGTGTTTGAGGCCCACGGCTCTGATTTGGGTTTCGACGTCACTCATCTCGGGCCTTGTCTTGAAGGATTCCCGCACGCCGAGGGAGCTGAGGCTCTCCTTGCTGTGACGGCGGCTTGCTGCCGGCGAGGGCTCAAGCAAGCCTCCTCCTAGCCACTGTCGCGAGGTGTCTCTCATTGGGGGCGGTTGTGGGCGGTTGTGGGCGGTTATGGTTAGGGCGATGGAGATGAAGGGGGGCGGGGAGGGGGAAAAGAAAGGAAATAAACACGGAAAGAAGTACGAACAGAACAGACAGGAAACAGGCCGGAAGAAAAGCAAAGTCGCCATAAATACGATGGCCAGTAAGAAAGAAGTGGCTGATGGTGGCCAGGCACCCTAACTCAGAGTCCGTGTGTAAACGGGTCGCCGTCGCACCAAGAGCGGTGGTGGAGTCGATCTCTGCACCCTGCCGCTGAACTGTCGCACCATGGCTAGGTTGAAGTGCCTCCTCCTTACTCCGCAGAGTTGTCTCGTGCATGGAGTCTTTTAGCCTGACACTCTACCTCGTGCGGAAGACGCAGGGCTGAAAACAGCAACTTCTGAAGCACTCCGCGCCGGCCACATAGAATTAAGGATTGTGCAATCGCCCAAACGAAACAAAACACCAGCGGGCGGACACATAGCAATGAAAGGGATGTTATATCTAGTTTGTCCATGTGAGTAAAGGAACCAAAACATGGTTTACTATTTCTCCTCTCTCGCCATGTTTTGTCATGTTTTTTTCTTTCTTATTCGATGTGGAAATTGTACACTAGAACCCATCCAGATAGTCAGCAACATAGTCTGTAATTAGTATGCAGACGATAATTAACTAGTAGACGTTGAGTGGAACCTGACTGAACACACACCCCTCTGGTCCGGGTTTTGCCGGGCCTTTTCCGCACCAGCACATCGAACCTCTGCAACCATGTTTCTTCCCAATCGCCATCACCACCCTATCCGCAAATGGCGTCCCGACGGCCAGGCCTACCTTCGGCCGGGAGCATCCGCGCCCTGATCCGGCCAGCGCGGCCCCAGGGAGCCTCAATATGCCCGTTTTGCTCCATCGCCCCGATCCCCCGCCCACGCCACCGATCCCGCCGCGACGTAGCCTCACAGCGATTCCAGTCGACAACCGCGGGTGCCAACAATGCGCGCAGGGAGCTCGAGGAAGCTCTCATCGACCTGCAGAAGCACGCGCCCGAGTTTGTCAACCTCTCGAAACTCCAATTGGCCCTCCAGGGCCTGCGGCAACGACCCGGTTACGAATCCGTGCGGGTGGCTATTTTGGGACTGTCAAATGGCTCCGATGCCGGGAAAACAGCAAGGGAGCTCCTAAGAGTGCTCTTGGCCGATCCCCTTGGCGATGAGGCCGAGTGGGAGCGGCAGTTGAAGGACCACGACCCCAAGAGCCCGCTCATTGTCAGAGTCGGGCCAACTGGTGACAGTCGAAGCAGCCTAACCATCACCAAATCGAACCTTTTGAGCGAGGTCAATGTCTCCTCTCCCGATTGGAATGGCTTCAACCTGGAGCTCCTATTCATGGAGATTGACACACCTACCACATTTACCAATGGAAACGTTTCCCAGGTTGTGGAGGACGCCTTCCTCATTCCCAGTGTCAATATTCCCTCGGCCGAGAACATGGCAACTCCAGTGACAACCCCGGTCCACAAGTCACTTCTTGTCGGAAACGGTTTCAAGGGAGCGGTTAATCTTGCGTCACTGCCCGTGCTGGAAGGCAACGACTCTATCCTAGCGGCCGTCGATTTGAACGGTGTCAATGTGACCAAGGACCAGTTGGAAGCCAACCTTGAAGTATTTGACGTCTCACTAGCGGACAAGGGTGTGCGGCTATTCCGGCAGGGACCGCAGAACGCTATGGAATACAACCACCTTTGGTCTGCCAGCAACCTCCCGACCATTGTAGCATGGCTCAAGGGAGGGCTCGTCTCGTCAGATGATGCCACGAAGCCGGCGGTCAGACGACTCATTGCTTCTCTTCTCCAAAACACCCTTTCAGAAGTGGAGACTGAGGAGGCTCGCAAACTGTCTGAAGCATTGACCTCGTCAGCATCCCCCTCGATAAACTCAAAATTCCTAAACGATGCCCTTGCGGGATGGGCCCAAAAGGCACACGCAGAGTTGCAGGAGGAACTGGACTTGGCCTTCACGGGCCGCCGCTGGTGCAAGCTTGGCTGGTGGCAGTTGTTCTGGCGAGTTGACGACGTGGCAATGTTGACCAACGAAATGCTCAGCCAGCGATTCTTGCCCACCGCCCAGCAGGAACTGGTCTACTTGACAGGCCGAATCTCAGAGTCTGCCCAGACAACGCCTAAATATCCTCAACCTATATCCGTCAAAGACGCAGAAACCTCCCCAAAGCAGTTGGGGTCTGGTGATGTTCAAACCGTGGTCCGTGTCACCACACCCTCAGCAACCGCTCTCCCCAAGTGGCCTGGGCACATTGCCTTCACTCGTCGATATCTCCAGAATGAAACCATCCCTGCTCTGCAGGCCCTCGCCCAGAAGCTTGTGATGCAGTCCCTGGGAACTTCTGGCCTCACCACGTCATTGGCCGCCCTACTATACATCTCGTCCTTCTCGTCCACCATCTTTGAAGCCGGCGCCGTTGCGGCACTAGGCGTCATGTGGAGTTTCAGCCGATTGCAGAAGAAGTGGGACGCTGCACGAACTTTCTGGGAGGGCGAGGTCCGTGAGGAGGGTCGCAAGGCTGTGAGGGGTGCCGAAGAAAGCGTGGCAGAGGTTCTGGATGGCGGTAAGCGCGAGAGCACCTTGTCAGATGGTGCTGGCGAGCTAGTCAAGGTGCGGGAGATGGTGGCAAAGGCGGAGGATGCACTCGCTCGGATGAAGTAGAGTGAGTGCCTGTACATTATGTGATGAAGAAAAAAAATCAGCCAGTCGATAGACGGTGGTGAGATACCAGGCGTTGATATACGCCTTCTTTTATGTAGTCTACTCAATCTCGGCAGATACTATAGCTGCCTTCTGAACATGCATTTAGCAGAGCTGGTAGCCATGTTCCTGGTGATGCCTCTTCCGACCTTGAATAGGTCTCATCGGATATCTCCAACGTTCGCCATTTCTCTAGACTGGTATCAGAGCCAAGCCGTTTTGATCAACGATGCCACATCGAAAATGCTTCTTTCAAAAAAACAAAAAACAAAAACAAAATAACCCAATAAACCTGAACGCCAAGCAGATTCGCTCCTCCCCCCCTTCTCTTCCTCCACACAGAAAGTTTCCCTTCCCTCTACCTCAACGTCCAAGCCATGGCACGTTTGTTGCTGGCTAAATTACCGACCTCGACCGCTAGCACGCGCACGGCTGACGGTCGCGCGACCACGGGCGAGACCGACACCACGGCCTCGGACGTTGCGGCTGCGGAACATGGGGGCGTTGCGCAGCATGTCGGGGACGATGAAGAAGCGCACGTGGGATCCACGGATGTAGACCTGGTCGAGGTGAGAGACGCGGCCGTCGCGGGCGGTGACGGTGATGTCCTTGAGCTGGACGTTCATGTTGTCCTCGGCTGTGGGAAAAGAGCAGTTAGCAATGCGACATTCCTGAACATGGAAACCAGGCGCGGCGAGGTGTCATGCGTACCATCGAGAAGCTTGCCGCGGTAAGTCTGGCCAGAGGTGATTTCCAGGGTGACGATGTGACCCTGTAGAGAGTAGGGGGGGTTTGGTTAGCTTCCCGTCACAAATTCCAGACGATTGTGGGGGCAGAAGGGGCGGGGTTTGCAGCAGCAGGCACGAACCTGGGCCTCGTTGAGGAGCTTAATGGGAATGCCGATTGTGGACGTCATGGCGGGTGGAGCGCACGAGGGTAGTAGCTGTCGCGTGTGGTGGGAGAAGGCTGGGCTTGAGCTTGGTGATAGGTGAAAATTGGCGGTTGAAAGGTTGCAGCTGGAGGTTGACGCGGAGGGGCTGTTAATCCGGGCCGAAAGGCAGGGCCACGGTGCGGTACCTGCGGAGTTGGCACCGTCAAGATGCCTGCTGAAGATCGGCCGCAACACAGTGCACAGACGCCGATTCTGAGACAAGACTGACAGCCGTTGTGTAGACGGGTAGTTGATAGATGGATAGAGGGATGGATGGATGGATGTTATTAGTCTTCAGTTTACATTTAGCGGCGGGATGATTAATTCATTTCGTGGTCCTCACAATTAATCATGTTTTTCTTGTGTAAATTGTTTATTTGTGCCCATTTATGTTGGGCCATTTCAACATCAAACTGCCAGGTCCAGGTCACTACTATTTGCAACACCACCAGTTCATCATGCCTCCCCTCAGATTGATTGTGAGACGCAGCCACCTGACCCTGAACATGATTGTGATTGTCTTGAGAGTCTGTTTGACATCCCCCCTCAGTCCACCCCGTGCGGGTACAGCATCCCTTCTCTTAAATGAAGGACTGGTCACGTGTTCATAGAGCCTCAAGCTTTTTCTTTTTTTGCTAGGTTTTGTTGTTTCCAGGTCTCGAGGCACGTGGAACTGCTCGTGCGTGTTTGAGAGGGGATGAAGAAGTGGCACGATACTGCTATTTTTATCGCACCTACCACCTTCAAGGTTCGAGACCCAAGACAGCATGTCTGTTGTTTTTCTGCACTTGTATGTACATATGTGATGAGACAAATGTCTCAATATTCTTTGTCTTTCGAGATAAATAACTGCAAAACATGACGGGCTATGCGCGCTTCGAAATGCCCACTAGGCTGAATAAGTCTGCACCGCCAGGATGGAAACGAGACAACGCCGACGAAAAGAAGGAAAAGAAGAAGACAAGAGACAGAGAAAAAAGAAGAACGCTCGGAAGAAAATCGTCATTGGAAACACTCAGAAAAGCCACAGGTGAAAAGTTGGCCTTGGGGCATGTCGTTAGTAGGTGGCAGAGACACCCTTGATAGTTATTTACCTTGGATGGTTGGCTAACACGCCAAACCATCATGGCCCCAGCTGGTTCATTCATCGTCCCCAGCTCGCATACTTCCCTTATGGGCTTTCCTGGAACGTTTACTCACACCGCGCACTGGCTGTTTTCTCCGTTTCATGGTGCAGGTGCGCATTGTCCTCTCGCTCCCACTCTCCTGGCAGGGCATGGCCGGCATCGACTCTGCGCAGAGCGAGCAACCAACCGTCTTCCTGTACTTGACGTGGTGCGTAGGACAGGTGGGACACATGGGGCAGTCTTGATTGGGCAGATGGACGCCACCGTCATCCGGGCACAAGGTCTGGTGGCGGCTGCAATACTGCCGCTTGCCAGGGGCTCTGCGGCAGTTGCCCTTGCTGGCCTTGGGGCAGTGGTGGGTGCCCGTCCGAGTCTTCTTTCCGTGGAAGTTGCACATGGTTGCTGGTTCCGAGTACTATCGGGGGGGGGGGGGCAATGCAACGTGATGTGGTCTGGCTCGTACCGTAGCGAGAGTATGATGCAGCTGAGATAGTTCGCTGTTTGCTCCGCTCCGGGCGTGAGGGGAAGTGGTATTGATAAATAACCCCAAAAGCAAGCAAAAAGAGACGGACAGGTGCAGTTGGGCAACAAGTAATTAATAACGTGTCGTTGTGCAAGTAGTCGCACCAAACGCTCTGGGCCGGCCTCATAGGCTGCCTGGTTTCGCGATTTGGTTTGTGATGCGCAAACATGCAGCAAAACAGGGCCTCGCGACTGGGTCGACCTATGATGAGACAATAATGACAACTGTTCTTGCAGTGGCGTCAACGCAGGTCGCTTCTTTGGGGCTGGTACAGAGACCGGTAGATGAACAGGTTGCTTGGTGTAGAGTCGGATGAAGAGTGGCTGGTAGTACTGAAGACTTGATGTAAAGCAATGTGAGGCGGATCAAAGCCAAGAGGCAAGAAATCAAGAGCTCAAAGTGTCTAGATGTCCTGAGACGTATCTGAAATCCTTGCAGGTCTTGGTTTTGTTTCTATCCAAACCGGGGAATGGAAGACGCTATATACTGGGAGTCCAAAAAGGTTCACAGGATGTCAAACAATACCATTGAGGCGCCTTGTTCATGTATTTCGCGAAGTTTCCTTTTGTTGCGGAAGATACCCCGTGCCAGCTTGACTCTCTGTCGGGGTTGTTACTAGACTTTAGCCAACTTTGGATCTTAAACATGCGAGAAAAAATATGGGTTTTGGATAGTAAATTAAGAAGTAAGATAACACAAAAAGTAAACAACGAAAGAACTTCCTGGAGCTTCTTTACAGACCAGGAACGTCGTCGTTGTATGCACCCAGCCAAGATTTCATGGCCAAGTTTATTCAAAGAAAGCACAGTAATCTTTTTGTTTGCCAATTGATCATAATCACCTGCCTATTACAATTATCAGCCATGTTCCTTGCCAATTGTCGCCCGACAAGATTTGGGTGCAAGAGTCCATGCCTCGTCATAACCTAACCAATGGAAGTTATTGTTCAACGTAGACCCTCGGCAACATCGATACCTGAGAGGATTATTGACCCAAGACAATGTCCCCGGTTTGTTTAAACATATTTTGTTGTAGGGAACGCACTAATCAAACTGAATATGATAATCTAGGTATGCGGATCAAGGTGTCGAGTCGTATGATGTAAATGCAAACTAACATAACTCCGCATAGCAAATATTATGGAGTGAAGTGCAATGCCACAACGGCTACATTCACAACGGTCACTCTGTAATCATAAGATTTAATCCTGCTTGTTCCGAAGAACATGGAAATTTTAAAACCCCAAATCCCGACGATTTGAATTTCCATTAGACTTTAAAAAAAAAACCCTATGCTGTCTTCCCCATCAACTGACGACCTAGCTAACCCTGTATTTTGCAATAAGCCTATGAACCACAATTTCATGCATATGTAGTTAAAATAAACGGGTTTTTTATCCATCTACACTATATAAAGATACCACTGATGCCCACGCTGTGCCTGACCGTGCTAACCGCAAAGCTGCGAGCCTTACACCAGCCTACACTACCCACCCCCAACGCCTCCGGCAGCCCTCCGGGGGCCCTCCTGGGGGGGGCCTCGCTACGCTCGAAGATGCCCTTCCTTTAATCCTTTATTTATTTATTTAACTTATTTAAATTTCCCCCTCCGGGGCTTCTGCCTCCGGCAGCCTAACCACACCACTATACCTGTGACCTAGAACGTGATCTGTAGTATTAATGCGATAAAAGAAGTAAGTGGTGATAGCGGAAAAAGAGCCAATTGCTACTTAGCTTTTCACAGTGGCTTGTGAATATAGTAGCTATTGGCTAATTAACAACTGATGACCTCCCATTAGGAGAAGCAAAGCTGGAAGGTATGCCCACTCCGTGTTCTTCACCTTCTAATAGCTTTGCTTAATAAGTAATTAACAAAGTATTGATAATATCAATGCGTCGTAATAAATGTTCTCCGAGCGAAGACTGGGTCGTTATTGGGAAAGGCTGGACCAAGACAAGCTGGCCTGGGTTAAATGGGATGTATGGGGGGTTTCCACTGCGACAAAATACTAGTGATACTGACTCCCCTGCGTCTATTAATGGCAAAATATAAATATTGCACCTAAATGCCCTTCAATTGATAACCATGCATTAAAATAACCGCTTTCCGGACCTGAAGGGTCGTGCAATGCATTTCATGTACTCGCATCATGGGCAACCGAATATTTGAGTCAGATGATGAGCCAGCTTACTTTCTACACCATGTAATGGTCACTTTCCACGCAAATAATCCCCACCTCGTTATGTGAGCACACGGATGTGGCGACAAGGGTCTTGGATTGAAACAACACCCATTGTGCATCTGCCGTTATCGCCTCTGAACCCCCTGCCTGGCTGTGGCAAAGAGGATCCTGGGGAAGAGAGAACCAAATGAAAAGCTGACCTGATCTATAGCGATGACGGTGATGGGGTGATCAAAAGATCTCTTGAACGGCCAGCTGACTCCAAGAAGCAATATGCCCACATTTGTGATTCCGAAGCAGCTCGAAGGCCAATGAAGAGGAAAAGACGAAACATGTATCAAGCTAGGCAATGGCATAAAGACAAGCTCTATCCGAAGACCACGGCAGATGGCGTAGTCAAAACCATCTAGGCCTATCCCAATTGCAAGGCTCATCCATGTTGAAGCCCGCAAGGTTGTGTTCCAGTCTCACATTGTTTTTATTAGGCGGACGACGACGCCGCTGATCGCCCATGTCACCAGACACACGTAGTTATTTTCTTCTCCCCCTTCTTCTTCTCTTTACCATGGCATTCTCTTGAATTCCATTGTACCCTGATAAAGGCCACATCTCTGACCCGTTTACATTGGCTGGCCATGCGCGTGCTGAGCTGACAATGACAACGGGTTAGAATGACTCAGTGCCAAGGATCAAAGTTATTGTGAATTTCAAGAGTAGAAGGAAAAGGAAAAAGAAAAAGAAATAAAAAAACAGAAAGAGGAATTTTTCTTTGATCATCCTCCCATGAGTCCGGGGCGATGGATGTTTACTTTTGAAACACGTTTGCTCAGTTATGTCATCCTGACCCCCGGGCTTTGATTCGCCTCACTTGCCTGGGGGCTTCCCCTACGTATTCCGCGTTTTTCTTTCTTTTTTTCAGATGGCATTTCGTAAATGCCGCAAAACGAACCATTACGCTCTAACTTATTATAACCTCATTGATAATCTCATTTGGAATACCGAGATCCCGTTTGCTCTCTTGAGCTGGGCGTCGAGCTGGGCACCTCGGTGGGCCAATTCAGGCACCAAAAAAGGGATAGGAGAGCTGTTGCATCTGACCAGCAATTAATTAGTAAATTTAACAAAAAGGTTTAGACTAGACCACCCATGCCGCCGCCCATTTCTTTATTATTCTTTTTGTGAACCCTTCTTACAACTCCTCCCATCCCAAGTATATAACTATTAAACAAATGACATGGAAAAGTAGAAAAGATTTTGAGCAGCAACTAGCTCTACATTCTCGTATAAACCCTGTCCTTCGAATTGACTTTCTTCTTCTTATCTGAATGTGGCTTCTTGCGGGGCTTCTTGTCTCGAGTAGCCCCGTGGCTGTGTGACTCGGGGAGGCGAATCTTGACGCCGTCGGGTGTGCGCTCGATGATGACTATGCGCTCGGTGTCGCTGGCCTCTCCGCTCGTACCGGAGTGACTAGATTCCCAGTCGTCGTTCTCGGGTACCTGGGGCGGAAATTGCGCCAAGTTAAATGGCGGAGCGTATACCGGCTGAGCGTATACCGGCTGAGCTGGCTGAGTATAGTTTTGCGCCGCAGCGTCAAACTCCGGGATGCTCATGAATTGATAGTGGATGCATCTACCTTGGCCGTCTATCATGGTTGTATTGCGTGCGTTTTTGCCAATGGTTGAAAAACCATCGTATGAGACATGACGAGCTCGGTAGTAGTAATGGTGTGCCTCTTCGAGGACCCATTCCTCCCACTGCGGCCACTCGGAGGTATACACAGCTTGTGTAGGCATGTCAGGTTGTGTAGTTACTTGGTCGTCTTTGGAGGATGATTTCTTTTTCTGGGGCTTTGGCATGGCGAAGGGGGGAGAATCGGGACGACGAGGGGTATAAGTACTCGCTTCAAGGTGGGCAGGTATGTCAGTTGTTGGTATCAAGGAAGTGGCGGCTATTTAAAGTGCAGCAACTGAGAATTGGGATATGCAAATGATCACGGCATGTGAGGGACACATACATATATTTCCCGTCCAATACCAGGAACAAAAGATAATGGTGGCCACAGCCCCCCGATTATCCGACGGGCGGGTGTGGCAGCCTGACAGCGAGCATGGAGATGCTTTCACAACGCGTGGAGCAAGGGTTAGCAACGGCCAAGGAACTTGAGCTGTTAGGCAACCGTGCCCTTGGGCTCGATACAGACAGCTGGGACTAGACTTCCCCTTCAACCTCACCCGGCGTATGATTGGGCGCTGGGCGCTGCTAGACCAAGATGGTGGGCGCCCGCTGTCGCTCATGGCCCTGATCACATATCCTTTGCAGGGCAACGTTCCATGTTTCCGCTACGCGCTTCTGCTTATTGGGGCGCCCGCGGTTTTGGGACACTGTTGGGCCGAGATGCGCTCACCTGAGGGCAACATGATTTAGTCATAAGTGAGTTCTTCACCATGTCTGCCTCGTTGGTCTGTCTCGTTGGTCTGCCTCGTTGGTCCGCCTCGTTGGTCCGCCTCGTTGGTCCGCCTCGGCTGTGAAGGAGGCAACTCCAGTGGGAGGGGGGGAGACGTTATGCGTGAGCTCGCAATGTCGATTCGAGAGTCCGGCTATTCCGCGGACATGTAATCAAATGCGCAATTGCTGGATGCGTGCGCAGATGAGGATTTTTCCAACATAATTGTGGCCGGCGTTTGGGAGGGGTGCGTGAGCGCGGCTCATCACAGTACACAGTGACTCGGCAAAGCCACCACTGAGGCGTCAGTTTGGCAGAGCATAGGTCGGGACAGTCACGGAGCCAGGATGGTGAGTCAATTAAACAAGTCAGCGGCACCATCATAAAACGAAATTCCAAACAAGTCGATACAATTACAATGTCCGATTTCGTGGCCCACGTCACATGCAGCTCTATTTCGACCTGTCAACCACCTCTTTCTTATCGTCTTGGGTATCACTTCCCTGCTTTTGTTCCCGTCGTTGTTCTTGCTTCAGCTTCTTCTTTGCCTGTAGCTTCTCGCGTGTCTGCTGCTTGCGCAGTTGCTTATCAACGCTTCCGATGACGCTGGCCTCTTTGCCACAAGGCCACTTCTCCGCAGCTGCGGCCTCCTCCTCCTCGCTCCATTCGCGTGGCAGGATCGCAAACACCAAGTAGGATGTGTGAGTCTTGAGCTCTGTCTCGGCTCGGTGGAAGACCTTGCCGTTCATCCATGGCTTGCTATCCCCCTCGCCGCCGCCGCCGCCGTCCTTGTTATTGGTTTTATCCTTGCCCTTGGTCGGTGCGGGTGGGGGCGTGTCAACGTCCATTTCCGATGTGTCCGCTGCCTCGCCACTTGTCGCAAGATGGTGCGTACGGTGGAACTCCTTTGTCTTTCGGTTGATATCCTTTGCCCTCTGCACTGCCTCGGCCACGTTGGCAGGGGTCTGCACATTGCCCCTCTCGGTTGGCAGGTAGGCCCCGACTTGCTCTCGCAGTGTGTTGAAGCGCCGCTGAGCAATCTCAACCATGTCAATCTCTATCCAACCCAGCGACCGCATTTCTTCAATTGTTCGAATGACTTGCTCAATGCAGGGGGAGAAGGTGCAAATGTAAACACTCCTCTTGGGATCCAATGGCGACACCCAATCGGCCTCTCCGCTCAATTTCTCTGGCCTTCGCCGCGACAAGTGATGCAATGCTTCCCAGGGAGCTGGGAGGTCTAGAAACACGGCGCTCGCCTTGGGGGATTTCCCATCCACGTTGAAGCCACCGTTGTAGACGTCGCGATGTGTGAGTTGAACGACGCCTTCTAACCTGTGGCTGACAATCTCCTCTTGCATTTTTCGGTATCGAGGCTCGTGGTACTCGAAACTGAATACCTTGCCCTTGACATCATTCTCGTTCTTCGGATATCCGTTGTAAACTGCCCTGGCAGATGCGTGTGAAAAACTGCCACTTCCGGCGCCGGCCTCAATGATGTGTGTTCCGGGCACCGCTCGGATTCGCTGCAGAACGTAACTGTAATCTGGTGTATAGACTACCTGGGTTCGGTGGGGCAGACTGCTTGTCCAAAGCTCGGGAGTTGGGCGCAAGATGTGGATGAAGCCGCTTGCAGCTGCGACAGCTTTTTTGGCGGGTTTTGAAACGTCCTGCTTGCCCTCCTCATCTGGGCCAGTCGTGGTCGGCGTGTCATCGTCGGTGGCTTCGCGACGGCGCTTCCTCCCTCTCGAGCCTGTGTCAACCGCCGAGGCACGAACTTGCGACCCCCATGGTATGTCGAGGAGGGTTGAGTGCGGAAACGACCCGAATCGAGTATTTAATGTCACGCCCTCGGCATATCCATCGACGGCACCGGTCGATTCCTGGAGCGTGATGGGCTGGAGATTGTCCTTGGAGAGCAGGACAATTGCGAGGTCGTCGACGGAAGTAGTGCTCCCGGGCTCGAGGAACACCGACGGTCTGGTCATTTTGGCGGTTGCAGGGCCCGTCTGGTTCGGTGGTTGGGCGGAGCGTTGAAGCTTGAAGCTGGGAAAATTATTTCGCCAGGCTAGTAGGCCTGGACGCAAGGCTGGGAAAATGCGGCATGTGCCCCACTAGATTTTAGTGAGGGGCACCTAGGATGGACCCGCCACAGCTCGTAATTGGCAAGGCTGAGAGGCGGGGTGTACTCTCCGGATCCACTAAAAGTTTAGGCGCGTGCTAGGCGCTGCAGGCCCAGGTCCAGCCAGGCCCAGGCCCAGGCCCTGGGCTCAGCGTGAGGGGCCCTGTAAATTTTGAGTGCTTATGTCCAGTGATGTGCACTCCCATATTCTGGCTCAACACCCCTCAGAGCTGCACCAATAACTAGTTAGTGACTCACCCCACTAGCAAAGTCGACAGCTTGACCCATTTCGCAGTCATCCCCTCTGACGCACAGTTTCGAGATACCCTCACCCCTCTTCTTCCTTCCCGTAAGACTGGCGGTCCTCTCCCCGCCATCTCCCCAGCCCTATTTCATCCGCTCGTTTCCTGGATGAATCTCTTGCGCTTCCACTCTCGCATTCGAATCACCACTCCCGTGTTACGACCAAGACTGAGCCTAGCCTACCGACACTATTCTTCACGCGCCATGGAGTCGCTGAAGCTTTACAACTCTCTCAAACCGGGTGCCCCGGTACCCTTTGAACCCATTGAGCCCGGCAAGGTGGCATGGTACGCTTGCGGTCCCACCGTCTACGACAAGAGCCATCTTGGACATGCACGAAACTATGTCTCTACCGACATTATCCGTCGTATCTTTATGCATTACTTTGATTTCAAAGTCAACTTCGTCATGAACATTACCGACATTGACGACAAGGTATGAGCTACGGTGCTGCTGTTTGTGGTCATGCGACCCCTCTAATAGCTTCCAGATCATCATCAAGGCCCGACGACAACGCCTGCTAGAGCTCGAGAAGCAAAAGAAGTATTCCCCTGAGGAGCTTCGCGACCTCGCCCTCTCCGCCTTCCGGGTATATGCCAAGAGCAGCCTTCCACACCTCCTTAAAGACGGCGAGGAACTCGACACGACCAATTACACGGAGCGAAGGGAAGCTGGATATGGACAGGTGCTGGCTGGTGGGACCATCTCCGGGGAGGGCAAGCCTGGTGACGATGAGGCCAAGGTCAAAATGCACCTGAGCAACATGACTGCTGCCGTGGAGGCCATCAACTCGGGCCAAATCTTTCCCGGCGTCGACGAGATTCTACTGCCTTACCTCGATTCACTTTACAAGGAGACAATCGACACAACAGACCAGACCATGTTTACGGACCTCACCAAGAGTATGGAGGCTCTGTTCATGGAGGATATGGATGCCCTCAACGTCCTCCGCCCCGATGTTATCACTCGAGTTACCGAGTACGTACCCCAGATCGCCAAGTTTGTGGAGCAAATTGTCGACAAGGGATTTGCATATGAGGCAGAAGGTTCCGTCTACTTTGACATTGAGTCCTTCGAGAAGGCTGGAAACACCTATGCACGATTGCGCCCCGACAATCGAAATGACAAGTCACTCCAGGAGGAAGGTGAGGGTTCTTTGTCCAAGAACCTAGGTGGCAAAAAGAACCCTGGCGACTTTGCGCTATGGAAGAAGTCCAAGGCAGGCGAGCCTTTCTGGCCCAGCCCGTGGGGCGCCGGCCGTCCTGGGTGGCACATTGAATGCTCGGTCATGGCCTCCGATGTTTTGGGTGCCAAGATGGATATCCACTCTGGTGGCATCGACTTGGCATTCCCCCACCACGACAACGAATTGGCACAGAGCGAGGCCTACTTCTGCGAACACGGAAAGGGTGAACACACTTGGGTCAACTACTTCCTGCACATGGGCCACCTCTCCATTTCGGGCTCCAAGATGTCCAAGTCTTTGAAAAACTTCCAGACCATTCAAGAAGCCCTGGCCACTACTTACTCGGCTCGCGGCATGCGAATTGTCTTCCTTTTGGGTCGATGGAACGATGGAGTTGAAATCTCTCCTGACATGAGAGCCCAGGGTGAGAATTGGGAAACAACAATCAGCGTAAGTTATCCGATCTTACTGTTGTGGCGCAGCTAACCGGCAATAGAACTTCTTTACAAACGTAAAATCTCTCCTTGTTGAGGCGGACATCACACCTGGTATGCAGTCGCTCTCAATCAGCTCTGACAAGCCGGTTGAGGGTCTTCTCGCTGAGCTTGAGCAAGCCAAGAAGGATTTCGAGGCCGCCTTGGTCAACTCATTCGACACTCCCCGTGCAATGCAGATCATTCTAAAAATTGTGTCCAACGCCAACATTCACCTGAAGGACAACAAGGATGCTGATCTCGTGGCTCTTGAGGCAATTGGCCGATGGATTACCAAGATTGTCGGCATTTTCGGTCTGGATGCGAATGCCAGCGCTCCCTACGATGGCCTTGGTTGGGCGACTGCCATCGCTCCCAACGTGGAACCCAAGACAGCCATTGAGCCATACGCGGAGGTCCTCGCCAAGGTCAAGGCTGACATCGGTAGCCTGTCTCTTGACAACGAGACCATCTCCGGATTGCTTGCACAGAACCCCACGGCCGAGTTTGAAGCTGTGGCTGCCGCCGGCTCTCGTGACCCTGAGCAACTGGCGTTGCCGTACCTGCGTATCGTGGCCAAGGTTCGTGACGAGCTTCGTAAGATTGTCTCTAGCCAGGCCCCCGAGACCAAGAAGGCAATTCTAGCTCTGACGGATCGCATTCGCGACCAGGACTTTACTAACCTGGGTGTCTACCTGGACGATCGTCCAGACAACCAGCCTTCACTGATCAAGTTCATCCCGGCTGCAGAGCTGATTGCAGCTCGTGAAGCAAAGGCCGCCGAGCAAGCGGAGAAGGCCAGAAAGAAGGAGGAAGCCCGACTGGCGCGCGAAAAGGCTGAGCAAGAGGCTCGAGAGAAGGCCAAGGTGCCCCCCGAGGAGCTCTTTAAGGATGATGAAAGGTACAGTGCATGGGACGAGCAGGGCCTGCCTACCAAGATGAAGGACGGCAGCGACGTTCCCAAGAGTCAGCTCAAGACGTTGAAAAAGCAGTGGGATCGCCAAAAGAAGGCGCACGATGATCTCAAAGCCAAGGGTTTGCTGTAAAATATTTATTAAAAAAACAATAAAAAAAAACTGGCGGTTGCAGGGGCGAATAAGGCGGGGGCTTTTTTGGCGAATGGCGAGCGACAGCAGCAGCAACAGTAGCCCATGTGGACGTGATGAATTGGATGAACCATTATTAGAAAAACGATTGACTCTGCTCAATCATGTCAGAGTCGACCAGGATCGGGCGGTCGCTCCACTAGCCGGGAGGTTACGAACGTGTTCGAGTCGTTTCATGCGCTCAACGGCCCATATTCATGGGCCCAGAGATCTGGTTGGCAAAACAGCTGCCGGCATGGTCCCCAGTCAATAGTTGGGTGGAGAGTGTAAAATCTGTCCGGCTTTGGTTGTAGTTGATTGCGTGATGCACACACCCTGGATGAGGAATCAATTACGCGTAGCTGGTTCCACACCCATGATTGTTCCCCGATCTTATCAGGGTATTTGGGGTGTTTGGTGAAGGGGAATAAAGTGTAAACTTGAGGATAGGTAATCTGCGCAAATACGAAAACGTGGTTGGTGTTGAGTGAGGGTGTGGTCCGCGCACGTGTTGTTTGGCTTACATGGATGACATGCCGTCAAGTGCGTCCCAGACTCCCAGCAGCAGCATTCCACGCTCGGCCATGATGCGACTTGATACGCGACATTTCGTGCAACAATGTCATGGCGAGAGAGGCCCAATTGGCTTGACAATGGCATGCATTGGATAGACCATTGGTAGCGTAGAAGTCTAGGTGCTGGGATCGCAAGTGGGTATGCACGCCCATGGGCGATTGCGTGACACTTATGAGGGATGATGAACGCGCCTCTTCTCCAGTGCAGCCCACATCGACAGATGCCTCCTCCACTCAGGTTGCGTACTCCCCGAACTCCCCGAACATCACCCTTTGCGTCTGTCACCGACCCACAGCGGCAGTAGCATCAGTAGCAGCAACATCTGACCAGGGTCGCTGCTGAAGCCATCATGGCCTTGGCCGGGTTTAATACCATTGCTGCGCGGGTCATCGCTGCGTACGCGGTGATCCGGCCGAGAGCTGGGCCCTGGTCTTCGGGAGGAATAAAAGGCTACCACGCGCCCGTTGACCTGGGCGATCCAGATTGCCTGGAGCTCTGTGACGTTCGTGTTGGTTCCACGCTCCCTTCGAATTCCCGTCACGCAAAGTATCAGCTTCTGCCCCAAATGGAGAAGCGGTTCGAAGGTGGCCTCGAGGCCGCTGGCACCAGCCTGAGCGAGATTGACAGCATCGACGTCGAGTGGACGGAAGAGGATGAGAAGGTTTTGGTTCGCAAGTTAGTTGCATCTATCCCGCCTTGGCTTGTTATATCCGGACCCAGTCTAACGGCGTCCCCTTTTAGGATTGACTTTACAATCATGCCCATGCTGATCCTGGGCTTCTTTGTCCTCCAGCTCGATCGTGGAAACATGTAAGTCAACAAATCGCCATGCATCTTCACTCGCCAATCGAAAACTGATCGCCTCGAAAAGCGGCAATGCCCTCACAGACTACTTTTTAAAAGAGGTCGGCATCACCCAGGACCAATACAATGTTGGACAGCAGCTCCTCTCTCTCGGAATTGTACTGCTCGAAGTAATCTCCGTATTCATATATTTCATCTGGTGTCCACGCCGCTGACGCAAATTAGATTCCCAGCAATATGATCCTATATCGGCTTGGTCCTTCGCTGTGGATTGGAAGCCAGGTTGTTGCCTGGTAAGCATTGTACACTACCAGCATTGTACACTACCGGCATTGTGACCGTCGAAAGCTGACTTGATCCAAAGGGGCCTCGTCGCTACCTTCCAAGCCTTCCAGAAGGGCCTGGCTGCTTTCCTCGTCACTCGACTCTTGCTAGGGTGAGTTTGAAATACGCAGCCCATTTACCTTTATCCACCCTGACAATAGGCAGTTTCTGCGAAGCCGGATTTATCCCCGCTGGGCTCTACACCATGACCCGCTGGTACAAGAACTCCGAGACTAGCAAGCGATTCTCGTGGTACTTTATCGGACAAATGTCAGCATCTGCTTGCAGTGGTCTTCTAGCATATGGCATGTAAGTTTATACTATCGCGCACCACTCTGACATCATATTAACATAGCCAAGTCTCCATATGAGAGGTGTTGCCGGACTCAGCGGATGGCAGTGGATGTTCATCATCGAGGGCATCGTCAGTGTTTTGGTTGGTATCCTATTCCTGGCTTTGTTCCCACAGAGCTCAGCCAACCCCGTTTCTCTGCTGGGAATCCGGCTCTTCAGTGAAAAGGAGGCCAAGATCCTCAGCAAGCGAGTGCTGCTGGATGACCCGTCAAAGAGAAACGTCAAGCCTACCATCACTCGACAAGAGATGAAGAACGTGGTATGTATCTGGCTTACCGCTCGAAATGCCATTGGAAGTGGTCTAATTCGGCACAGTTCACCAACTGGAAACTCCTCCCTCATGTTCTCCTCACCATCGCCTGTATTTCTCCAGCACAGACTATGAGCTCTTATGCGCCAATGCTTGTAAACTCCTTTGGATATGAGCGGCTGACATCTAATGCGCTTGTCTCTATTGGTTCTTGGATTTTAATCTTTGTCAACCTTGCATGGGGTACTATCGCGTGAGTAATATTCTCGAAACGAATTTTTTTGTTTTGTTTAAAAAGAATTCACTTTTGCTAATGAAATAATTCACAGTGACAAGATCAAACTTCGTGGTCCTATGGTGGCCTTGGGTTTGTTTATTTACTGGTGTTTCCAGCTCAGCAACAGGCTCCTCATTCACGCCGACGGAAAGAAGAGACTGGGCGTTCTAATCATGACCATGGCTTTTGCTCAGGGCTGGCGTAAGATTCTTAGTGCTGGTTTAAACTCGAAACGAGTTTGATGCTAACATTGGTATAGATCCCTTGAACAGTTCTTGGTTGGCACTGAATGCCGGCAGCCCTGGAGAAAGATCCATCACAATGGCCATTATTATCATGTCGGCCAACACTGGAGGTATTATTGGTAGTCAAATCTTCCAGTCGAGTGACGGGCCTTTGTACCCGATTGGCTGGAGCGTTATTTTGGCCCTGGTGAGCTTTGGCGTTGTGTGTGCTGTCATTGCCAACTTGCAGTATTTTATCTTGAACGGCCGCAAGTTTACACGAACGGGTCTCCGATACCACCCATGATGGAATTAATGTCTCAATTTTTTTTTATATATAGAAAGATAAAGCCTACTTGTGGTTTCAAAGTAGGCATTATGATGACAAGTTGATCTTGGTCAAAAAGAAAAGCAATAGAGAAATAATTATGAATATTGGACGGTAAATCATCACAACCGATTTTGGAGTCAAAAAATTCAGCTCACCGTCTTACCTATGTGATGGAATAATGTTTGCATCTAGATTATGGCTTTGTATAACTGGAGAAACGGCGTATGCGTGGCGAAGTCGAATGTTGGGACCATAGTGTAAAATAATTATCAAGTTGCACTAAAGCTAAACTATGTACAATTCATTATATGTTCAATCATCATTCGTCGATTAAGCTTGAAACCCTGGCATACTGTCCGCCCTTCTTTCTCTCCCCTTTGGATATGTTTAAGAGCTCTTTGCTTTGGCCTCGGCGCATCGGTTGGCATAGGTCAATCCATGGCCAAACTTGAAGATTGGGTTTCGGGTGTCGAAGGGCACATCCTCCATGTTCTCCTCCACAGCTTTAATGGAGCTAGGCAGGTCGAAAGGCAGCTTACCCTCGGGGCTGCTCTCGCCGAGAATCACGTCCAGGAATGCCTCGCTGCTGCTTCCGTAGCTGCCGAAGACGGCGGAGGCCTTCTCGATAACCTCGGGGATGACTGCGGGACGGTCCAGGATGATGTCGGCAATGGTGGGAACGGTGTTGTAAATGGCGGCCTGGCGCTCCTGCTCAGTAGAGTTGTAGGCAAGCGAGCCGGCGTTCATGTTTGCCTCGAAGACGCCAGTTCGCTGCTCATAAGGTGCCTGAATTCGCAGGAGCGCGTAATCGGCCTCCTCGGGGGTCTTGACCACGGTGAAGTTGCGCTTCTCGACAAAGGTCGAGTTGAAGCCTTCGATGTAGAACTTGGTTCCCCGGGCAAGGTTCCTCAGGGGAAGGATGTTGTCCTTGTTCTTCAAAAGGGTGTATGATCGTCGCTGGGCATCAGCTCCCAGGCGGACAAAGTAGTCGTTGCCGACGACGCGAGTTGCGGCCTCAGGGTCGACAAAGGGGTTGTCAAAGAGACCAAGGAGGAACTTCTCACGGAGGAGCTTTCGGATCGACTTGTTGAGGCGCTCCTCGGTGATGATGCCCTCCTTGACGAGCTGAATGATGAGATCGGTGCGCTCCTCGCCACCAAACTGGTCGCAACCGGCGTTGAGAATCTTGGCAGCTCGCTCAAGCCCCGAAAGCTGCTGAACACCCCAGGCACGGGCGGGGAGGATGCCGCCGGGCATTGGAGAATCGGTAATCAGGCCCCAGTCTGTGAGGACGATGCCCTCAAAGCCCAGCTCGTTTTGCAACAGGTCAGTCACGATTCCCTTGTTGAAGGAGAAGCCGACCTCCTCGTAGTTAGTGCCGACAGCTCGGGAGTAGTAAGGCATCATTTGCCTGGCGCCTGCAGCAATGGCGGCCTTGAATGGGATGATGTGGTAGTCCATGTTTTTTCCTGGAAATGTGGCATTCTGTCCATACGTGAAGTGAGAGTCTTCACCGTTTTGCTGGGGGCCACCTCCGGGGAAGTGCTTGGTGACGGTGGTGACGGAATGGGGACCGATCTCCTCTCCCTGGAAACCCTTGATGTAAGCCACCAAGAGCTCGCTGGTCAAGTTAGCATCCTCGCCCCAGGTGTTCTTGATACGAGCCCATCGGGGCTCGGTGGCGAGATCAATCTGGGGGTGCAGGGCGCCCCTGATGCCAACGGCCATGTATTCCTCACGCGCGACCTCGGCAAACTTCTTGACGAGTTCAGCGTCACGGAGAGCAGCCATGCCAAGAGACTCGGGCCACTCGGAAAAGACACCGGCCTTGAAGCCGGTACCGGCGTGCTCAGTGAAGCTGTGGCGAGGATCCGTAGAGATGGTGACTGGGATTCCAAGGCGGGTCTTGAGAGCTTCCTCTTGGACAAGGTTGGCGAACCTGGCGACCTGGGCGGCATCCTTGATGTTTCCCACAAGGTTGAAGTGCGTCATGTACATCTTTCCAATGGCGTCCCTGGTTTTGTTGCCGCCAAGGGGACCATCGTACAAGGTACCGTTCTCACCCTGATACATCATCTGGTGGAACATCTGGCCGGCCTTTTCCTCAACCGTCATGCGCCCGATCAGGTCTTCAACACGATCATTGACGCAGTGGGACGAGTTTCTGTAAATGGGAAGGGCCTCGCCGTCGCGGCGGTCCACTGCCCAGTGAGGACGGCGCACAGCACCCAAAGTTACTGCGGGCATGGCCGCGAGGGCCAAGGTAAAGACGGAAGTCCACATGTTAATGGTGATGCTCTTACTACCACTTGGACAAGGTAGAGGAGTTGAGAAAGATCTTGGAGGAGGGTGGTGAGGCAAAATCTCAGGAGTGGACGAGAAACCATGTGCCTTATATGCAAGACACGGGTCCAGCCATCGTCAAAGCTTCACCCACATGTCCCTACAACAAGGCCCTCCACTCTTCCGCTCTCACCCCACACAACTTCTGTATACGATGGCAATGGGCCCCGCCAGAACTGGCACCCGTGTGTATCATGTCGGCCTTGTGTCGGCGTAACGGTGCAAGAGCTGGCCTTGGGGAAGGCCTCAAAAGAGGCTAGGACAACCGAATTGTGCGGATCATCCAATGTTAGGGGGTGGCTCAATTGGGGCCCCTTGGAGCACTTTCCAGGGCTCCTCGGGGCGTTCCCTGGGAAGCGTGGGCATGGACGAGGAGATGCGTGTAAGTTGGCTGGTCCCTTGTCCATGGTTCGTAGCCGGGCAAGCCCCCCGATATAGTTTAGATATGCGCTAACCTCCGTCACTTCCGCGACGGCGGTGCCGGAAACGCTACGAGGCCATGTGAGTGGTATCCAATCTGCGTAGAGTTTGAATAGGTTCTCGCCCTGTCAGTGCTTGACTTACGTCGATCGCCCGCCCCTCGAGCGGGTAAAGTTGGGATAAATTGTTGCCGTCTGGTTGCCGTCTGGTTGCCGTCTGGTTGCCAATGGGCAGCTGCTCCATGCACTAAGCATCACTTGACCCAGGGCAGGATTGCGGAGATGGGTGGCCCGGCGAAGTGACCGGCAGTCTACGAGGCAGTCGACAGGACAAGCTGTGCCGGGCTTGTCATGGCTGAACCGTGGGAATGGGATGCTTCTTGGGCTTCTGTGGGGACCGCAGTCGGGCCTTCTAAGGGCAAAGCAAGGGTCTTGGTGTTTATTCTCCCACATGGACACATGTGCGTCCCCGTTCCCCACGGGCCAAGAAGCTGGGGTGCCAGGGCCATTTATGCGGGGTTTAGCTTAAACGTAACTCTAGCTGCCAATTTGTCGGACCGCCAATTGACTTTTACAACGGGCCAGCGTCGGGCTGTGGGCGGATCACAGAATCACAAGACCAAGAAGCAAGCTCGGGTAGTGGATGTCCTCCCAGCCCGCCGAGAAGCCCGGGTTACTAGCGCCACTACAACTTTTTGGCTTAATATTACGCTTGTTTTTCTTGTTTATCCGAGCTTTTACCTAGTTCATGATTCTACGTATTAGTTGAAAAAAATGAAGAGGTCAACGGGACTATGACGTTGTTGTCGCCAGAGCATTGAGGGACTTGGTCAGGTATTTGGCCTCGATACCCTCGCAGAGTTGGGAACAATGGTACCATCAGTCCCACCCGCGTGTATTCTCACCGACCGAAAAAAAGAAGAAAAAAAAGAAGAAAAAAAGGATGGGAAAAAAAAAAGGTTCTCTCAAGGGCAGAATCGGAAACAGTCAATGTCCCTCTGGATTGAGTGAGGCCTGATATTATGTCCTGATCTTCAAGCATCGGATTTCGAGTGGAACGATTCAAGTGGTGTGCGTGTCACATCGCTGTCTGGCGCAAAATGCCAGGTGACACCAACACTCGCTTGCACCATCCGAATTTCCCATGCTTGAGGGGAAAGAAAAGAGAAAGCCGCCATCCATCACCTACCAATGGGTCGATCTTTTGCCGTGGAAGGGCCTCGCATCGCCAGGAATCCGGTTGGCCCGAGGTCTTGTCGTGTTGTGCACTGAATTGCCGGTTCTGAAGGGACCCAACAAAAGAGGGCATGGCGCGTTCTTGTTTTGGTTCGCTCAAAGATGTCGGTTGTCAGCCTGCGGCCTTATCGAAAGGTGGGCGACACGGCCGCAAACCACACGGGGTTGTCTTACAGTCAGCACAGCCTGCAATTTGATTGCCTCCTGTTGGCTGTCTGAGTATAGCTTCAAGTACAAAATCTGCTTGGACCACGCGAGGTTGCACTCCAACCATGCCGGACGTCTCCGAGACACTGCATTGACCATTGTTATTGCGCATGACAATTTCGCCAATCTGGTTGGTGAATGTACAAGGATCAGAATACGTGCTAACCAATGCAGCCTCGTCGCAAGTGTTATACTCCGTACGTCCTCGACCAACTCATAACTAACACGATCACACCGAGTCCGGTCTCCCCTTTTCCTTGGTCGCGATGCATGTCTGACCTTTGCGCGTCGCCGTTGTCTGATGTTACCTGTGTCGGCTCCATCTCATTGGCCCGAAATTCCGGGAAATTGTTTTTGTGGGCCTGTCGGAAGAATAAGCTACGGCTAGGCGCATGCTTTTTGACTCGGCCCACAATCCCGAGTCGCGGAGCTGATTCGGCAGCGCGCTGTACGGATACGCCACGTCCGCATGCGTTCCTGAACAGTCTTGATCAAGTGATTGCAAGAACTGCATGTTGCTTTGTAGGACGTTCGATCCAATGCCGTGGGAACGTGTTGAGCTTCGCCATGAAGCGGTCAAGGATCGGGTGCGGTCCGCCGGAAATATGGGGGCTGGTCTCGGCAGTTGTCTAGGGATCCGGGAATAAGGGCGGAAAAGCTTGGCGTTTTCGGCTCTCGGTCAGGTTTGTTTGGATGGGAGGAAAGAGGGTACGCCGCAATTAAATAATTCTGGAAGGTCGAGCAACCGAATTGTTGGGTTTCGCCACCCAGCTTCGAGAAACTTATCCCGGCAAAGCTGGCGTTGCCGAGCGGGAATCTGACAGCAAGATTGGGTGCGCCCTGCAACTACAACGCCTCCACCGACTAGGCTCCGATCCCCGGGTCAGTTCATCTCGTCTCAATCATTACTAAGAAAAACCCTTATCCGTCCCCGGCCTTGCACATATTGCCGGGATGGAAGGGCGGGCCGCTATTTGCTGGAAGAAGTCCCAGTCCGTAGTCACTCGGCCGAAGAAAAATTCGGGGTTTGTGGGGGTTTCATGAAATTGTTTCTTTAGCATCGATTGCTCTGACGCCGCGAGCCTTGTCGAGTAAATTTTCTGAGACATCGGGCTGTTTTTTGGGGGGCTACTAGAGCTATTATTTAACCTTTTTGCCTTGTGTCTAGCCACGCCCTGTTTGCAATTTATCGAATAATAGAGAATGGCGGAACACGCCCCAGCTACGATTTCACATGTGTCCAGTGGGGGCTCTGACAAAAATCACCATGATCCTGAGAAGCGACAACACGTCTCCGAACAGCCTGCCCCTTCATCGGCGTCAAGTTATAGTGATGGCCCCGAAATTCGAAGGGAAGCCTCTAATCCACAAGGCCGGGACCTCGAACGACTGAGCACCCTCGGCACAATTATGAGTAGAATCCGTTCGCGAGGAGACATGGTCATCGAACCGCCGCCTGACGGAGGATTCAAAGCCTGGATGGTCGGTGAGTATACATTCGGACACTTGCCAGGTTTCCATTGCTGAATACCCTCGCTAGTCCTCAGCACGCATCTCGTCATGATGAATACCTGGTACATACACACCCTTGCCAACCTTCTCACCACCACGCGCTAACATTGACCAGGGGTGTTATCAACTCTTTCGGGGTCTTTCAATCGTACTACATGGGCTTGTTGGGTCGTCCGCCAGAGGACATTTCTTGGATTGGCTCTCTGGAGGTTTTCCTGCTCTTCTTCGTCGGCAGTTTCACCGGCCGCATGACTGATGCGGGATACTTCCGTCCGCTATACATTGCCGGCGTTTGCCTGGTTCTCCTAGGAATGTTTGCGACCTCTTGGTGTACCCAGTACTGGCAGTTCATACTTGCACAAGGTATCTGTCTCGGTTTTGGCAACGGTTTGCTGTTTACTCCGTGCATGGCTGTTACGGCAACCTATTTTGCCAAAAAGCGATCACTTGCATTTGGCCTGACAGCAGCCGGTAGCACCACTGGAGGATTAATTTTCCCCAGCATGGTGAGACAGTTGCTTCCCCAGATTGGGCTGGCTTGGACGCTTCGCTCCATTGCCTTTTTCCAACTTGGCACTTTCATCTTTGCAGGCTTCTTCATGAAGTCCCGCATTCCACCTCGAGCCTCTGGACCGCTGCTCGAGTTGTCGGCATTTAAAGATTTGGAGTATACATTCTACGCCATCGGAGCTTTTATGGTATGATTTGACTGTCCCAAACAAACCGTCATGATCTAACCTGTCGTAGGCATTCTGGTCGACATATTTTGCATTCCATTACGTGGCGGCATTCTCCCGAGATATACTCGGCCTTTCGTACTCGTCTTCGCTGGACCTCCTCCTTGTTCTCAATGGTGTTGGTGGTCCTGGCCGAATAATTCCAGCATATATTGGTGATCACGTTGGCCCCGTTACCGTCTACATGGCTTGCACGCTCTTGACTGGTTCGATAATGTTTTGCTGGGCGGCAGTCAAATCTGTACCGGGTATGTATGGATGGACGGCCGTGTACGGGTTCGTAGTAGGCGGCGTTCAGAGCGTCTTTCCCGCTGGGCTCACAAGCCTGACCTCGGACCCACAGAAGCAAGGTACTCGAATGGGCATGGTTTGTTCCATCGTGAGCTTTGCATCGTTGACGGGTTCCCCGATAGCGGGAGCCATCATCAACACCCAAGGCGGTAAATACATTGGGGCACAGGTCTTTTCGGGCACGGTCATGTTGCTGGCAACAGTCTTCATTGTCTTGGCCAGACTAGTGAGGGCGCGAAAAATGGGAGTCGGCTTTTTTGGTAAAGGACGGATTTGATAGGCACAGGCGCAAACACTTTGGGGTCCAGGGAATCTTTCACTGCGGAGGGAGAGGGAGAGAGAAAATGCCATCTCTGTGGATTAAAGATGGCTCAGACTGACAGCGAAAAAAAAGATTTAATTACATGAACAATATTTTTTTTAATATCGCACCAACGGATCCAAGACACATATCCAATTCATCCAAGTCATGTCTCAACCTCGGCGTCGTGTGATGAAGCCAATCGGGAGAGCCCGGGGAACGCTTTAGGAAAGACTCTGGGGAACCTTGCTCTCCCCCGCGATACATTTGGCCCATGGGGTCCTCGACCCCAGATTTCACCTACACACCCCGGATTCCCCAGAGTATATCGACACATGGGGAAAATTGGTGAGCGAGCATGTCATGATATAGTGTCTTACGAAGTGACGGCGGGGAGTGGAGAAGTTGGAGTCGCTCGTTTGCTTGTGCCCGAATGTCTCCGCGGCCGATCAGAGAGCGAATACAAGCAATTCGGACGAAAAGCGACAATGAAGCTCGACCTCATCATTATTCCAGTCCTCATTCTCATGTACATTCTCGATTACCTGGATCGAAATAATATTGCCTCGGCAAAGTTGGCTGGCATTATGGAGGACCTTGACTTGAGTGCTACAGAGTATCAGACATGTGTCTCGGTTCTCTTTATCGGTTACAGTATGCATAGCCTCGCAGACCTCGCAGTCAATATTTACATTAAAAAAAGTGCTCACTCAATCTTCAAACCGTCATCATGCACGCTTCCGTCAAACATGATGCTCGGAAAGATCAAGCTCCCGGGTGTCTACATCTGCGCTGCGATGGCTCTGGGGGGTAATCTCGGCATCTCAGACAGTCGTCAAGAACTTTGCCAGCCTAGCAATCGCACGATCCTTTATCGGATTTGTCGAAGGCGTCTTCTTCCCCGGCGCGCTATTCTCTTTGTCCTTGTTTTACAACCGTAAACAATATGCTTTCCGTGCGGCCCTCTTTTACTCTGGATCCCAACTGGGGAATTCATTTGGGTCGCCTCTGGCAATTCCAATTCTTGACTTGGATGGCCGCGCTGGTCTTGAAGCTTGGAGATGGGTATGCTCTTCGCCTTTTACACCTTCATCTTCGTTCCGTATTAGCACGACTAACACACTGCAGCTCTTCCTAATCGAGGTAGTTGGCACAATTGGACTCGCCATAATATTCGCATGCGTCCTCCCCAACTCGATCGACAGCATCCGAAGTCTGGCCGAACAGGAACGCGAATAGGTCCGATGGAATTATGAGGAAGATTTGGGCCAGCAGGATGACCGAGGAGAGAGATGTGAGCTAGGCAAGGCTTCATGATGGCCATCCGGGATCCGAAAACCTACCTATTCCTCGCCACGCTATACTGCATCTTTACTTCAGCTGGCGTCACCCCTTTGACGACACAAACTCCATCTCCGAGGAATGGGCTAATTTCCTGGTTAGGAAATTTAGCGTTCCCCGGCGGCTTGCCCGCGTGCTCTCCCCGCAGCGCTCGGCGCTGCACGATTAGGCGCAGGACTAATGGATCCGTCCGGGGATACCAACTTGCTTCATGGCGATTCCGGTACTTCTTAGTTGTCAGGTCTCGAGTCGAATGCATTCAGATGATATATTTAAAGGGTAAATACAGGGGCACTAAATCCAGAAAATTAGTTTACAATCATCATCACATCGGCATACATTTCACCTTTTGTTCTACAATTTACCCATCGATATATATCGGCTATATCTCAAATCACATTTAAAACATCCGTGACCATGGCTGAAGTTCTCACTCCCTTGCCCTCTCAACCAGAAGCCTTTCAGGCTTCCAAACACGAGCCTCAGACCCACAAGGTGATGCTCTCACTCCACGGCAATGGAGGCATTATTGGAGACGTGGGCAATCTTACTCCTTGTTATCCCGATACACCCATTGAAGAGCTTCGCAGACGTTACTGGGCGGAAGGTGTTGTTTGGGTAAGCAAGATTGATGGTCATTGGCGCAGCGTTCATTAACCCTGGGCCTTCTAGACCCCAAAGTTGTCAACCAGTGCCGCAAAGAACATTTTACCATGGTAGATAAAAGCTCGGGAATGCTTAAGCCGGGGACCGACCCCATTAAAGATAATTTTTTTCTAGGGGTCATTGGCAAGATTTCTTGCTCCCTGGTGCAGTGCGTGTTGCGGCTGGTCTCAAGGACGAAGGCCGCTTTGTGTACAACGCTATTAAGAGCCACATCACTCCATTTTACCAAGATTTTAAGAAATACGTCGGCGACATACTTGAGCCATTCGTCGACTAGCTATGCAAGTTTGATGAATACTGGTGTCTGCCCAGGTCGCTCCTTCGGTGCTCCTTCGGTGCTCCGTCCCCGAAGAGACGACGCCAGTTCATTACAATAGGATCTTCCTCTGAGATGGTCCTCCTACTAGTATTACTGGCTGGGTTCCAATTGGTGATGTTGGTCTCCAAGAAGGCGGCCTCATCTACTTAGATGGTTTGTGGTATGCTGTGCCCAATCCTTTGACACATGAGCTTAACTGACCATCTATAGGGTAACTATGAGGCTGGCGACGTCGTCTTCCATACTCCCATGGCAGTTCACGCCGGCGCAATGGACAAGTCGCCTCGAGACCGAATTGGGTGCTCAACCGATTTGAGGTTCGTTGATAGGAAGCAGCCTCACGATGAGCGATGGACGCATCTCGCCTACACCGATAATGATCCAACAGTGGCATTTCAAGTGACGTAACCATTTCCAAGGGATTGCGGGAAGAATGACGCCGGTGCACGACATAATGAATCATGTCGGTTAATTGATTTGACTGACATTTGGATGGAGATTTAAATCGGGATGTGGCTGAGATCGTCTCGTTTGACGGCGCTGCGTCGCCCGCCAACAGGCGTCATTGACGTCACCACTTTGCGCCTTTGAGGCTCGATTCCAACTGGACGTGTTAATTCGTCATTGGGCCAAGCGCCACAGTTTTCAAAGGGGTTGAAGCAAATGCATTAATAAGGACAGCAAAGATGCAGTCTTGTCGCCGAATCCCTGCCTTTTCTCCATTACAAAAGCCGACCTGACACAAGCCGGGTCTTCGCCATTTCCTATCCATCTACATGAACTTGCACTTGCAACATTGTGCAACCACAACTCAAAATGATTCCCGCGAGACAAATAGCCAGAACCAGCCTCCCAAGGGCGACTCGCTCTCTGCGCGCACCTTGCCGCCAGCAGATCAGGCTCCAATCGACCGCCTCACCTTCATCGGGTAGCTCTACCTTTGCGATTGGCCTAGCTGGTGGAGTCGCTGGGGCTGCCATCTTCTACGGAATCTACTCGTTTACCCCAGCGGGGGTAACAGCATCAAAACTCAACAAGGCGGTGAAGGAAGCCGAGAAGTCATACGAGAGCGCGAGCAAAAAGCTCCAAGAAAAGACACCTACGGCTGAGGAAGCTGTCGACTCCATTAAAGAATTCGCCTACACCTACGTAGGATTTATTCCTGGTGGTCGCGGATATGTCGATGCTGCGTTTGAGGACTGGGAAAAAGTCCGCAAGAACCATCGTGAGGAAGCCGACAAGCTCGTAAACGATGCATACAAACAATTTCAAGAAATTTCCAAGTCTGGGCTGAGCACGGAGACTGCCTCCCGGGCCTACAATGTTATTGCCGACCTCACAAAGAAGATTGCCAATCTTGCAGGCGATGCCATCTCCGACATCATTGACAACCACCTCAAAGTGAAGGAGAAGCTTGGCGGAAATGTGGATCAGCTGAAGCAGCTCGGCGAACAATACGGGCCCGAGGCAAAGAAGCAGGTGGACGAGACTTGGCAGCAGGTGAAGGACATTTTTGCCGAAGGATTCAGCCCGTCCAACCTAGAAAAGGCGCGAAAGCTACTGGAAGAGAAGGTGGAGCAGATCAAGAAGCTGGGTGATGAGGCCTGGAAGAAGGGACTGGAGGAAGCCAAGCCTTACCTCGACCAGAACCCCAAAATCAAGGAACTATTGGAGAAGAATGCCAATACGCTCAAGCAGGGAAATGTCGGTCAACTATTTGAGAAGGCGAGGGCCGCTGCCAAGTCTGGAGACTTGGGTGACCTGGAGGGTTTCGTCAAGAAGACGACCGATCAGATCAAGTCCAAGGGCTATGGAATGGCGGACGGCTGGGTAGATGTGGACAAGTACCTTAAGATGATTCCTCAGGGAGGTTCCATTCTAGAAAAGCTAAACAAGTTTGGCGAGATTGCCGAGAAGAACAAGGACGAGGGAGAGCAGCTGCTCAAGGAGACAGTGGAAGAGCTGAAGCAGGTGCTAGAGAAGAAGTCGGAAAAGGCACAAGAGATTGTGAACAAGGCCCAAAAGGAGGCTAGCTAATTTACTGAGAAAAAGACAAAGCAACTGCTTTTTAAAAACAATTAAATTAAAAATAAAGTAATTAACGTTAATAACCGGCAGTATCAAGAATGAAACATATTGGGCCTTTTTTTGGTGGTGTGTGATGTGCTCCGGGACCAGCTTTGTGCCAAGCAAGGGAGTGCTCAACAGACTTGCGATGCCCAACACAACCTTCATTCGCACGCCAGTGACAAGGAACTTGATAAATGATGGAAATAAAACAGCATGTTTATTTGGCTGCTTATTATTGATGAATCACATTTTCTTTTCGTCGCCCAACCACTCAAGAGTCTCGAGGCGTGGGTCAGTCCACTCCAGTGCATCAGTGAGCAGTAGGCTAATGTGCGTACCTAATCAGTCACCTGACATGTGAAGTGTATAGTTTCCAATATCACCACACCTCATATCAATCACATCCGATGTGGTGTAACGGTTATCATTCCGCGTTTTCATCTGGAAAGCGTGCCGCGGCGACCGGGGTTCGACTCCCCGCATCGGAGTTCTTTTTGACAGAATGGCGCATTCTGCAATTTTTTTTTTGGCTGAATTTACATTATTTGGCCAATTTCTTGTCGATTGGGACCGTCAGAGTGAACTTTGGAGGTGAGGTGGTGGAGTGTAATACGGGGTACTTGAAATCATATATCGTTGAGTGTGTTGGTAGACGAGAGAGACGTAGATCCACACCGGCGGCAGCAGCAAGGTTCAAGAACCCACCAAGTCCAGGCATTATTATTATAGTCACTGTAAAAAGGCTGAGTGGGCGCCTTTATTGTTCATACCTGTTTGGCCTTCACCGTTTTTGGCTGCACGCGAGCGATGGATGGTAGGTAGTTAGTGAAAGCCTCAGACGCCATAAACTTGTCCAGATTCATAAAGAGGTCGCGGGGTTTCCTGGCGATAAGCACAGGCTTACCCAGAAATTCGGGGTGGTGAACACGTTGAGTGTGAGCGCCTTCCAGATTTGCTTTTTTGGAAGAACTACTACACTCATCAATCGTACGGCGATTGATCTTAACCAAGACGACGACGAAGATCAAACAGCCCATATCAGAAACATGCTGGCTGTGACAAATCTCAGTCAAAAACAGCTCGATGGAATGGGTCCCTTGTTAAACATAATCTTCGACGAGCTACGAGAGGCTGACACAGAGCACCACCATGATGGAAGCATCGTTACCAAGAAGACTCTTCGAAATGACGGAATTGATTTTGATAAAGATTTTAACAAAGGCTATGCCGAACTGGAAATGGATGCAGAGGACTAGCTCTCGCGGAACGTCAATCAAGGCAAAGAGGTCGAGGCCGGGCCACCGGAGTCAAAGGCACCGCCAGAGGTTGAACTCCAACATGAGACAGGGGTGCATATTAAAAAAATAAATACAAATCATCACAAAAAATGTTATACATTGTATAAATTGAGCCTCAGCTATAGATTTCCAATTTGTATTGTCAAGCTGGGTCCTTAAGAAGGGCAGATGCTAGCCTGTCGACCCGCACCGTTGGCAACGATGCTAGGGACATTCGCAACAGGGTCAACAGTGTACTTGTAGAAGCTGGCGGGATCAAAGACCTCGCCCGCGTTCTTGGCTGTCGTGCCACTGGTGCTCTCAAACTTGTTGCCTGAAGCGTTCAACTTGGCGGTGCTGTCGGCGGTAATTGGGTTCTTTACACTCTTGAAGTAGCAATTCTCCAAGCGCATCTCCGTTTTGCCCCGCGCATAGTGCCCGTAAGAGGTCTGTCCAACAAGGTAGTTGTTGTAAAGGTGGGCATGCTTGACATTGTCGACGGATGGGTTGCGCTGCGCTGTCTTGTCAAAGTAGTTGTGGTGCAGCGTCATTTGGCTCACAACGTTGTCAGTCCAACCTAAAATTACAAGGTGGTCAGAGATGTATAATTGGATGAAAAAGCATCCAAAATTGAGCAAAGATGGAGACCCAACTTACCAATGCCGAAAGCCTTGTTCTGGTTGCGCAAGATTGTCCAAGACACGGTCAAGAATGTGGTATCCTTGCGGCTGTCAATCAGGCCGTCACCACATCGTTCTAAATGAACATGGTCGATCCAAATGTTGGTACAGCTATCCTATAAAACCACTTAGTCAGAGTTCGGATGTGAATTATATTCGTGCATACCATTTGGATTCCGTCAAAGTCCTGGGTCTTGCCATCCTCATCGCCCTCAACGTAGGTATTACCTAAGAACAATGTGAGTCTTACAATCCACGCACATCCGCTGGCTCATCTCATACCAATTCTAATGTTGCGGAAGATGACGTTCCGCTGATTCTGCAGTCTAAAGCCTCCCTCGTTAATTTCTGCATCGGAGCCAATGCCGACAATGGTCTTGTCAGATGTGACCTTGACTTCTTTCCCTTTGGGAGTAATTGTGATCTTTCCTTTAACCTTGATGACATATTTTCCACTTGTGCCAGCGTACTTTTCGAGGTCTGCCTGAGTGGAAACTGTGACAATTTGACCACCGCTACCTCCAGTAGTACCGCCATTCAGGGAAGCGAACCCATCGGGTGTCCCACTGCAATCATCGCTGGCACTTTCCAGAGTGACAATGTCAAGAGAAGGGGAGACAGTGGGGGTATTGGAGGCTTTAACCACCGTTTGCAGAGTAGTGGCGCCGGGCTCTGGGGAAGTGGAAGCCTCTGAATTATCAATGGCATCCAAAGAGGCAGTGCTGCCGATGTAGCTCGAATCTAGCCAAGATGTAGAGCTGAAAATGCTGGAGATGGAAACAGGGCTATTGAGCTTTTTTGCCCAGCTCACACGGGTTCCACTTGCTCCCGTTCCTGTGTTTCCATACTCTCCATAGTAGACATTGTTGGTAGGGTTAGATCCCCATGCAGACCAACCAGCTGAGTTGACAACGGAACCCAAGTTGCTGTTCTGGAATACAACCCTAGCATACGTGCGCCAGGGGCGACCGAGGTAAGTAGCGCGGCTGCTGACACCAGAGAGAGCCTTGACGGTCGCCTTATTTAGAACGTACCAGGATGGGTTCTCCGCGTTGTCTCGGCCGTTGGCCGTGATGTAACCCTTGCCGCTAATTCCAATGGTGCAGCTTTCGAACCAAGCAATCGCTCTGGAACCAAAGATGAAGTCGGTAGCGCCCTCGATATAGCATTTGTGAAAGTAGTGGTTGCCTTGGTTCGAGAGAATAGTGTCTTGGTAGCCGCTAAACTGGCAGCCATAGTATCCTTGCTCAGAACCGTATGCGCTCAGTGCAATTGCTTGGACACCCTGTCCACGCGAATTGACAATGTTCAGATTGTAGACTTTGAGGCCGTTGTTCTTTGCTCGAAGGGTACCTGATGCATCGTTGCTGCCAGCCTCGTCAGAGCCGAGCCTGTGAGTTAGGATGACCTGGTTCTTGCTGTAGTCCTGGTCATCCTGAGTATAGCCGTAGATGGCAAGGGCGCCAACAGAGCTGGGGATCAAAACCTGCTCCTCGTAGGTTCCTGGCTGGATAAAAATCACGGCTCCAGAGGAAGCAGAATTGACGGCGGCCTGAATGGTGTTGTAGTTCCCACCAGACTTGGCAACCACAATTGCTCCAGAGGGAGGCGTTGTGCGTGCAGCACCAAGTGCGCCGGCCACCAGGGACGACAGAAGAAGAAGAAGTGAATGATGTATCATTGGAAGAAGCAAAGCCGGATGGTTTGTTATAAGGGTATGTACAAATGAAGTGAAGGGGATAAGCACCGAGAGGTGAAGAGGAAGAACATGACAAACGAAACGGGATCCACTCTACTTTATGCGAATTCTAAATTCGCCTGCCATTTAGTTTTAAAACAAAGGAGATGAACCGATTCGTCTCTCCAATAGCCAAGGGCGATCCTGTCTTTTGCCAAGTGAGGCAAGTTTCAAAACGTCGATTTTCCGCCAGTCAACCCCCGTCCGGACCCGCAAATGACCCAACAATCCAATTTGGGTTACATCGTTGTCAGTCCGAGACGCCAAAATGGTGCGGTCACTATTCCTCCATTCGATACCTACATCACCACGACGTGGCTGTCCATTTCAATGTAAGGACGGAATAATTATGCGCATGGAAGAGGTGGGAAACACAGCAGCCACCCCACCTATTGGATCCCATGGTCTCGAAAGCATAAATCAATAACAGAGCGCACCCCATCTTGCGGAGTAGACAGGCCGTCCTTAACATATACCGCAATTTTGTACACTTTGGGATAAGCCTTCTGCCTCGACTTGAAGCACAGTAAAACTTGTAAATGTGAGAAGTTGCTGTGAAGCCCTGTTTCTACCCCTCTTGACACTGATGATTCCAAACCGATTCTGGCTAGATTCGCCAGCGTCCCCTTTATGGCCAAGTAATTTCATATACACGTATTGGTTTGGTGTAGTTATAAAGCCCTGTGGCTACCGCAAAGCTATAGCCCCGCAGGACGGTCCAATTTCTCCAATACTTCCAGGGCCCAGCTCAGGCATGAATACGAGGTGAGGTTGCACTCAACATTGGGGGCTGCCAACGATCGAGTCTGGCGCTAATTGACGGGGTTTCGAAATTCAGGCAAGTTTTTAAGGGGGATAATAAACACCCATTTGAAAGAGTGAGTGGATTGCCTAAAATACAAAACAGAAACTTCTTGTCATATTTAATAAAAACACAATGATATTGTGCCAAAGTGCACGATAAGAGTGGGCCTTTTCGCAGTCATCAGGCACATCTATAAAGACCGGCTTTACAGTGTGAATGAATACGCTCCATTTACTGCTGAACAAATCCACACCCAGTCTTACCATTCCCATTGGCAACAGCCACAGCTGAACATGCACCCGTGCCGCTCGCTTGAAGACCTGCACAGCAACCCGAGGCACAGTCAGCATCCGAGAAGCACTGGCCCGTGATGAACTGCTGCCCATTTCCCTTTCCGACGTTGTCGGAGCCGGCTTCACCAGTATTGGCTTCACCAGAGCCGGCCGCAGCGTCACCCGAAGCCGGCGGCGCAGACGAGGGAGTGCTGATGGGAGCTGCGACATTTGAGCCGCCGAACCCACACCCTTGTTTGCCTTGTTGGTTTGCTACGGCTGTGCCTGAGCAGATACCAGCGCCGTTCAGATTTGCACAGCATCGGCTTCCACAGTCTGCATCGCTCAGACAAGCGCCAGTGATGAATTGTAATCCTTGGCCATTGCCAACGTTTTTGTCCCCAGATGGGTCTGGAGATAGGGGGCTGGGAAGTGCAAATGCGTAGAGTGCGACTAACTGGGGTAAGCTTCGGTCTCTGGTACATGCCGAGCAACTTACACGATAAAGTGGCGAGAAATGCAAGACAAACCATGATTGCTGTGGTGCAGAGATTGTAAATGAAAATTCAACAGTAATAGATTCTGGCAAGAAAAAGTTGAGTAATTTCTGGCTTGAATGGTTGTCGCTGAATAGAAATGAAATTGAACGGACAAGCAGTATTATTTAAATCCAACAGTTGCCGTGCTAGGAGACTTCGGAAACACTTTGTATTTGAGGCGATGACATTTCTTGGCGCCATCTGGTTTCATCCTTTCTTCCATAACAATATTAACATGATCGCCATTGCAGATGTAACCGGAATTCTACTATCCTGGCGCCACATGTGACATGAAGCACTTGTGGTTTGGGTGGTCGGCCAACAGGTGCCGCGATCGCATCAGTGGTGAGAGGGTATTTAGTTTCAGCACCGTTTGACATCAACTGCGTCCCTGTCACGTCAACGTTTGATAATCGTCCCAACCCCAGAGCGTTTCCAACATCAATCATCAGACAATGAATGCCACGAATTCTAAATATATGTATCGGGGTATTTTTAATTGTCTTGATTAATTTAGTGGCTTCGTTTATTCTCTGTCAACCCCTTAGATGCCATCCTGTCGTGTGCCTAGCCCCGTCTAGTAATTAACCTACCAAGATTAGAATGGGAGCCGCGTTCAGCATTCGTTAGCTATGGCTCATAGATAAATGTCATTGCGAGTAAATAATAACGTGTAGAGTAGCAACGCGTGCAAGGGTTAGATAACCCCTAAGATGATCAATGTATCAGTTTTCAGAATGAATTGACAGCAAAATTATCGAGATACATTGGTTTCATTGTTTAATTTTTGCATTGCCAACAAAGGTATGTGCTAACCTCGGGGTAGAAGGCGAACCCACGTTGCATCTTACTTGACTCACTGTGACGGCGGCGGTGGATTTTACCATGCCTTATTACAGTCGCCGAGGCCAGTATCCGCCTGAGATAGAATTGTCAGAGGATGATGAGGGGATAAACTAGCAGGACAATGGTCAGTACTACAGTCGTAACAATAGTCATTAATTTATGAATAGTACTGAATCCGGTTGATGCCTAGGAAACTCCGGCTCGGGGTACTTCTTCCCGAGACATTCTAGCTCAAGGCGTTCTTACTTAGGGGATTCCATCTCGAGACAGTACTACTCGATACCCTACAACTCAAGGCACTCAGGATCTCATTACGGCGAGTAACTAGGAGCAACTTCGAGGTATGCTGCGGAATCCTGTCTTACCTCAGATGATTCTGTTGTAGATTCCTCACTATCCACACCAGTGCCACAGAAGGCTCCCTTTGAAGAGGCACTTCCTGCAAATTCAACCCGTGTTTTGCCGACAGAGACACTGAATAATCCAGCAAATAGCTTTGTTAGCCATGAAACTTGGCTATCCCGAGATCTACCTCCGGTGGGGGATAATTGTACTAATGAGCTCGGCCCTCAAACTCCAGAAAGTATGTGAAATTATGATAATTCTCTAATGAGTGTACTGACAGTTTTTCTGGAAGTGGATGACGTTTCAAGTTCTCACGATACCTATAAGAGCAACCTCTTATCAGGTATAGAATCGCTCTCGATTTCAAGCAACTCCGAAGATACAGAGCATGAAGGACCGGGATTCCGTATTTGCCATCGGGTTTTTTTGCCGCTTAAGCTCTTTGATCCTTAGTCAAGCTCTAGATGCAGAAGACTCTAGCGGAGCTGTAATCTCACAAAAGGATGATATCAACAAACATCCAAACCAAACTTCGAGCGCTCAAACTGTTGAACTATCAAGTGGCGGGTTCAAGCGCCCAATCAAATATCAAAATAGATCCAGTGAGAATGAGGATGACAGAAAATACATCAAAGTGAATGTGCTGAAAGACCAAAATATTTGGCCTGTCCTTTCTGGAAGCTGGATCCAAATAAGTATTGGGAATGCTTCAAGAAGAAGTTGAACAAAATCAGTCACGTTAAACAACATATATGGGGACATACTCCAGATTATTACTGCCAAAGATGCTTCGTCATATTTCAAAGCCCCGAAGATCTCGAGGTTCATATAGAGGAAGATTCTTGCAGCAGAGGTGAAGCAACTCTTGGCGGTATATCGCCGTCTCAAAGTCGGAAACTCCATAAAGCCTCTCAAGGTTCTATAGAAGACCAATGGTTTACTATGTGGGACATTATATTCCCCAAGTTCCTCTATCTCAACAGGATCCAACCAAACCTCGTCTCCAAACCTCGTCTCTAAACCAACACATCATGGATATGCAGCCTAGCCTATCTCAATCAGACACTACCAGAAATCCTCAGTCACACAGGCCAGAAACAACTAACCTCCTTACTGCTGGTCCTCTAGGCATACCGATACCTCCAAACCCTAGTGCGTCCGCAGAAAATGGTGCAATTTCTAGTCTCGATGGTACACAAGAGGGTGGACCACCCGGGCAAAATAACGAAAATTCTCACCTGATCCACACATATGCGTCGAATTTGGATGAGCTTTTAGCACTTCAGGATATTGGAATGCGACACGCATCTGGTGAGGGAAACGACATGACAATAGGCGAGGCCAATCCGGATGAGGATTGGATCGGTTCTTAGAAAGCATTACATGCTGAGACCAAGCTGCATGAAAGATGTTACGTTCTACCAAGTCTCTAATTAATAATTATACCACACAATATTGATTAAAATTTATGAGAGTAAATTCAGATCAATCAGGCTGTTCCTCCTGGAAAATTAGTATTGTGGTTAACCTCTTCAATTAACATGCCCTCTACCACATTATCAATTCTCCCAGGCATCATAACTGTCTAAACATGACCCTTGCTTCCATACTTCGAGAAGATTGGTCAATTCACTATTAGAAACCCCTCAAATATGCCACTCTTAGCAGTAACACAATCGTTAGTTTAAAGAATGGCATGCATGTGATGCGTCTAGGCATCCTTACTACCAACAACCATTAGTACTGGAATTAGGTACTCTCTGAGCCGGCTATTTACCGCTTCTACATGATGAGAATGATGATACTACAGACTAAATCTCCTCAAGGAGATAAGTGGTGGTATCTGTGTGAACACGTCCAGCCTACATCTCCGGCTTTCGGTGAGCATGTTTTGTCATGATTCACAATTTAAACTCGACATCTAAAGCATCGCCCCAATCATCTAATGCAGAAGTGGTACTTCTCAAGAGAGTCGGTATTTTATCGAGAAACCCCCGATGGCAATTTTACTTTTTTTTTTCTCCTGTTGTACTGCAGCTAAAAAGCAGAACGCACACGTTCTGCCACGCTGAAGCGACCGCGAGACATTGACAAGTCTTTACTTTGCCCTTGCCTCTACAATCTCTCCGGAGACCTTGGCAGTGGCCTTCACGATCAGCTCGTGTTCGTGCGAATGTATCTTCTCGGTCAACTCGGCCAACTCCTCTCCACGCCACTCAATCTCTTGAACGATGATGGGATCACCCCTGTCAACTTTCTCGATGACATAGTGAACCATGATTCCGGTGCGTGTAAGTCGTCCAGCCTTGAATTCTTCAAAGGCTCGTTCGATCGCGTTGGCACCATCAAACTCTCCTGTTCAGGCTGTTAGTAGATAGCTTAATTTAGACGGACCAAGAAATCTTACCAGGCAATGCCCTATGAGAGAGAGTTAAAGTTAGTAATTAACCAGCACAAAGCGTCCCGGGTGTTTATATACTCACGGGTGCAAATTGATCACTTTTAATCCAGCCTTCTCCAATGGAGCCAGGAAGGCACCAGAGAAGACATGCATCCAACCAGCGAGAACAATCAACTCTGGCTTTTGTTCCATGGACAGCACCTTTTCTGCCAACGCAGCATCATACTTTTGACGGGCCTCGGCCACTTTGGTCTCGTCCTTTTCTCCCTTGGGCAAAAATCCATTGCTGATCAAGTTGAAGTACTCCCAAGGAATGCCTGCCCAGAGTTAGATGATTGGGGACTATCTTGGGACAAGAATACTCATGCCTGCTTTGTCCGCTCTGGTTGTTGCAAACGCCTTTCCGCGGTTCACAATAAGACGGATGATCTGGCTATTAGGGATAAGCCCTGTGGCAACACTGTCAATCAACGCCTGGAAGTTGGAGCCGTTTCCAGAAGCCATCACAAGGATACGGCATGGTGATTTATGCTGGTCAGCCATGTTGATAGTATTTGTTGTTCCTGGAATAGGTAAATCAAAGTCGTACTATGATGGATGAAACTCGTGTAATCCTAACGAGCAAAATAGAAGTCTGAAAAAGAAGCGAACCGAGGAAGTGAGAAAGAGTACAGTAGGAGGTAAGCCTAGAAATGCTGGGATCACTTGTCCTTGTTAAATTTCCAGCAGCTGGCCGTATGAAATATAGAGGACGAGTACGTTAACCTGAGCAATTTCAACCCAACCAAGGTTTGTATTCGCCAAGGTTTGTATTCTCCACTTGTGGAAAACGGCTCTATTCGCAGCGGAGTCCAATGGAATAATATTCTTCCGACACTAAAAACAGAGGAGGGCAGAGTAACTAGAGAGGCGTTTTAATTGATGGCCTACAAGGTTTATGCTTCTTAGGTCCTTTGGTGGGTTATTTTTATTTTCAGGGCAGTGCCAGGCAATTGGATTGCAGGAAATGGTACATCGGAAGACGGAGGCGCAGAAGCCTGCGAGCGACTGGAAGAAAGCAAATGTGAATAGTGTCAATTTAAATGATCTACAGCTTATTTCACATGATTTTCTTTGGCATAATTTGGGAAACAGTTGATGCCTGGTGTCGTCCCCGTGCCAGCGAGATTCTGCCGACATTTTCTGCGGGGCTGCCTGACCAAGCTAAGCTACCCCTCCAAAAAAAAAGGCATCACTGAATCGCGACTCCCAACTCGCGACACCAGCCTCGATCACACCCAAAATGTTGCCCACCACGATTCGAACGCCCCCTACCCTCGACAGCTTCGTGCCGCTGGCCGAGTACCAATCCCAGACGCCCGAGTCGTTTGTCGGCGGAAAACCCGTCCTCCACTACCACGCCGCCGGCGCAAAGGCATGGATCCCCAAGTCGCAGTGCGGCAGCCTGGCCGTGTTCCCCGCCGATTCGAGCGATGCGCCGACTGGACCCGAGGGCGAGAGCATCAACGGCGATGCTGAGGAGCTTGTTGAGCAAAAGATTGACATTTTTGTCAACTCGGAGTGAGCATGGCCGGCCTCGCCCAACCCGTCCGAAGCTAACCGACCATTCCCAGGAATTTGACCATCTTCAGCCCCAAAGTCGAGGCCGGTGTCTCAATCCCTTACCCTTCGATATCCATACACGCCGTTAAGCAAGTTGGCGCCCAGTCTCAAGGAAACTCTTCGCAGGCTGTCTGGATGCAGCTCGAGTTTGCCGACGGCGGTGCCAACGACGACGATTTCAACACCATCGAGCTCACTGTTATCCCTCCCAGCGCCGACTCCGAGCCAAGTCCAGCCAAGGCTCTCTACGAGGCAATGGCCAACTGCTCTGACCTGAACCCAGACCCCAACGACGGCGAGGAAGATGAGGAGGAGGAGTACAATGACCGCATCGTTTTTGAGGGCAGCGCCGAGCACGAGGCTATTGAGGGTTTCACGGGTGTCCTACGTGGCGCCGCTGACGGAGGTCTGCCTGCTCCCATGCCCGGAAGCGGGGGTTGGATCACGGCCGAAAATGTCCACGACTACTTTGATGAGAACGGAAACTGGATCGGTCAAGGGGCTGGCGGAGAGGAGGAGGATTTGGGCGAAGGCGCTGGTAGGGTACGAGCCCGCGATGAAGTCGATGGAACTGGTTCCAAAGACGAGGCCTCCAACGATGACCCTGAGAACAAGCGGCCTCGGGTTGATTAATCGAGAAACGGAGCAACTGGAAGTAAGGACTAGATGTCACGGAGCATGGGCGTTTCGGTATACACAAAAGCAAAACCAGAAAACAGAGAAATGTTACACACAGCGTGCCATTGTTCTGTCTGGCCGGTTTTCCAACTGCCCACAATCCTGCAGACTATTAATATTAATTCACGATACTACGCTTGAAAGTTCACTCTGTGGTATGTCATGTCCAGTCTAACAGAACCCTCCATCGAATCTCCAGAAGAGCTCATATTGCTTCTTCTCTTCGTCCTTCTCTCGGCATCTTGCTCGTTCGCGACGCAGAAGCTCCAAGAGATGTGTTGATCCAAGATGAATGAAGTCGACAGCGGGAATGTTCCACGCTGAGACGCCCTCTTCGCGAACGGTATTGTTTCGCTCTTCAGTCAGCTGCTGGTGTATGTAACTAGAAATATCCACAAACGAGTTTCCGACCTGCAGGCCATCTCGTCGCTTCGATTGAACGCTTCCCAGTCGACCCCACTGATACCACCACGGCTCACACCAAGCTAGAGATTTTTCTGTCAGTTCACTTTCTTCGCACAACATGTAGTCTAGATTGCAGCCGCACTGGGGGTTATGCTCTTTGAACCCCGTCGCTGTATCCTCTCCAGCACTTAGCCACTCGTATTGTAGCTTGTTTACACTAACCGACACCCACAGCAGCTCTTCTAGCCTAGGAATCAATCGAAGAGCGTCCGACACCTCGAGTATGTTGCTGGGTTGATCGGGGTGAACTCCACCTATCGCAAGGCGTCGAACTTTCCCAAGATCTTCGGGATCGAACTGTCCGATATTCAAATCACCTCCATCAAGAATCTGCGATGCATATCCTCGAGTGTCCCAATTATTTTCAAGGAAGAGGATATCATCTCGGAAACAGAACCAGGTTCGCGGTCCGGCTGTTCTTGTTTTGAATGCCAACCGGTAGCCATGATCCAGTAAAACTTGTCGAGACTCGCGACACATGTGAAGAAGCGGTGGGATAGCAGCGGAGCTCGAGAGGTGGCCTTTTCTGCAAAAGTTCCACGCCAGAGCATGATTATCCCATAGCTGGAGGGGGTCAACTTCTGGAACTTCAGGAGAAGGCGTCCAGGGCTTTTTTAGCCGTTGTTGAGAAGTTGTGAAGCCGAATGATTCAAGCGCCGTCTGCCGCAGGGATGGGCGACTCTCGTGGGAGCTCTCCGAGTGTTCCTCGAGACGGTGGCGCCAGTTGTGCGCGAAATAGGCCAAGGAAGGGTCAATTTCGAGGGATGGCAAATTTTGGAGCCATTCTCCAAAATCATCATGTGCCCTGTGGTCCGGAAGAGGTGTTTCTTTGACGTGGACAATTCGTCGTGGTGTTGCTAGCAGATAGATCTGTCGGCGTAGCTCTAAGGGAAGTCGAGAGAAGGGCCCAAACGTGTCAGAAGCCATGATTGATTCACAACTAGCTCTAAATCTGAGAAATGGCCAAATTTACCCAAATCTAGTCGGGCAAAATCGAATAAATCACAAATGTTTTAATGTTCTGGTATACGGAAAGACAAAGCACGCCACCGCCAGATTGAACAGCTCTGCATGATCGAAGCTAGCGGCTGGTCCGTTCGTGTTTACCTAATCGGCCCTAAACGTTAACCATTGTTCACCGGCTCTCCGGGTCAATGCAAAAATAATCAATTCGATTGTCAATTGATAAGATTAGCAGACGTTAGCCAAGGCCGGCTTGATTCGTCATTTAAAAGGTATGGGGGTGGGGTGCTGATCAGCACCTCCACCACAAGCGACTAAGACCGCCGAACACGACATCTCCATGTTGGTAACAAATAGTCTTAAACTCTGAAGCAAATGCTCTCCTTCGCTTATGGGCTTCTGATGACCTAGATCTATGGGTCATGGTATTTGATTTCTGTCCTTGATCGTGAAAGGAGCGCCCGTGTAGCTGGCTCCGGGTTATCATAGCCAAGGCCTTGATTCCTCAAGTTTATCAAATACGAGCCATCCGCTATGGTTGGATTAACGTGGGACAATAGGTAACGAGCCACTGGGGATATTCATTGGAGAAATTCGACCGAATTTGATTAGATCCCGTACTGGAAATATGCCCAAATCCCAAGCATGGCTAAATGGATTGTTTTGATGTTGATCTTTTTCGGCACTTCAAAGAGTCCAAGTCTTGAGTACTTCTTAAAAGGGCCGAAATCAACCTAGAAATGCCTATGAGGCCCATAAGAGTAGTAAATAAAATGTCAGCTCATTCTATAGGTCAAATTATAGATGGGCTGAGGAGATCCTATTTATTGGAGGTACAGGTCATAATCATGGCAAATAAGACAACCATGACGAAGAAGTAAATGAAGCCAAATCTTCTTGAAAATTCCTGTCAACAAACACAATCTCAGTATCTTTGCCATGGCCCAAGCATGAGATAGAGACTACAGCAAATATCCCAACGTCTAAGCGCCCGACATTGCTCGAATGGCAACGGAGAATTTTACCACTAAACCAATCACGCTTCGATGTTGGAGAGCGAGATCAAGTTAGCGAATGTGGAGTTGGCGATGGTGTTTTTTGTCAGACCCACTTAAAGCAGATGACCAGCAACAGGGCATGCCACATGTAATCAACCAAACTGCCTTTGACAAATGTACAAAACACTAAAGAATATGGACGCTAAGAAAGAAAGAAACAACATTCAAGCATTGCAGTCGTCGACTTTCACGGGCACCCTTCTTATGGGAGTGTTCAGGGACGAATGTGTGAATGACCACCCCGAACATGCCCGCCCAAATGAGAACATGCACTAAAAAGCTGAGGAAGACCGATGCCAGCTCAACAATGCAGCCGTGCTTGCACCGGCCAAGTTGGCGACAAAGGACCCTGATAAACTATGCCATCAGTCCCATGTCATATTGTGGTCGAAATTTCGGGTCAGCGTCACTGCAAGTTTCTGATGGGGCAACGCGACGCGGATGTGGGGCAGCGATAAAGTGCGTGGTCACGTGGTTAAGATTCCACTCCTTGTCACCTCCCCAGCCATCTCCGTTTATTCGCCTGATCCAACCCGACATCTTCATCACCTCCATCGTCATCACCATTGATCCTCAAACGACACGCGCTCTCAGCCAAACTTCCAGTTTTCTACCCACTGAACGAGTTGACTCCTTCTTTGGAAGACCTGGGGTGGAGAGAAGGGGCCTGTTTGATCTTGCAGGTTCTTCTGGAGATTAAGTAGGCTACCTGTCTGCGGAAGTCGTTCCTCTCGTTCACGCTTCTTCTTTCCCCTCACTTCTATTCTACGCTGTAGAGCTTGCTTCGTGCTCCAGACCAGCTTTCCGACTTCTACCCACTGAGCGAGTTGACTCCCTCTTTGGAAGAACCGGGGCTTGGGGAAGGGGCCTGCTTGATCTTGCAGGTTATTCTGGGGATTAAGTAGGTTGCCTGTCTGCGAATCTCGCTCCTTGACGCGCTTCTTTTTGTGTCGAATCGGTCCCAGTACGGGCTTGTTTTGCGCTCTGGGTCAGCTGTCCGAATTCTACCCACTGAGCGAGTTGACTCGCTCTTTGGAAGAATCGGGACCTGGGGAAGGGACCTGCTCGATCTTGCAGGTTATTCTGGAGATAAAGCTGGTTGCCTGTCTGCAAAACTGGCTCCGTACCTCGTGGCCTGGGAACCTTGCTAACCTTGGTGCGTCAGCTCTTGACTCTACTTACTAGGCTTAGGTCGATTACGATTTAGGAAGAACCGACCATGACGACAACGCCATGCCTTGACATCGACTTGATGACGCCCACCTGTCTTCAATGGGAATTCGACGACGCAACACAAAGCCTCACCGAACCCGACCCGCCAACACGCAACTTGATGCTTGAGTGCCATTTTGATTCCAAATCAAATTCAGCATCTTTCACCATCCACTGCCCCATCAGGCTGAAGGGCATCCATTCCCATTCACATATATTAGCCCTGATTCCGCCTCGCGCCATCACCTCTTTCGCCTTCAAAGTGTATCCAACAGCTCCGGATGATGTTCGAAAGAAGCTCAACTGTAGCACTGTCCGTCTACGTTTTGGGCTCCATGGACCACTCCATTTTGTCGCCCAAGCCACAGCAGCAGAGCCGGTGCAACCAAGAAAACGGTTATCAGCCGAGGTGTTGAATTCTCTACGCTCCCTTACCACAGCCTCAACCCTTGACGTTTATGTATCGGATAGAGATCTACCTCACATAAAATTGAATGCTATTCGTGAAGCCATTACCCGGGCCCTCTTGAAACCACTCGATCCCGATTTCCCAAACACCCTGTCTTCGCTCTATGGTGGCCGTGGCGGCAAGCTCGTCAACTTGCCCTTGACGACCAACGATGAACCACCGGCTTATGATGAACTCGAGCCCTCGCCTCCCGCTGCAATCGAACACAACCCCCTCCCCAAATCCGAGCACCCGCCATCGGTGGCTCACCCTACTGAGCGCAACGAGAAGAAAAGACGTCGGCTGGATGAGGCAAGCAGCTCTGACGAGAATGACTGTCGCCTTGATCTCACCTGGGCTGTGGTAGTAAAGATGCGGGAGGAAATGAGCAGGTTGGTGAAGCGTGTTGACCATCTTGAGAAAGAAAATAAAGAGCTGAGCGATGAGCTTGATGTATTGCGTGCTAGCTGCGAGAAAGCAAACGACGGCGTAAATGCTGATGAAGCTGCTCTACTAGAAGTACAGAATGATCTCGGTGAACTGACAGACCGAGTCGACTTTCTCGTCCAGAATGGATTGGACAGCGATGTTGAAAACTCCATTATTAAGAAAGTAACAAACCGTGCCGTTACGAACATATTAGAGAAGAATTTCAAGATTTCTGTCGGCGAGGACTGATTTATTTCTGACATTTCATCTCCACTGGCATCGATTCGGTCTTTCGGTCTTGAGGCGTCATTTCAAAAGGCCGGGATCCGGCTTGTGACTTGTGTGAAAGTAATTTACCAGACGCATTACCGTATGTTATTCCCACAGTTCATCTCTTTCTGAACTTGGAACTTACAAAGAAGCAGGCTCATCACAATTGGCGGCCTCTGATTTAATTACATTTCCCCATGCTCTATGTCATTTTAGCGCATGAGATGCGCAAATACCAGCGGCTATTCACAACGAGATGTGAAGTATTCGTGTCCATGTAGTAGATAACCTAGTCGACGTTACCGCGCCGGGTTAATGAAGAGGATGATTGGCCGGAAGAGCTATGAAAACAATATCTAAGCTGTTATAGCTGCTCACCCAGTGTCGTCCCACTGAGCGGACGGAAAGGGGCTCAGAAGCCACTGCTACTTACTCGAGTAATCAAGAGCCTCTACCAACTAAATGGCCGCATGATCGTGAATATACCTTTAACAGCCTGCCTTCCCGTCAAAACTCATACCACTCACTCACTACCTTTGGTTATCCCGCGTACATGTCCCCAGAATCGTTGGACAGGTATATATGAACGCAGGTGATTTTTTTCTCGCTTTTCTCAATCCATCAATCAGCACTGGAGTCCACATGGATACCTCTATCCGAGCTGTATGGACCGCCACCAACCACAGACGCAACGAGTCAAATCGCCATCTCTTAAACGACGAATTCAATGGGGCAAATTAACAATTAGGCCATCCATTGAAGGTGTCCTTGTATGCCATGCATGGTATTATCATTTTTGATTGCTCAAATTGAAGGCCTCAGCTCACTCGTTTGATCAATGGCACCGATATAGGTCTTACTCAGGAGTCAGGTCCCTCGTAGGCTACGGAATGAAGAGCTCCAACATGCCACAAATATCATCATGGTCAGTTGTCAATTACATTCAATAATTCAGACATTGATAAAAAGCCTACAAAGTAATTGTCACGGCCAAGTAGAAATGCCTCCATTATAACACTTATATATGCCATTGACTTTTGAAAAGTAATAAACTTGGCCAAATAGGGAAATCAACTGCCTTTTCCCAATCTGCTTACCAGAAAAATTACCCCTTTTTTTTTAATCCTCTGAATGTTCTGAGAGAAAATCTACTCAAGAAAATCCAAGACGGGAATCACGGCAACACCACATCCATCATATCGGGTACGTCGGCGAACCGGCGAGGTCTTCCGATTAGTTCGCAATTCGGCATGGTCGGGATTCGATGTCACCTTCAACCAGACGCCACCTTGCTCATTTATTTAATAGACTTGTCCATCATCCACAGGACCACATCCTACCATGTCCGCAGCCGTTCGCATGCGCATCAAATTCTGGCGCGTCCAACCGGGCTCGAACTTGCGGCGCCCAATCATCCTTCAGCAGCATCGCACAAGCATCAAGCCGTGCAGAATTTGTTCCAAAGACACATCACCTTCAAACGTCAGTCGTAGGACGTACTACTCCGTAAGCCAAGCCTACGCACAGTCTTTACCCCCTCACCCGAAGACAGCCCTCAAAATGGAGAATCAAGCCGTGGACGGTCCCCTCACAAGCTCGGCAACTATTATTGTCGCATCAGTTACGCAAGAACCAAATTCGATTGCCACAATCCGCAAAGTTTTGTCCCAAGTCGATAGTATTACCAAGAGCATCTCCACCCAGGACAGCGTTGCCAATACCTCTTGCGTCATTGGAGTAGGCAGCTCCATTTGGGATCAACTGATCGGATTACCCCAACCCACTGAGCTACACCCTTTCCCTGAGGTGAGAGGCGCCAAGCACACTGCTGTCTCGACACCAGGGGATCTACTCTTTCATATTCGGTCTGAAAGACGTGATTTGTGTTTTGAGGTTGAAAAGCAATTGATTGCCCAATTGGGGAATACAGTGCTCATTGAGGATACCACGATCGGCTTCCGATATTTTGATGCTCGGGATCTACTAGGTTTTGTTGATGGCACTGCAAACCCAGTAGGCGCGGATGTCCAAGATACTGTCCTAGTCACCGAATCGGATGACTCTGCTGCTGCGGGAGGGAGCTACATTGTCGTTCAAAAGTACTTGCACAACCTAAAATCCTGGGAGCTACTCTCAACTGAGCAGCAAGAAGCCATAGTTGGCCGGACGAAAGCCGATGACGTCGAACTGGAGGACGTTGAAGAGGGTAATCAGCAGGCACACAAGACCTTGGCTACGGTGAAGGATGAACATGGTCAAGAGCATGAAATTTTGCGTGATAATATGCCGTTTGGCTCGCCAAGCTCTGGAGAGTTTGGTACTTATTTCATTGGCTACTCTCGCAATCTATGGGTAATTGAAAACATGATGGAACGAATGTTTGTTGGTAACCCGTCTGGGTTGCATGATAGGATTCTGGACTATTCAACGCCAATCACAGGCTCGACTTTTTTTGCTCCCCCCACCAAAGTCTTAAGACAGCTTCAACATTAATGCGATGGATTTTTATGTTTGGTTCTTTTTGACGTTGCTAAGAAATGGAACATTGCTATACTACTAGACTGTGACATGGCAATGTTCAAAAATTGCTTCGTGCCAGTAAATTCCTCTAGTTCCATTCAAGAGTGGGAGACAGATAAACTCGTATACGGCTGGCCTCGGTTCAGATTCAAAGCTAAATACTGCGATATGTTAGTATGACTTGGCCAGGTTCACGTAATAAAAGGCAGAGTGAAATATTACCATGGATCACAGCCTCCGTTTCCCCAGACAATTACGGGCAGTTTGACATCGGCCTTGGTATCCCCTAGACCAGATTTCAACGGCTGATAAAAGGTGTGGTTGGGAAGCGTCTCGACCTCGAAATAGTACTGGAGTCTATCAGCTAACGCCAAGCTAAACAAACAAGTATGGGAAGATTACGGATTTGTAGGGTCCAGATCCTCCATACTATGTGTCAAGTGTTAGTCTCATTATTCGCAATGAAACTAGGGTAGATTGCCAAGAGCTGGGAAGAACGTGCCGTTGAGCCGTGATCTCAAGCAGTCAGCAGAAAATAAAGTCAGAATGACGTAAAGGTTAAAATGGATTTGAGTGATTATCGGTACAAATTGCTGAATGGGCAAATAAGGATTTTATTTAGAATAATTCAACTGGGAAATAAGCCCGGGAACGATGCTAGCTTGCACTAATCTAGACGCTGGAAAATGCACCCCGAGAGGCACAGACTAAATATTCCACCAAGTTAGTTCAACATGTGAAGAACTGCGATGCGAGTTATACTTGGAAACACCAAGGGCTTTGAGGTGAATGGGCCATTGCAGTAGTCCAGAATGCCCGAGTTGGGTATAATCAGCTGTCCTCTTCGATTCGAGGCATGCATGACTGGATGCTATTTTGTACATATTGTAGAGTTTCGGAGCAGAATCGAGTTTCTAAATGAAATGTAGTTTTGCCCGCATGCGACCTCCCCTCGCAGTCTTTAGCTGGGAAGAACAAGAATGAGCATTAATATATGCATTTATTAATAACCAATAAACTACTCAACGGTCCCACATATTAACTTATACGCTCATCCTTTTTTTTAAAGGAAGAAAGAAAGAAAGAAAGAAAAGTTGAGATATTATTTTAAACATTAGAGTAGTAGATATTATTTGATATTCCGGTGTTAGTTACAGGGTCAACCCATCACCATCCACGTATGTCTCTACTATGAAGTCAAAAGAACCCAAGAAGAGAAAGAAGAAAAGAATGCAAGAAAAGCCCCAAAGTTGTAGCAAGTTATAACAAAGAACATGTAAATGTAAAACACATTCATCATCCCGTTTTCGCCACCTAATTTTGTGACTGTGGCCAACCCACGCTGCTATTCTTTGTTCGCCGACAACTTATGGCGTCACACACCTGTTTCCGCTGCTAAATCGCGGGGCAGCACACTGACAGCGCGGACCCCACCCACTCCCCCCCCCC